>OZ059800.1:7252302-7595226 GCA_964057025.1 Standfussiana lucernea
GGAGCCCCCTTAAATATTTATTATATTCTGTTTTTAGTATTTATTGTTATAGCGGCAACAGAAATACATCATCTATAAAAATTCTTAGTAATAGGGTCCTGTTTTACCCTTTGGGTACGGAACCCTAGAAATAGATGATGTATTTCTGTTGCCGTTTGGGGCTCCCATACAGCAAACGTGATTTTTTTTGCAGTTTTTTTATAGATAATGGTATAGAACCCTTCGTGCGCGATTTCGACTCATAAGTACTTGGCCGGTTTTTATTTTTGTTGTATTTATCCTATTTATTTATTTTAAACATTTAGTTTCGTTATAAAGTATCTACGGGCTTTAAAAAAACCGGGCAAGTGCGAGTTCTTCTTGTTGTAGGTGTAACTTATTTATGGCTTATCGAAAAAATATAAGAAAAATATATGTTGAGGTACTGATGAGGTACTATATTTTAACGAAAAGATGAACTAGTTATAACGCCTACAACTAGGTGAAACCAGTTTGGTCCAGCCATTCTGAAGTCAGAATGGCTGGCCACTTTCCTCGTAATAGTTTTCCCTCTTCAGCGAGGTACTAGTTTTTTGATGTCTGGTACCAAATAGAATAAAATAGGTATAAAAGCTTGGTATTGCTCAAACCTCTAAAATCTCTCTTGGTCCAGCCATCCTGACGCAGACTAAGATACCGCCCTTACTGCTACGACATAAAGGCGCTGACAATGTCCAATTTTTACCACTAAGAAACTAGGCCACCCCATAGGCCGACCTTTTCTGAATAATACAAAATGTGCGTTTCGCGACAGCATGAGAGTGTGGCTCCAAGGTTTCAAGGTCTTGAGTAGTGCTGGGACACACATCGTGGTCAATGAATGAGTCATAAAGGGTGTCTCCCGCTCTTCCTTGTTACCTAGAAGGTCCCATGTACCAAAGCCTATAGATATTGAATCAAATATAGTGCCTTCTAGCTTCATTTTGTAAAATACTGTAAATTATTTGCATTTTATAACTCACAACTATCACATTGATTTTAAAAGTATTAAAAAATTGTTTTTCAATTATATTTGAATAACTAAAGTTGGAGACTGCCAATCAGGACAACTCGGAACAGCCATTTAAAAAGTAATTACATATCTACAGATTTCAATGACAATATAATTATATTATGTAGATTCTGAGTTTCCATTGTTGAAAATATACTGCTAACTGCATTTCTTAAAACTCTGTGTATTTTATTTCGCGCGCGTATCAGTCGGCGGATAAATATTTATTGTAAATTTGCTCTCTAAGTATGGCACAATAATAACGGAATGAAACTATTTTAAAAAAATTGATGAAATTGTTAACCAACAGATCATTTCTAGTAAAATTGTTTACCTGTGTAAAATTGGCATCTGCAAAGCTCAATTGATTGTCTGTTCCTAAAAATCTAAATATAATACCTAGGATCTTATTTATTAATTTTTAATTATTTGATTAAAAACTAGTTTTTTTTACCATACACAATATTATGTGGTTTATTTTAGGTTTTAATTAGGTGCTAGAATGTTTACTGGCCAATACTAATTAGCCCCATCAAGTAACTTTGCCAAGTCTTGGTTCTTAATGTAATAACAGATACATTATCTAGTTATTTCCAATTTGCTACCTGCAATTATATTGTCACCGTTTAATTTTACCAAAATTACAAATATTAAAAAAAAAATACAATTAGACAATTTTGTATTTGGATTAAATAAATTATTTAAACTGGAAACTGTTGTTTTTGTTCATAAATTACTGTAAATGAGGTCTTTTGATGATCATTATAATAATAGTAATTAATGTGATGTCCATTCAATATGATTTGGTTGTTCTAGGTCAGCTAGGCTGGGGTTAAGAAATCTGTAGTCCATTACAAATCTGATGTCAGTGATTGCTTTTAGGATCACGACACATTGGTAGACGAAGTATGGGCGCGCGTTCGGCACAGTCGATGCGAAAGGATGCGCGTCCCATACTTTGTGCTCTTGTTGTATGAGCAAACCGTCGAACGCCGTTGATCACGTGGCCCCGTATTTGATCATTAATTCACTTGGAAGATGTTTTTCAACAATTTTGATTTGTTAAAAAACATGGTAACATATTATGGAGTTGATGAATTTCTTACTAATTCCCTTTAATGTGTATTTATTTGTAATAGAAGTAAGATGCAATAATGAAGTAAATAGACGCTTGTAAAAATAATAAATTGATGACTGTTGCTGTAGCTTCATAAAAGAAACGAAATTATAGTCTAATACATGATATGACAAGAATGAAGAACTGTATATAAGATCAGATACTACTAGATTTCACGAATTTTTTTTTTCAAACTTATTAGTTTTTCCCTAATACATATTTACATGAATTACTAGCCTTTATTTAAGCAAAATCAGCATATAACATTCCCAGCGGCAGGACACAGGCCTCCAATCTGTAAGACCTATTACTTGAATTCCTCTATAAGGTACAAGTTAAATTTTTTAAAGTTTTCCAGTCTTGCTTGACATAATACTGATCTAGCATCAGACAACATATCATCCCCGGATGAAAATAGTCTAAACAGGGAAGGTGTTTGTGTTGAGACTGTTTTTTGAGAAGTTGGTGAAATAAAATCATCAGTTGTTTCTTCCATTTTCAGTTCATGGTCAGGATCTTCAGGCAAGTGTTCGGAACAGAACACATATACCCTGTGATCTGCTTTTTCAGGTATATCTGGAGTAGCATCAACATATACTTGTTGTGGAGTAGATGGTTCTGTTTTAGATGAACGTCGCTTCTTCCTACGAGCAGTCGCTTTTGTCAAAGAAAAAACTGAAGGAACCGCTGTCTTTTTTAAATATCGGTGTGCTTGAGGTAAGCCTAAAAGAAAAGAAACAGCGGTGATGAATAAATTCTTCACGAAACAGGACTACCTTTCGAATGTAAATGAAAATTATCACAAACCTGTAGCATCACATATTCCTTGAAAGTCTGTTTCTTTGAAATGTTGAGAACATATCCTTGAATTTTTGGACGCTGTGAAATTAAGTATTTGAGTTGCTTTTTCCCAAAGTTTTCTTAATTGTAAGTCTTTTGGAAATGAATGATTTCCATTGTTATTACAACCGACAATAACACAGCGCGGCATTTTTATTTTTCAGAAGCTCCGTCCTCCGCTTATTTAATATTTTTTTGCAATACTAAAGAGTACTCTGTTATTTTGACATGACAGTGAGTGTTGTGTTCCGTCACTGTCAAATATTTTATTGTTCCTCGAGTCAAGCGACAACGGCGATACCCGTGGCAAAAGTTGTAAGTTTTGTTCCTCACTGGTAGCCGTGAATCGGTTAATATTAATGGTGGTAACCTTTATGTTAATATTGAGGGCGTGTATGTTTGGCCAATGATATGACATAAGTATGTATGTGTACAGGCAGTGGCTGTATCAAAATTTTTTGGGGGGCCTTTGAAACCGTGCGGCGAAGCCCAAAAAGAGGATTATGAATTAACGATATTAAGAGAATTAAAAGGATCGCATAAGGACAAGTCTTCATCGAAAAGCGAGCTTGAAAAATGTTAACTTTCTGAACCGCAATAAAGGAAATTAGCGTTGAAGAGCGAGCAAAGTGAGCTTGATTTGGAGGTTTTCGATCCGCATAATGCGTAGTTTTTATTGAAGAGCGAGTGAAGCGAGTTCGACAATTTGAGCCTTTTTGGACCGCGATAAGTAATTTTTTTATAGATTACTCATCATTATGAGCCTCTTATCAATCAGAATTTGAGGTTATAGGAAGATTTTGTGGTTATTTTCATCTACTCATCGGGGCCCCGTATCATTGATACGGCTGATGCGGCGGTAGCTACGCCCCTGTCTACAGGTCTATCTCGGATATGTCTGTTATGTTACGATATGCCGTTTTGGTTGAACGGATAGACCATGATCTCAGTTAGGACACAGGATACGTCTTCACCCGGTAGTACGTTACCATGGGATAATTATTATGTTAACTGTTGTTTGTAATTTGTTTGCGTTTTGTTAACAATCTGGCATTTAATCAAGAGGTGCGGAAGTGGGTCAGACAAAATTAAAAGAAAAACGATCAAATTTTTTTTACGGGATATTTAATTTTATTCTTATCCGATTGTATTTAATTTTTTCGTGAAATTAGAGCATTTTGAACTCATAGAGTTGGCAATACCGTTCAACGTAACGTCATTGTCAGATGTCAGTTGCTGTGCAATCGTGAAATTGTTATTGTTTTTCTATTGTGTTGTTTCTGAAATAAAATTAAAAATGAAAAATTTCCCTGTTTTTGTGTTTCCAGTTTCTTTAGAATTTTATCTAAATGCTCGTCACACTCATAAACAATTACTGACTGTTTATAATCCTTACGATTTCTCTGTTAATTTCAAAGGTACCTATTGTATGAATCTAAAACGTGTCGTAATTTTCTCGTCAAGTTTTTTGTGTGTATGGTTATGGTATTTTGCAGTACTATGTACGTCTCCGAAGAAGTTCACAGTGATCGACCCTGAGGGTGTGATCGCTCCACAGAGCTGCATCGACATAGTAGTTCGTTACACACAGCCATCTGTTTCACACTGCGACACCGTCGAAAAGTTTAGGATAACAATGTATGACAAAAACACCCAGCAGGTATGAATAATTAATTAGCCTTTCGAAATTAATTATACTACTTTTCCTTGAAATCTATGTGACGTTGACACAGTTTATGTGTTTAAGTAATTCAATACAGATGTTGAGTTTTATTTAATTTAATGAGTCTGGCTTATATGAATTATCCAATCAATGAAAAACACCATGTTTTACAGGCTCTGGGTAAGAGGGATATTCTGACAAAGTTGATAGAAGGAGAGCCCTCGAATACAAATCAGGAGAGCTTAGGGGACAATTTCCACCCACTTGTGGGTAAGGCAGCTCCCTTGAGAGCCACTCCTGAGGAACATTCACGAGTAACTCCCTGCCAGCACCCATCTCACAGGTCAGTATGTGTATTAAAATCCAATTTGCCAAAGAAACTTGCAAGATTTATGTCCCGTGGAAATAAGTATTACTTTTGCACTTAAAGTTCTACTGTGTAATAATAGCTGTCTATCAAGCACTTGCATGTGACTCTGATATGTAGCCACAGTGTTAACTTGCATATATGTTTAATCTCGAAAAATGCAAGCTTCTATTTACAATTATCATTGTTTCATGCTGGAAAAGGAGTATTTACTTACTCATTTAATACCATTCATTAACCACCTACATAGATAAACTTTAAATAGGACGACTTAAAGAAATAAACTATTTAGGTCATGCACAACTACAAGTTCCAGTCAACTAAAACAATTTTTTTAAAAAAACAAACACAATCTACATAATTGAAACATAAGCTAAGATTGATAAGGATATTAAAAACAAAATAATATTTTTGATTTGTTTCATAGCTCATTTGCTATTAAAGAAAAATAACTTAGCACAGTAGATAACAGCTGTTGTTGTTGCATTGATGACAAATCAATAATGTTAGAATAGATAAAATAAAAATTTAATAAATGAGATAGATAAATAATCAACTTAAACACAATCAAATATTGGTGTACTGACTTTCAACTTGATAACAAAAGACATGCTGATTTCTAAGTTTGATGCTTTAACGCATCCATAATGTCATCTACAATAAAGTAAAATTAGGTATATTTCCCTATCTCCATAAACTTGATCTCCCAATTCTCATTTGCATGCATTTGATCAGCTTTTGCTATGTTGTAAAATGAAGAGAAAGTTAATATTCTGAACTCTGTAATCAATTCAATATCTTGGCCTTGAAAGCATCTAGGCAACTCCATTTTTAACCGACTTCAAAAAAAGGAGGAGGTTCTCAATTCGGTTGTATTTTTTTTTTTTGTGTTTGTTACCTCATATCTTCGTCATTTATGAACCGATTTAAAATTCTTCTTTTATCTGAAAGGATATACTTCCCAATTGGTCCCATGGAAATTTCATCAAAATTGGTTCAGTAGTTTGGTTTTTAAATCAAAATAGCGGGAAAAAATATGTCATCCAAGTAAAAGAAATTACGTGTGTGATACGATAACTAAAAAGAGTAAAATAAAAACTTTTTTTGCAAAAAAATAACAACTTCCAAAAAAAACGCAAAAAAAGTAGAAAATAACTTTAGTTTCGGAAGTCGGTGGCAAAAAATGTAAAGTGTAGCAACATAAAATCGCATACCCGCGCCGCCGCTCCAAACTTACTTCGTCCGTCGTCCGCTCGAACAAGTATAAGCGTCCCGCTCCTCGCTACCGCGCGCCCCGCGCCTCGCTGCCGCGCGCCGCCCGCGTCGGCATTCGGCCTACCTCGTTGCTAGGGAGTGCGCACGCTCAATTGCGTGGCGCGAATACTTACGGTGTTCTACGCGACCTCCATGCCGCGTTGAGTATAGTTAAGTTAGTTGTGGACCTAATAAGCTGTGTGCCGAAATACAATTATTGATTATCATCCCGTCGCATCATTTCTCTGCCCCGCAAAACCGCCGCCATTACAAATGGCGCCCAACGTGGGGCACGTGCTCCGACAAGGCGAGCGCGAACTGAAACCACGCGACTGAGTTCTACCTACTGGACTGCACTGCTGTTATTTATCGTCTTGGTTCGCTGCCGAGCATCATCGACGAGAAGATGCCGCCGAAAACACGCCGACACGCATCCAGGGATAACCACGATGTTTCCAGTAGCGACGAAGAAAACCACGCGGTTGCAAACCCCGCGAGCACGAGTACTACGGTGACGCCTACACCGACAACGGGTGGTAATACGATCTCCATATCCGAAGAACAACTCTCGCGACTACTATCCAACGTGATTCGGAGCGTCATGACGCCGACGCCGAGCTCGTCAACCGGCGAATCAACAGGACCGACTCACCCCACCGCCACACACACTGGAACGCCGACGCTGACCCTGCATAGTAACTTCACCCGGTGCATGGCCCGCTACGACGGAGCCACACGCGGCGCGGAAACCTTAGAAGCGTTCGTCGAGAGCGTGCTTATATACAAAGAGTGCGCAAACGTGTCCGACGAACACGCTCTTCGAGGTTTACCTATGTTGCTGTCAGGAGAAGCCGCCGTGTGGTGGCAAGGCATCAAATCAACCGTGGAGACGTGGGACGACGCGATACGCCGACTTCGGTTCATGTACGGTGCCCCTCGCCCCGCCCACCGGATCTTTCGAGAAATCTTCGCACAAGAACAAAGTGATAGTGATAGTGCTGATTCGTTTATATCGCGAGTGCGTGCTAATATGTCGCGAATACCATATAATGTACCGGAAATAATGCAACTAGATATTGTGTACAGCCTTTTAAATCGTAGAATCCGCAAAAGAGTGTCACGCGATAGTGTAAGTAGCGTCGACTGTCTACTCGAGCGAGCAATGTACGTAGAGGAGACGCTGGGCGAAGTAAGTCAATCTAAATCATTAATTCCACCCCGCGATAACAACTCGAGCCACTATCACGTAAATAACATCGAAAGTTCTACGAAATCTCGTAATGTAAACATTAACCCTCCGACTGCGAACGTTATTCCAAATAACCCCTCGCATGCCACACCCAACTCTAGTTCGAATAATAATTGTAGTGATGCGAATTCGAAACGTGTTAGACCACGCTGAGCTTTTTGTAAAAAGTTCGGTCATTCGGTAGATGGGTGTAGGAATAAAACGAAATCGAGTGATAGAAATGTCGATAACGCGCCATTGTCTTGTTACGGCTGCGGTCAACAAGGGGTAATACGCTCAAAGTGTACGACGTGTAAAGGTACATCGTCCACCGACAAGGTGAGTTTCCAAAGTGCCGTCACCCATGAATCCGACCTGTCGCACCCCACAGTAAAGATTGGAGTTGCATCATTATTAGGTGTCGCAGTGTTAGATACAGGTGCCACCGAAAGTCTTGCTAGCCCTGGATTATATGAAATCCTCCTCGATAGTGGCGCCACTTTCACGGAAACGCGACGAAATGTCAGTCTCGCCGACGGAACGCAGCAGGTACGCGAATTGTTAGTATGTCACACAAACGTCACAATTCAGGAACGCGTTATCCCCACCACTTTCCTAGTGATACCAGAAGCGAATAATAGGACGCTTCTAGGACAGGATTTTATCGCTAGAGCAGGTATGTTATTGGACCTCCAACATAACTGTTGGTATTTTTGTGATTCCCCTGGACAGAAGTTTACTTTTGTGCAATCATACAGCCTCACATCCACCAGCGACACAGAGCTGATGCAGGTCGACACCACCAGCTTGGCGCTAAGAGAGGATGAAGGAATGGAGCTGTCACCAGCCCAGAGAACGCAGCTCAACCAGCTCATAGTAAGTAGAGCTGAGCGCTTCGCCACCGAAGGACCCCCTACAACTTATGCCACTCATCGCATTCGGGTTGACGAGAAGCAGGAGCCGACCGCTTCACCACCCTATAGAATGTCGCAAGGTAAGAAACAGTTGTTAGACGGTGAGCTTGAGAAGCTGCTACGCGCAGATGTCATAGAGGAGTGCGAATCGCCTTGGGCTGCCAACGTAGTCTTAGTAGCGAAGAAGGACGGCGGAGTTCGCCTGTGTGTGGACTACCGGAAGTTGAACGCGGTGACAGAACCAGATCGTTACCCGCTTCCGCGTATAGAAGACGTGCTTCACGCGGCGAAGACGACCAGCTACATGACCACGCTCGACCTCCACTCCGGCTATTTCCAGGTTTGTGTCGCAGAAGAAGATCGCGACAAAAACTGCTTTTGTGACACCCTCCGGCACCTACAGGTTTAAGAGGATGCCGATGGGACTACGTAACTCAGGTGCCACATTTCAACGGTTGATAGACCGTTTCAAATCAAACTTAAATGTGCCCCTTCGAGGTCAGAAGGTAAATGAAACCTCCGATGTACGTTCAGAACCCCAAGGAAGCAGGCCTGTGACCATTTTAGGTTATCTTGACGATTTGATAATCCTTTCACAGACCTTCGAGGATCATATCGAAGACCTTGTTTCGGTTCTTGGCAGACTAGAAAAGTTTAAACTGCGAGTCAACCGTAAGAAGAGCTGTTTCGCCCGAGACTCAGTCAAGTTCCTCGGTCACATTATCGTCCCTGGCGGTCTGCAAGTCGATCCAGGTAAAACCTCAGCCATTGCTGACATGGCCTCCCCAAAGACCGTAAGACAGTTAAAAGGGTTTTTAGCGACATCCAGTTGGTTCCGACGCTTTGTGCCGAACTACGCTGCAATCGCTAAACCTTTAACTGACCTTCTTAAAAAAAACAGCACTTGGAGATGGCATGAGGAACAGCAGGCTGCTTTTGAGCACATCAAGTTACTCCTGGTGACTGCTCCCATCCTACGCCAAGCCGACGAATGCAAGCCCTTTTCCCTCCGGACAGACAGCAGCGGCTACTGTCTCGGCGCAGTTTTGATGCAGGGGGAGGGCCCTGACGAAAGACCCGTAGAGTACGCCAGCCGTCTTTTAGAGCCGGCTGAGCGCAACTACACCACCACTGAACGGGAGGCCCTCGCCGTCGTATGGGCGGTTACAAAATTTAGGGGTTATGTGGAAGGATCCAAAGTTGTTGTTAAGTCCGACCATCAGCCGCTACGTTGGCTGATGAGCCTGAAGTCCCCCACCGGTCGCCTGGCCAGATGGGCACTAACCCTCCAGGCTTATGACTTACAGATCGAGTACACTCCCGGAAAGGTGAACTTGATTGCTGATGCACTAAGCCGCCCCGCCTGTTGCGAGGAAAACCCAGGTGGATGCGAGGTATGCTTTGTGACAGTAGATGTGCCACACAGGAAACCTGATGATGTGCGCACTAACCAGCTGAAAGACCCTGAGCTGAAGAACATTATGGAGGATTTGGAGGCGACCGACGATCCCTATAGGGGGAGAGGCTGGTCAGAGAGAGGATACCTGATGTCGGATGGTGTGTTGTACAGGTGCGCGCCTGAATCTGAAGACGCTGATTCCGCCTGCCTCGTGGTACCTACACATGAGAGAGAGACTGTCCTGGCAGACTTCCATGACGCTCCTACAGCAGGTCACTTCGGTGTGGAACGGACCCTGCAACGCATCAGAGCTCGATACTTCTGGCCAAGTATGAGATCTTTCGTCACTGACTATGTCAAACGCTGTACTGCTTGCCAGCGATACAAAATCGACAACCGGAAGCCCGCAGGATTGCTGCAAACCCCGGCACCAACCCGACGGTTCGAAGTGGTGTCTGTCGATTTATTCGGTCCCTTACCAAGAACTTCAAAAGGTAACCGTTGGATTTTAATTCTTGAAGATACATGCTCTCATTGGATTGAACTATTTGCGTTAGAGAACGCCACCAGCGTGGAATGCGCTGAAGTTCTGATTTCCGAGGTCTTCTTGAGGTTCGGAGTCCCGCGCAGGATGATAAGTGACAACGGAGTCCAATTCGTTGCCGAGGTGATGCAGCAGGCGTGTCATGTGATGGGTATCAAACAGTCTTTGACGCCGCTGTATCATCCCGAAGCGAACCCCGTAGAGCGAAAGAACCGAGACCTGAAGCCTCAACTAGCTATATTAGTAGGAAAAGACCACACGTCTTGGGATACTCACCTCGCAGCCATAAGGTTTGCGATGAACTCCGCTGTTACAGCGAGCACTGGATTTTCACCAGCTTTCCTTACCTTCGGAAGAGAGCTGCGCGCACCTTCAGACGTCGTGGCGGACATGAAGACAATCGTGGATAGCGATAATTTCGTGAATAACATCACGCCATACCTTCGTAAGTTGTCGACGGTGTTGCTCGACGCTAGGGATGTCCACGAACGTGCCCAATCTATACAGAAGAAGTACGCAGACGAAGGTAGACGGCTGCCTCCTGATTATAAGGTAGGTGATCTTGTTTTGCTGAGGACGCAAGGGCTGAACGATGTTAGCCCTGGACAGTCTGCGAAATTTATACCTCGTAGGGACGGCCCGTACCGTATACGAGAAGTCGTAAGTCCCACTACTTACCTGATAGAGGGAGCCGTCACAGGTGAGCACATTGGACGTTACCATGTCTCTCATCTGACACCGTTCATCGGCGATGTTGTGGTTCCGATTAGGGAAAAGCGCAGACGCGGTCGACCCCGTAGATACGATCGCTAGCCCGAACGCGAGGGCGCTATGTTCGAACTAGAGGGGGAGTGTGTAGCAACATAAAATCGCATACCCGCGCCGCCGCTCCAAACTTACTTCGTCCGTCGTCCGCTCGAACAAGTATAAGCGTCCCGCTCCTCGCTACCGCGCGCCCCGCGCCTCGCTGCCGCGCGCCGCCCGCGTCGGCAGTCGGCCTACCTCGTTGCTAGGGAGTGCGCACGCTCAATTGCGTGGCGCGAATACTTACGGTGTTCTACGCGACCTCCATGCCGCGTTGAGTATAGTTAAGTTAGTTGTGGACCTAATAAGCTGTGTGCCGAAATACAATTATTGATTATCATCCCGTCGCATCATTTCTCTGCCCCGCAAAACCGCCGCCATTACAAAAGTCTATTTTCCACTTTTTTTCGTTTTTTTTTGGAAGTCGGTTATTTTTTTTGTTTTTTCATATGTACTGAGACCACATATTTTCGTATTCCAGAGAACCACAACCAATAAACGTAGTGGCAGTAGCAGTCAGCATATGTTGCATTGCCGCCCTCCTCCTACCAACGCAGCCTGAACAAGTCATGAAGTCCCAATGGCCAGATTGGCTCCACATTGGCTCCAACCTCAAACTGGTATTCTCCTTTGTACTCGGCCTTGTTTGTATGCTTGTTTTAAGACCATAGAAATTGGGCTGGACAGGCTTGTAGTATGAAATTTTATTGCTATGCCAAAAGGGCCTGTATTTCAATTGGGGATATAACTTCTGTACATGCAGAAAATTTGATTGAATCAATACTGGTGTAGACTTGATGAAAGTGCAGCTAAAGAAGAGAATGGTGAACGAGATAGGGCTAATGGATGGGGTAGGGGATGCCTGAATCTGAATTGTGTAAGGGTATTTTTCAGCTGTTATGTACAGTCACGTACTTTAATTGATGAGCCACTTGCCACTATTCGTATTTTAGCCGTGTAATGCAAATCGAGTGTAGTCGGTTATATTCGTTCATAGTAAAGTGTGACTCACCAAGGTCTAGCAACAGTAACCTAGAGACAATTGTTTTAGCGTAGCTATAGTAACGTTATAAAACGGAGGAGGAGGCTCGTGACTAAATAATAACAGCCGCTCGGATCGATCGTCAAATTAAGCCGCGCTTGCCTGGGTTGGTCCTTGGATAGGTGACCACCCATTACATACAGAGTTTCCTCCGTGCCTCGGAAAGCACGTTAAGCCGTTGGTCCCGGCTGTCATTTGTAGTTTTTTTGACAGTCTTTACAGGTAGTCAGTGGCCCGAAAGTCTGACAACCAGTCTTACCAAGGGGTATCGTACTACCCAGTACGAACTGGGTTGTGGAAGTCAGACAGGCAGTCTCTCCATGTAAAATACTGGCATTCAGCAGCATCCGGTTAGACTGGAAGCCGACCCCAACATAGTTGGGAAAAGGCTAGGCAGATGATGATGGTACCGTTGTAAAACTACAAAATTGGAAAGTTTGAAAGTGACTCATCAATTAAAGTCCGTGACTGTACAAAAGCTGTTAGGGTAAAATATTTTTAATTGAGGTAAAATCTTAAATGTTCTACTTATAACCTTTATCATCTACTATATGCCCCAAAAAGGCTTTAAACTTTTTGATAACTGTAATAAGACTATTTATATTCAACATAACATAGCTAGCACCAAGCTACTTTCTCTTAGGACCACTTGCTTGCATTTGTGTTGAATGCTAAACGAATTATGAAACATTGTTCTTGTTCTGCCAGCTGTTTGAAGAGGACAGACACGGAGTGATGTTTTGTATACGGTGGCGATTTGTAAAGCAAGTGGGCCATAGACAATAGCGTCAATAGCAATAAAATTTCATACTACCCAAACTCTTTTAGAATATTAATTAGATTATTAACAAAACCATGACCACAAATATAACTTATGTCATAGAAATCTGATTTGAATTATGAATGTATGAAAATACACAAGAAGTACGACTATTCCGGGAGTCATGCAGCTTCAGTTAGCATAAATGATTAGTTTTCAAGATTTTACCGGATTGACGCGTTATGATTGTTTTTTTTTAGAAGGATGGATCAATCTTTAAGTTCTATGCTAACTTGGTTAAATTATGTTCTTTTTAATAAAGTTGGTTACTATCGAAATAGCAACAATATTTCTGTTTCCTTGATCAAATTAGCCATGTTAGTTCAATTGTGTAATCATCATTGTGAATACTACGTCATTCGAGGCAGGTGCAAAGTTTTTTCACAAGCGTAGTTACTACATAGTTACTTACCGTTTTTTTTGCAAATGGTCGAGTGCTATTTAGTTATTTACTTATGGTTTTTAATTTTAGGTTAATTTGAGTCTTTTAATTTGTGATAGGTGTATGGTGCAAAAATTATAATTAGTGTGATTTAAATTTTAAATAGGTGCTAATATTTTTAATTTATATTATGGTTTGGTGTTTTGTTTACAATTATAACTACACGGTCGTACCTTGCTTTTAAAGCTAAGATAAGTCATATAATTTTAATTGAATTCTTGTAAAGGCTTTCTCAATGTATGTATTCTTATGGTATTTTATATTGTTCAAATTGTGTGTTTTCTTGTAAAGTGGTGTTGTTCATAGACATGCTAGCATTGTTATCGTGTAAATAGTTTATGTAGTTTCTACAATATTGATGTAATATACCAATGTACAGATTCCCTAACATATTATACACAATATTTACTTATTATCGATTTAAAGTAAGCATTTTTGTAATTAATGTTGTAAATATGGCAAAATTTTACCAATGCTTGTGCAGATTAATGTATTTTTGTTAGATCCCCCTGTGATTTGGGACCACCTGCTGTGAAAATGTTCATGCCAAATATATCTACAAATCAAATCGAAATATTGCTTTTCTTTTGGAAACACAATTGATTAATCAAGAAGAAATGGCAGCACGTTCTCCACATCGATCTGGCGATATTTAGACCTTATAAGTAAAAAATGAGAGTGTTGATTAAAACTAAAAAAAAATATGTTTTTGTAACTGTTTATTCGCTACCAGAGTTCATAGTGATTACAAATAAATTCCTTGCGTGAAATTGAGCAAATGCGCTAGCTGGCTATTTATGCTGCTACCTATTTCTAAAGTGAAGATGAAAAAATAGACTAGGACTATTTTAAAACACGTTACCATAAATTATGTCGGTTAAAATTAGTACCAAATTCGAATTAGTTACAATTATACAGGCTTCATTTCACTGGAATTTTTTCAGGGGATAAAAGTACCCACTCATGAATATGCATGGTGGAAGCGACACCTACGCTAAAACCGTTACCACGTGTTCAGTACCAACCCCCCTCCCCCACATAGGATTTTTCATCGGTTATTAAAAAAAACAGCTGTTTTCCTACTAAAGTGCAATACCTACATGGTCTAAACGTATGGAAAAGCTGTTTTTTTTTTAAATTGCCGATGAACAATTTCCACCCTGTATAGGTCACCCGTGAAAGAATGTCAATTATTTCAAAATCAGCCGTGTAAATTACCATCGATTGGGTGTCGGACGGACAGATTTTCACATATAATATAATGCCCTGAAAAACATATTTCTAAAAGAAACAAAAACTAATACATTTTAACAATAATTGAAGCAGGTTCCTTTGTGTGACTGTGACCACAAAAAAAAACGTTATTTACTTAAGTAACATCTGAATAACTTATTTTTTGTAAAATTTGTAACCGAGTGTAAATCATAATAATTATTTATTAAAAAAAAACAGGTACCTAACCAACTTTCTATTCAATCCTCGCTATTTATCTACCAACCGATCTACCCTACTCTACTGATAACAATTTCATTCAAATTCCTTTGTTTCTCAGTGATATGACGTTTCTTATACGACAATTGTTATCATTGATACTAATTCACCATATCATTTATACGTTATATTCTCCGGTTATATATTATAATAATTGATCTCTATCACTGTATACTTTTGTCTTACTAACAATGCATGAACTCGACAGAGATGGATTGATATTGCATTTTAAAGCTTATTCCCGTTGGTATAAAGTACATATACGTTTGGGACAATGGCGCCCTTAGGATTTATCTTAGTCGACAATTCCCAGTCGCCTGCAGGTCTCTGTGATCGTAAGTAACTCACATCTCACTTCAAGTGGTCATCATATATTAGCAGTCGTCCAAGACAGTTTTTGAAATTTCCTAAGAAATTATTATCCTGGGAATTTTTTACGTTTGTAACTTCAACATTTATCGTGAGACGCAAGTGAAAATAGACCTTATGACCTGTTGTGCTAAAAAAATTACGAAATTGATAATCTTAGAATGCAAGCCACTTTTTTGGACGACTTTATCTATATTAACAGTAGGTTCTACACATTTTACATAAACAATAACTAACTGGAAGTACAAGTCAACAATTTTAAAAGTTTTAAACAATCAATTCCGATAATAATAACATACTAAGACTTATGTAGATGTAATTGCACTAGAATAATTAAATATAGGAATTCTATGGACAGAAAACGTTCAATCCCTCAACAAGTATATCACAATGTTTTATTATATTATTATTGCTTTAATTCGATTGAAATGACAATAGGAACGTTAGCAGTATAGCCGAGTAAAACTTTTTGGTCTTCTTATGGCTAGTGTTGCCATCAAGGCAGATCAGGAGAGGAGATTTTAATGAGCCATTGTCTCGAGTTGCTAAAAAGCAATCTGGGGAGGTCCTGGGTGCGATCTGTAATGCGGACAGTCCTATCTAGTTTTCTCCCATAATTTCCTTTTGCCCGTTTGAATTTATGCCCAGTTAATGGCACAGACTCACCCCTATTACATGGGACTTAAACATCCCTGCCTGTCCTTTCCAAATGCAGGCGTGATATTTATTATTGAGTTTGTTTTGGAAGACGACTTCTCCTAATAAAGGTTTTACCTCGTTTCCCGATCAGCCTCAATTTATAAGTAAGTACTATTACTATCATTAATTGAATCTGTATCTTCAGAAGTTCGATTGATCTAATAAATCTATGGCTTCAGAATCTATTTAAGTCAAGCTATAGTTGATATCGAGTAGAAACTATACTAAAATTCTAGCTTACTAACATACTACTTATTTTAAAGTGGTCTTAAAATTTCAGGTAATTAAAGCGAAATTGAATAAGTGATATGAGTTACTCTATAAGTCACTCTGATTTGATATTTAACTAAATGTAACATGGAAGAATCACTACGTAATTTTTAGACGATTCCCTTTACATGTGGCATTAACCAACCCAGACAGAGTCTAGAGTCTAAAATCTAGATAGTCGCTTTCAAAATGTGGCTTTTCGATAGCTTATCATATCAATCCAATACATTTTTGAATTTTCCATCTTCAAAATCATAATCTTCTATGAGTGATTTTGAATATGGAATATCGTCACTTTGCTAGACAAAGTGCCTGCTTTCTGGATTATGGCCCACCCTTTATCACAGAGGCCTGAGGCCCAGATGTGGAAATATTAAATACTAAGGTATTTCTTTTTGTCCTCATTTGGTTAAATATCAAAAACAGTGGGCTTAATTGTAATATCAAATGATATGCTACAAGTCAACCATGATATGGGTAAAGAGTGGATGAAGGACAGTGGCGACCTCTGTGTATTGTAAAGAGCTTAATCCATCTTTTGCCATCCTTTCCTTGGTGAAGCTTAACACCTTTTTTCGTTGTGCCCTGAAAATATGTATAATAACAATGAAGATAGAAACATGATGTATTGCCATGTGCATATCAGTATGGCATACGCAGTTAATTATTTTTTAATTCATCAAAGTTTCTCTGAAAATCCATTATTAAACTTACGTTTTCCTCTCAGCCTTGGTTGAGACCAAATGATACCGACTGGTATCTGGTTGAAACCTGCATAGTTTGAGGGCATTTGCTTCTAACCGCGAGTATAAATCATCATCTTCCCCACCTACGCCATAGAATTCATTGCTCATCCCATTTACAGCCTTAAATTGCTTAGATACAATAGCTATCGCACCACCAAAGAGATTTAAATATGGCAGAACAAATCTGAAAATTGTGTAAGTTGAATAATTAGGAGAGTAAAATAAAATGAGAGTGTGAAGGTTCAGTTCAGCTTATTGAGCAATTTGTGTAAAAAGCAACAAAGGAGAACAAAAAATACCTTTTCAAATTGCTATCGAAATAAATTATAAATTCATAACACAGTCAAATAGGTACAACTACTCAGCAGTGCAAAAATATATAAATTTTCAGCCAAAATCGTTGTCTCCAGGTGCTAAACTAAAAATAAAGAAATAAAAACGAATTAAATTGAATACTTTTTAATAAGTAATTAATGTGCAAAAAAATGTCTGACCTAAACTTATTGATGCTAGATGACATATGCCTGGGTCTTTCAGTGCAAGCATACAGGTTTGCAAGCCTCATAGGTAAGAGGTCCACATCATGAAGTATAAGACAAGGGTATCCTGCCTTCATAGCAGCAACTGCCCCTATGTTCATGAGCTTGGCTCGGTTGAACGGGCGAGAATCCACTTGTTCCACAACATAGATCCGGTAGTGGATATGTTGACGATGGAAGTATGTGTGCATGTATACTAGGAACCCTCGTAATTGCTCAGCTCTGTCTCTGTAGACAAAGGAGGTTCTTATTTGTAATACTGCGTCTTTATGGTGAAAATAACAAGTGAATCTGAATATTTACCTGTAAGGAACAATTATAGCTGCACTGTATTTAGGCTTACAATCAGAAGGAGCGTATTCTCCACCTTCCTTTATCCTATGGCCTTCTATCAAGTCTCCGTCGACTAAACTAATGGACAGAGTAGTTTCATCGTGTATAATGTCGTAATAATCACAGTCAAGTACAGCGGTACTAGTAAAATTGTCAGCAGTTTGTTCATGAAGGCTATGAATAATATTATCTTTTTCTATATACTCGTAAGAACGCCGGGCGTTCATATCGGGATGCAGCAAAATAATCAACGTTATGACGATCACACCGCAGTAAATAATCTTCTTTTTATAAGCATGACGCATTTTTAATAAATTAGATTGTTTTTTTCCCGCAACTGTATTCGGATTTTAAAATAATTAACGGCCTAGAAGCATTGAAATAACAAATAAATTAATTTACTAAAATAATAATGCCTTGTTTACGTTTGATCGATCGCTTTGTGTCAATGTCAATTTTATTTTGACGTTGACACAAATTGTGTCAACGTCGTGTCATCGTTCGTGGAATTGTGTCACACAATTCGACGAACAGCTGATTTTCGTCGTTCGGAAACATGCATGTACGCAGCATGCATGGTGTGAAGTGTTCAGCATAGCGGCTGCCTCATAAAAATGCATAATTATGCATTGGACAAATGAAAACACATCTGTACCGATGATATGAAATAAGCATGAATGGGATGACATGATTTTATTCTAGTAATTTTTAAAACTAGTGAGGGTACATTTGAAAACTTGTTTTTCTCACAATACCTATAATTTTAAGTTGTTCGATTTTATAAAGTTATTTAAAAACTAAACAAGTGAAAAATTGGCCTCTTACGCAATAAAAGGTTTTTACAGGTATTTTTAACAAATACCAAGATGCCGTTAGAAGAAAACGAAAAAATTACCAATGTTGTCACTGATACGTCTGAAGAGAGAGAATTTTGTGATAACTCGGTAGAATTAATAAGGAAATGCTCTCAACAGGATACAATAAACAAGTCATGGGATCGTAGTTTCGTTTTATCTCATGAAAACAAAGACAAGGATTACAATAAGACTCCTCCATTTGTGAGCATCATGGCCAGTGACGACCCCAGTTCTACGATGGGGAATTCAACCAACAGTTCCACTCAAACGGAACCATTTGTGACTCTGCCACTTAACTGCAGTATTGTTGACGTGAGCCTTTCCTTCAGCAAGGACTTCGATATACAAAACACTACATCGAATGATAGTAATTCTGAACAGTGTTTAAGATCTAAACGTTGTAGACGGAACTCCAGCGATGGAGATCATAAGGAATTGCGACCTTGGAAAAAACAGTGTTCAGATTCGTGCTCATCCAGCACATCTGATTTGACGGACGCTCAACTAGAAAATGGGCCTCCTTCCTGTCTTTCCAGTAATTCGGACGTATCGTTCAAATCAATTAACAGCAACCATTCATTCAAAGTAAGAAAAAGATGGATGAAATCTGAATCAAACTTGTTTAGAGACGCCCTTCAGAGGTCACGAAAAAGCACTAGTTTCAGCAAAATTAACGAAAATACAACGCCAGGTAATTTATGTTTTACTTATCATGACAAATTAAGTAAGTAGCTAATTTATAAGCAAGTATTTCGTCGCATTTCAATTGTATAATAACTTCACTTGTTCCATACGGCATCCCCAAAAGTCGGGAAAAATGGCACACTTTAAAAAAGTGTATAACTCTATTGTTTTCTTTTGTGCTTTCAGTCAAATTTGGCTCAGAGGGTCACCATAGGTCAATTTGATTTCATTTACATACATAAAGTTATCTGTCGACTTTTTAGCGGTAACTAGGTCACGTGCAAAAAAAAATTGTGTAACGTGATTTATTTTCGCGGGTGACGCAACCCAGTCGACACGCCTCCAATATTAAATTTTTGGATAATTAAATTGATATTATATATTCATAAGGCACAAACAGATTTAGAGTATTTCTTAGATGCTCTAAGCTTATAGCCAATAAGTTATGATTAATTTTGTTTCCTACGTGCGTGTAGTTATAAAATACTATTTACTGGTCACATAATTAGGAACTGGTGTGGGTTACCTTTAAAACTTCATAACACCACGATTAGTTAAACATTACAGTACAGACAAACAAATCCTAATTACTATTACTATGATGTGATGTCCTCCTCGTCATCTGCTACATACAACTTATCCAGGGGTTAGTTTTGTTAACTTGAACTTGTTATCTCAATTGATAACTATTTTTATTACAAACATCTTGGCTCAGTCAGCTGCTAATATAGTTGTGACATCATCGTCGCGCGCACATCTTGGCGATTCAAGTTTTGCTTAACGGTCGAGACGAGACAGCAGGATAATCCAATCGCATTTTAAAAACGACGTCGGACCTGTCTGTGTTTATAGACAAGTGCCAACTTGAGTAGGACCTCGTTTGTTTGAGAACTAGTTTAGTGATGGGTGCTCTCACACAAAACAGCATAAAGGTTGAATTAGAGATAGAGTGTGCTCTAGATACGGGACAGTTGAGTGATATGGAGTGGTTCATGTTGTCAGGTGGAACACCTCGGAAGGAGAGAAGCTATCGTCGGAACAGTAAACCTCGAGCTTGGAGGATTGTTGATCTCTGCACGTGGATCGGCAAAAAGGTAGTTAGTATCACTAATCTTTTTCCTTATTTATTTTTTAAGGGCTTTGTCAGAAAAATATTACTTTTAACTACCTATTTACCTAATACATTGATAGTTGCAACAGACTAAAGGCTCTTTTACAAAGAAGTTAACAAGATTCGAAGCTGTAGGTATCATTTTCCGAGTGCATGTTAGTGCATCACCATGGGCATCACCGGAGGGGGGGGGGGTAGGGGGAGCCCCCACCCCTCTAGAGATTCTGGATCTAAATAATTTTAAAAAGTTATAACTTTTCCTGCCTGATGGATGCCTCAGAATTAGTAAGTACGTAATGCTTATTTTTAGCTTTAAAAATATTTTTAAAGCTAAAAATGAGCATCTGAGTACTCTTACAACCGCAAAAAACTTACACATTTTCTTTAAACCAACGCGCACGTTTCTGGCTTTGAAACCTGCGGAAAAACTTCACAGGGGCTGGCTCCCTTTTCTGTCGCTGGATTGGCACTCCTATTGGTTTTTTCCATGATTAACCGGTATAAACAGAGGCTGAAATTAATTAGGAGCCCCTTGTCCGAGGCCTTAATAGGCAATTATGACAAAACAAGGTTGCTAAAAATGTAAAATGTGGACATTTTGATCTCAAATAACATATCTGAATTTATTCGTGGCAAAATGTAAAATCTCACTTCGCTCGCTCTTTCAGGCTGCTTTCTCTTGAATCTCACCTTTGTCTAGAAGTCGCCCAATAACTCCGGAAGGCCGAAACTCGAAGCAATTCTAACCTAGGTCCATGGTATTCGCTTGGTCTTCAGAAGACCGAGTGTCTCCTTAAGAGCGTTTACGCCGTCCATGCGCTGTTTGACTCCAAAACAGTACTTTTCAAACCCTTTAATACCATCAACCCTTTATTTTACAAAAATGATAATTACTAATAACTTTAGGAAATTTCGTTGTCTCAATAGTTGGGGAGAAAAATATTTCAATTAATAGAGTATTGGTAAATTGTATCAAGATAACTCAACAGAGGTTTTCTTAATTTCCCTTTTAGCGTCAGTTTCGACGCTCTAATTAAAGGAAACCACTGGCAAACCTAATTAGATTTTTTTTTTTTACCTATTGCTAAGATCCTAAGGAATATAGTTGGAGAAGAAAATTTTTTGATTTAGGTTTCTTTATATAAGAAATTAAAGTTCAAACAATGTAAAATATTAAGGAATTAAAATGATTTTTTCACCGATATATCTTACTTGATTTAATATAATAATAGCATAATATAATAGAAGAACATATGCTTTAAAACATCCAATTTAAAATTTCAAATAATTTACAGTGATTATTTTTCTATAAATATTTGAAAACTACTATAAATCACTGCGCGCGAGCAATTTCAAATCAGACCGCCGCGAGGCTTTCTAGAGAGAGGACATGTCGCTCGGCGCTCTGCCTGACCCGAGTTGACCTTAGTCGTACTTGGAAGGATAGCGGACGTTTATAGTGTGATTAAAAAATCTTGGTACTTTGATGATTAAATTTTTTTATTATTATTTTTGATGACTGACAATATTTTTAGTGACAACCAATATCTACCCAATTTTTTTACATACGAATTTTATTTATTAAAACTTTTACTTATTTTTTTGTAAATAAGAACATAAATTGTTTTTAAAGTTAACGCCAACCTATTGTATTTCCCTCATAAGAGGTGTCACTAAGAGGAACATCGCGTCAGGTTAAAATATAATATAAAATAAACGTAAGTAAATCCGTATAAAGTGATTTATTTGAATAGAATAAGAAATATTTATTTATCAGTCACAAATCAATAATAATTAACGAAGTTCGGTTTCTTTCTAAAGTTTAGATCAACAAATTCATGTTTGAATAACTAAAAATCGACTTTAATATTAATCATAATTATAGCTATACTTGCAATATATTATTGAATACTTATTTTATGCACTCGTACTTTAGTAATCCGTGTACGTTCAAATTCAAATTCAAATTAAATTTTACTACAACAATTGCACTCGAACGGATCATAGTGGGTTAGTTTGACTATACCGCAAGAGAACGCGCCAGCGCTATGCACACAGGCACGCGCGCTTTTGTGTGCGTAAAAAATGCATTGAATTACCTAAACTTGACTTCGCGCGATAGACGTAAACGCTCATAACGAAGGATCCAAAAAATTCTAACCTGTCCAAGGCAAAGTGTCAGGCAAATTTTCGAGCTCGCTGCTGCAGCCTACTTTCGTTTGAATTTTAAACTTGTTTATATGTCGCTCAAGTTACTCCGGTAGGTCAATACAATTCTAACCTGTCCAAGGTGTGTTGTTCAAACTTCGAGCTCGCTTTGCTCGCTAAGTCGATTAAGTTAAATCTATTTCTGAATAAAAAATGTAAATAGTAAACTTAACCCTTACAAATCCGTTTTTACTCGCACCCTTTTGCCGCCCCCCTCCCTCCCCAGCTCAATAGCTGGCGACGACGCCCTTGTGCATTAGATACTGATTACAGCTTGAAATTACATCAATACCTACCTACAGTACCTACTGTAGGGTAATCGATACCTATCAACAAGTGTTATTTTTGATTTATTCCAGAAATTTAGCCGACTTTAAAAAAAGGATGACTTTCTCAATTCGGTTGTTTTTTTTTTTCTATTTGTTACCTTATATTTTCATCATTTATGAACCGATTTGAAAAAAATATATTTTATAAACATGTACGAGTACCTATAATAACCAAATTTCAAAAAAAAAATGGAAAATAGCTTTACTTTCGGAAGTCTGTGACAAAAAAGTCAATGAAACAAACAATAGTCTCCGACTACCGAAACTAAAGTTATTTTCAATTTTTTTGGAAGTCGGTTTATTTTTTTGCAAAAAACTTTTTTGTAACCTTTACTTTCGCAGATCGACAGATATAATCATATCCTTTTTTTGGGTTCCGTAGCCAAATGGCTAAAACGGAAATCTTATAGATTCGTCCTATCCGCCTGTCTCTCTGTCCGTCCGTAATGCACAGCCATTTTACTGCGAGACTTAACACCACTGCACCACACAGTTGAAGTTTGAACTTTGAAGAGTAGGTGTCTTCTATGAACCGCTATACAAAAGTGATATGGAAAAAAATAAAAATAGGTTTGACTCTACCCATAGGTACCTACATGTAACTGAGGGTTGAAAAAAAATTCAATGTATATAACTGTGTGGGGTGTCTATCGACAGCTCTTGAAAAATGATACTATAGAGGTTTCTTATAAAAAAAGTCAACGGTTGATGACATAATTTGGTACAAAAGCCGGAACCCTGTGTGGAGTCCGACTTGCCCCTTGGTTGGTTTTTTTATCAGTTTGGAATACCTATAGGTAGATACAAGAAACCAAGCATGAATTACCTAAACATTACAAACTTCAGCCACATCACATCACATGAAATGCACTTTATAGGTCTGTATACTCTGAGGTCATTAAACTTAATTTCATTGTTGTAATTTTTAATTATTGCCGTGATAACGACTAGCCTGAAATTGTTTATAGCCTGCATGAACCGTTAATGCTGAATTAGAATGTCTGACCTATACAAGTAAAGTCTCCGTAAAGCGTTTGCTATTTGGTTTTTCCTATTTTATTTGGGTGGACCTGATTTCTGTAGTAGAGATCGTGGGAGTTGCACAAAACACGGTGCAATTCTTGTAAAATGAGTGCAATTTCCTACAATTTTATTAACAGTGTAGGTAGTACGGTCGAACAGGCTAATTGGTATACCTACTTACAATTTAACATTTTCATCTTTGTATTACACTGCCAACATCAATAATTTTTACTATATGCGCAATAACTTTTTAAGCAGCTTCTTAGCTGCTTTTTAGCTTAAAAAGTTAATAGAAAGTGTAATAGAAAGATGAAAATTAACTGTAGGTATCTATTACCAATTAGCTTGTTCGACCGTACTAGGTAGTAGGTACCTAAATGGCAATCATTTTGCGACAATTTGCTTGACTTGTAGTACAAGAATCGTAAAATATAAGTGCCGAATATCAGGGTTTACATTCACACCATACCTACATGTATTAGGCAGGCACCATGCGTTTAGTACTTTAGTAATTCAAAATACCATGCTCCACGTACCGCGTTAGTGTAAACATGAACTCACTCGCGCCCTTTGGTGCCAAGTTGAGGTTTTTAGAGCCTTTAAATTGCCTCATAGTTTTTCTTTATTTTTCAGGGTTATCAATCAATCACTAGCCTGTACTCCGACGTATACCGCGAGCCAATAGTTCATCAAGAAAAACATGATAGTTCCGAAGAGTTGCGAGAGCTGAGGAGATTTTTAGAAGAAGTAGATAAGAAGCATGAGCGGTTGGCACAGGAGAACGTGAGTTTAAAAGAAGAAATGAAAAAGATGATGGACAAAATTGAACAACTCGAGGGTAAGCTCAGGTAAAACTTCCCCATGGTGCTACTGATATTATTGAATGAATTTTGTAACATGTTTTATAGAGGTTTTTAAAATTAGCTTGAACTTAGAAGTGTCTTGTATTAATAGATTTTGAACAAGTAGGTTTTGTTTTACAGAAAGCGTGACAGTCCGTCTAAGACAAGGCCGCAAGCACCTCCCCCGCCCCCGCCACCACCGCCACCCCCTCTCCCGCCTCCAATACATCCACCTGTCACGAAGCTACCCATACGATCTCACACTTTGCCTAGGTGTGGATCTGCCCCTCCGAGAGTGGCTGGACCCCACCTGACAATCACACCACAAGACATTGCAAATGTTAAATTGAGGAAGACAAGGGTAAATACTTCACCGTCAGCTATTTTCATTAAGTATTTCATTAGAACCATAATAGTTTGACATAATATGATTTTAAGACTTCCATATTGTGGGTTGGCTATTCGTCAGACAAGCTTTTGTAGATATTTTGTAGAGGTTGATCTATCCAAACCTTTAACGACGATTGTAAGGTTATTTTTCCCAAGGTATTATGTTTCAGTATTAACCCAATAATCACGTTCTAGGACAATCCAGTCCGCTCAAAACCAGCATATAAAGAAGGCCAGCAGCCTTTAGTCACGCAGCAAATACTACAGAACACGCGCGCCAAATTAGGACGGGCCCGACCTGTCGCTGCATCAACCCCGAAGCAACAACTTACGGAGTTAGAAAAGTGAGTCTTAAATGCAAATAAGTATTAAATGCCCACAAGGTTTAGGTATTTCTACTTTTTTCATAACCTTACTGGTTCCCTCACCACAACTGGGTCTAACCCATCTCCCTCAATCCTGCATCTTGCCAATTATACTATACCTACTTCATTAGTTATTTATAAATAATTGATACTCTGATCTTGTTTCCTCCTCCTTCTCAGTCGTTTTCTTTATTGCTAAGGATCCCAGATTTGCGGTCCGCAATTCGAAGTGATATTTTTGGGTGCACTAGCGGGCTTCAGGTAGATCTATACTGTTATTTTTGCGAATATTCCAATAATTAACATTAGCAAGGTTCGAATTAAGCATAGAGGTACATGTTTGCACAGTTTTTTTGTGAGAAACTATTCAATGTCTTCAAACATGTATTTTTTGTTTCTTCAGATGTCTGTTGCAAGAATCGACGGTGACATCACTGTATAGGCGACGAGTAGCCCGCAATACATTCCGCAGCGCAGAAGAGTTGAGACCGCGACCGTACCCAACGGCGAGGTGTTCCCGTTCGCCACATTCGCCCCGATCACCACGCGCCAATTCTTTACCACGAGTTCAACCTATGTCACCTCTTAAATTCCCTAATGGCACTGCGCCCCAAAGTGCTAAATTAAATCATTGCTAACTAGACAATAATTTGAAAACCAGAATGTATATTATTAGTAAATGAGTTGATGGCAATACGTTTTGATTGCCATGATTCCTACTAATTTTATTTTAACTGGAATCAAATTGATCGGTTTGACTATTGATATGTTTTGTCAAAATTTTAATTTTGCAAGTGAATTAGGAATCGCAGGCGCATTCCACTTTTAGAGTAATTGAAGGAAACGTATATAGAAGATTCGATAGATTTAATTTAGTTAATTTTCATTAAGACTCGATAATTTGTTGCCTTATCTGAAAATGTACTTATCCATTTATATTATTTTGTGGATATAATTATTTGACGGACAAAAAATTTTACATCATAAAATGAACAATAAATTGTTCATACTTTTGAGTATTTATTTATTTTATTTTAGACTAACAACACTTCGCTTGTGAAATACGAGAAATATAAATACTATCGCGGTTAGATCGGCGACCGCGCATCTATTTAAACTTGACAAGCGGTAGCCGGTACCTAATGATTAATATTCATGTCATGCAACTAAATTATTGCTTAAATGTGATTGTGTTATGTACAATTTTGTATGAATCGGAACTTGAAATGCTTTTAGATAAAAATAAAAATATATTTCAACATTTGCTGTTGTTTTAATAATTATTAGTATACTAGCTGAGCTGGTCCGACCGATTGTGTCCTGTTCTTTTCTGGATGTTGACAACAGTGCCACTAGAAAAAATATGAACACACACTGGAATTTTAAGTACCGGTACATAAGATGGCGTATTGAAAGAGGACTGCTATTCTAAAATAGGAACAAGAATGTTGGTAATTATTTAAGTTTCGTTACCATTATGATTTCTAAACTTTTACATGCGGCGACTCATGTGATTTGATTTATCCACGCATCGGATCTAATCAAGTCGTTAGCTATCATCCATACTATATCATTGGTCAATATTATAGCAACATCGTAACCCATGATGGTCAATCAGAAATTATAAAGATGTACAGACGCTAGCGACGACGTCAAGCTAAAATACAACATGTAATGTGCTGGCATCTACAAGAAGGATGTATGTACTGAAGACGAGGCGGTATGGTCTAAGACTTTAGCTTGACCAAATAGGGCGAAGGAAAAAAAAAGATGTACGTCAGTGTCACTGATGACACGTTGTCAAAGTCAGTTTGATTGATCGATGTTCAGTCAGTTCAACTTCAAATATAATCTGTGTTCTGTGTCCATTATTGTTGTATGATTACGATTTTAGAGAGTACCTTCTTTTATTTCGAATTATGATAGATTTATTTATCCTACCTACATTTGAACTTGATATTATACTTTACCCAGGCAGATTTTATGCTATCCAAGTGAAATCTCGAGTTTCTAGAATCAAACAAGTACACACTTTGCTGTAACATTTCGAAAGTTTATTCTACCAGCTGTATTTCTACATTTTAGGTCATGGATTTTAGTTCGCAAAATCCTGCTACATCAAATGCACTAAATCTTGCTGCTAGAATCAATGATGTTGCTAACGTGGAGCGTTTGCTTCAAAAGATAAATCCTAACTGTGTTGATAACAGGGGGTGGACATGTCTGCACGAAGCTGCATACAACGATAGCTATGAATGCGTGTTGTTGATATTGAAAAACTCTCAATGTAGACCATTAGCTGAGACTCACGAAGGTCACACTGCTTTGTATTTAGCATGTAAAAACAATTGTTCATTAAAGACTGTGACTGCGTTGCTTAATTCTGCAGACGATATTGCGAACTACGGCAGCACAGAGGGAGTGACGCCTCTGCACATTGCCAGTAGTCAAGGAAGCACACAGATAATAGAACTTTTGATAGACTATGGTGCTATAGTTGATGTGCAGGACTTTGATGGCGATACACCATTGCATGAAGCAGTTCTGGCCACCCAGCATAACGCTATGGTAACTCTATTGTATTCTGGAGCTGATCCTGAGATTAAAAATGATGGCTGTTTTACACCATTCCATTTAGCTTGTTGTAGAGGATTCTACCCTAATGTTAAAGCTCTTTTTCCATTTATAACTGACATCAACCAAGTAACATCTTCTGGAGACACTCCACTGATATTAGCACTTCAAGGATTAGATGACCATATTATATTGTTCTTGATAGAGAATGGAGCTGATCCTAATATTAAGAATCTCAGTGGGGAAATGGCTATAGACATAGCCTTGAGTCTTAACAGCAGTACAGGTGTATTCCAAACATTATTGAATTTAACAGATACAGAGAAGCTAAACAGAAATATAATTTTCAACGCTTGTAAGCCACATTGTTTTAAGTTCGAGTTTCTAGAAGTTTTACTAACCAGTGATCTGGGACCAGAATTCTTTAGTTTTTCTGAACCAATTAATAAAGAAGCACTACTAGATTTTAGACCTAATTATGACCTGAATGCACCATTAAATTCTTACTTAAATATATGTGATTATATCTACAAGAAGTCAAAAGAAAAGTTTAAAGAGTTCTTTTATTTGTTTCTGATGAGAGGTGTCGAGGTGAATCCTTCGGATGCTAATGTCATTCCACCACTAGTGTATGCGCATCTTCTTGTAAGAACATCATTTTGTGAAGTAAGTTCATTACATATGTAGTTGAGGCAGAAATTAGGACAGTTTGATGTTTTAAATTTTTTGCTTTTATTCTTTTAGTGGAAATATTGTATGTTAATGTTTCTTCTGACTTTTAGGTATTCAAAATACTGATAGAGCATGGCTGCAATGTAGATTACTGTAGTACTTCTGAGATGGCCAATGAGGATAAAATTCCTGATGCATTTCATGCTTCGATGAACAGGTATCAGGATTCAATGCCAATTATGGCGCCATATAGCATTTACTATGAGCCTGGAGACTTTCTACGAAATGCCAGTGAGAGAGGCAAATTAGGCATAATACCACAAAAAGTAAGTTATTGCTCTTAGAATATTCTCAAGGATACGTCAGTTAATCAGCATTTGAAAAGTCATATTTAGTGACAAAAATAATAAAATTGTTGCGAGGATGAGTGAAAGACGTCTAACAAAAAGTTTTACAAGGCAGATGTGAATGGCAACGCTGGGAGGGACAGCCTAGCCAGAATGAAATCCACGAGACACAAGAATGGATGAGTCAGCAGTTGGCATTCTGTTGTTTTTACCTACTGCCATGGGAAAAAATCATGAGTGTATGAATGTGGAACTCCTTTTATCATTACAGAAAACGAGGATCACCTATTGAAACAAAACATAGGTTATGGTAATTTTTAATTGATAGTACCATAGTCCTTCAATAAAATGTTTGCTATATCTATTTTCAGGTACAGCGTGACCTCTTGTTCATGTTAGACAACTACGACAACAATATCACTGCAGAGTCACTTCCATATCGAGTGTCATCTTTGAAGCATATTTGTAGATACACTATTAGAAGCTTCATAAGAGAAACTGGAGTCAAAACCACGCAAGAGTTTATATCTATCATAGATAACTTTCCTATACCCAGAATAATGAAAAATTATTTAAGATATATGTGAACACCGAAATTCACAATTTTGTTGATATTAAACAAAGATTATTAGATATTATCAGCTTGTAAAGCTTTACTCAGTTTTGTGATCAATAAAACAATTTATTCATATAAAAATGTCTTTCTTCTTACATAAATATAATACATAATTATTATTTTTACATCATTTACAATATGGGAATACAAAACACTGGCATTGATTATATAGCAGTAATTTTTGGTAACGATAAGTTATTTCAAATTAGCTCCGTTCGCCATGTGTTCTTCAATTTCGGCAACACTGTAGACAAAAAAAACTCAGTTACAAAATTATATAGATTTTTTAATTTTTTTGTTTTGTTTTCTTAATTTGGCAAGTTAGTCTAGGACATGGTTTTGAAAGTATATCGAATTATGAAAGTAATAATTAATAGAAGGGAAATTAAATTAAAAATTAGCAGAAGTCTTGTATGCTTATATTCGAATATGGGCCCCAACTTGAAATGATAAAAATAAAAAGGGACGAAATGGGCGTTGAAAATTGTATGGAAAAACAAAATATAATCCACACGAAGTCATGGGCAGTTTGCTATAAATTTGATCAGTACCTACAAAAACAAAAATAATAGGCAACTGTGACTCACGTCCGGGGCACAAAGGTGAGGTTCTCGACTCCCGCTTCTGTGATGAGCACGTCATCTTCAATCCGAACGCCGCCGAAACCACGGAACTTGTCCACTCTGTCCCAGTTGAAGAACTTGGCTTGAGCTGGGTTGTTCTTAGCACCGTTCAAGAGCTGGCAAGAAAAATTATGAAATTGAATTTCCCATTTCGTTAGACTTTCTGTGAGGCGATCGAGTCTTATCGTATGGGATATAGCAAGTGGTACAGTTTGGAGCCTTACTTGAAGGTTGCTTTAACTTTTAATTCCTCGACTAAACGTCGCCTAAGGGTAATATTCGACGTTACAACAACACATCTACAGTGCTAAAGCCCGATTACGGTGTACCGTGTTCTGGAAAATGGGTGTTCCCATTTAAGTCAACTAAGGGCTACTTGCACCCAGACCACTTGAGTATAACTTACCCTCGGTATAAAATAGCAGCCAGGCTCGATAGTGAGCGTCATGTTGGCGAGCAGCGGGCGCGCCATGCGCAGGCGCGCGAGCGGGCCGGCCGGGCGCGGCGGGCAGTGCGCCAGGTAGCCGCCCACGTCGTGCACGTCCAGCCCCAGCAGGTGACCCAGCCCGTGCGGCTGCAGGATGCCGTGGATGCCGTTCTGACGACAAAAAGGGGATAAATACAACATAGTATAATCGGTATAAAAGGTGTATATGTAGAAGCCGCTATGCATTCTGAACACGAAACTAAGTAATTCTATGGAAAAAAAAACTGGGTGACTACTTGATCTTCTTTTTTTGAAAAAAAGTTAGATCTTTGACCTCCAATTTCTCCGTAACTAGAAAGTATGGTCCAGATGAAAAAAAAACGCAATGATGGGGAGAAAAAGTTCCTTTCGGCTTTGTTAAGGGCCTTTTTAGGCCCAAAATATTCCCACTGCTGGTATACAGACCTCCCTATCTGTAAGAGGGGGGTGTGAACTATAATCCGCCACACTAGTACGGTTGATAAATGTCTCATATATTCCGAGTTTATTGTCCTAGGACGTGCCGGTTCCCTCACGAAGTTTTCTTCAATGTTTTGAAAACAGTGGTTATGAAATAAATCACAAAAATAATACGCCTGCCTGGGTTCGAATAAGTCAGGCCAGTGGCCATTACCACTTCTGCTAAAATTATTGTACAAGTAAACAGAGAATTTATCAATTCGCTTACCGCAATCATGTCTTCAACATTGCCCTTAAGGAGACCTCCTTTCTTTAGATGATCAAGCATGGCTCTGTTGGCCGCGAGGTGCATATCTGTCCACAGCACACCTGGTTTAGCTTCCCTGAAAGAAATAATGATTAAAAAAAATGTTGACCACGTAAGGCAACCTACAATGTAACATCATAGAGTGCTTCACGGTTTTTTTGGCATCTCCGCTGTTAGTGAACTTTTTTTTTTAAATCTAGATGGCGGCGTTGGTTCCGATTATGGCCACGCGCCAAAAGATCCAAGTACTGAAAACTGAGTCTGGAAAGTCCCTTGCTTACCTAATGACAGCATCCCTTCCAGCCAGTACAGCTTCATAGATGAGTTTCTGGTCTTCAGTGAACTTGCCGTTGGCGGGGAACGAGCAAGTGATGTCGGCCGCATAGCCCGCGTAGTTACCACCCATGTCGAACAAACTGCAAGCAATTTTAAATCTTATTATGTAGCTACTACTGATTATAAGGTCTTGGGGTTAATTTTCCGGCCGGTTTTGGAATTGGAAATTTCTCCAGTAGCAGAGAGCGTCTGGACTTGTACCCGTCTGGTGGCAATAGGGTCCCTATTATGCGGTAGATACTTAAAAACAACTGGCAATGTCGGGGAAAATAATTGTTATTCAGATTGACAGATATTCTTTGACATTGTATGAAATGGCTATAGCAACTCAAATTGAAGGAGGGTGTCGAATTTGTTAAGCAATTGATTACCCTGCTTATGCATGAAGTATGCTATGCAATTGGAATAAAAATACCACATTAGACTAGCTCCTCAATACTCACCACATGTCTCCATCATTGATCATCTTAGTGTTGGGCGCGGAGGCGTGCCCGTAGTGCAGCGTGGCGCCCGTGTCGCCCGAGCCACAGATACATGTGTACGACACGTGGCGACACCCGCCCACGCGGTAACAGTGGTCTAGGAACACCGACTCGCATTGGTACTCCTTTCTGCCGGGCTTGGCGTAGAGCATCACCTGTTTGGGAAGATTGTTGTATTAGGAATTAAAAATGTTCTTCAGGTTAATGGAAATTATTTGACGGATGATAGTTTATATATTCCTAAATGCTTGTTTAAAGGAGTACCCTTTAAACAAGGATTTTGGAATGTCAATTAAATAAGGTTTGGATACACAAACAATTGGACATTCTGATTCAGAACAGTCAATCGGTTGACGGCTCCATAGTGCACTCTATACGGGACACTATCCCAAATGCGCTTCCATCTTCGACTTATTTTGGAATGCCAACTTCAGTACACAGTAGGGAGTCTATGCCAGCCTTGTACTCGGCAAGTCGATAGTTGCTTCTTCATCTTTGCGTGTCGATAAACTCAAATAATAACCGACCAGTAAGTAGTCACCTGCACAACTCTTTCGTTGGCTTCGTTTAAATCCTGGAAGGTGCAGGTGGCTGTGCAGGATGGGCAAGAGAGGAGGTGGGGCATACGCATAGCCTGCAGAGGGGCTCCACACTGGCATTGTAAATACTCGGGACGGGTCGATGATACCCTATTTGGCCAGATTATTTAGTAAAATAGTACAGTTATTTGCTTGAAAACACAATCAAAAAATGTAAATAAAACTTAATACCTAACCTGTTTATGAGCATCGGACGATATCTGGCACACGTATCGCAGAACTTCAATCTCCTCAGGGGTCTTGGTAACGCGCCTGCACAAAGTACAAACAGTTTTATTACTTCACAAACATAAGCGTGGTTATCAGACCAACACGCGCATAGTTATCTAAACACTAGGTATACTATCTTATGTATAGGTAGGTATCTAGTGTTTTGATAGCTATGAGTGTTTTATAATGTATATGGATAGAGGACAGATATCTATTAATTATGTAGTTCACAGCTATGATTACCAACAGCCAATGCTATATTGTGTCGTATTTTCTTACATAGGTACATATTAGTAGGTTATTATGTCCCGGATATCATCAAAATCTATTCGTTAGGTATGCAGCAAAAACATTTATCGAAAAAACGCCATTTTCGTAATTAATTTTATGATTGTTTTCAGTAATAATGACCAGAATCCAATGAACTACCTTTGGTCAATGAACTCCATCTATGAGTATTTTATTTTTATTTTTATGGGCTTGTTAGAAGCCACGGAGTAAATACAACTTTGTATTTACTCCGTGTTAGAAGCTCACATTATACGTGTCGCGCGTGGGTTTTTCGCTAATCAATTTTGGCATCATTTCAAAAGAATTTCGTTTCTTGAAATGAAACGGATGTTCATATTTGGACGAAGGGGGTATTGTTATTGTTTTGTACATTGGAAATGGGTTATATTTATTTGTATTTAAAATTGTACTCTTTTAGCCCATGCTTTCCTATTTCTAGAAAAAGTCCTCCCACAGTCATATACCTATATAAATAACTGTTGCATAGGTAGCTTATAGTGATGTTACATCCACATAAAAAAGTAAATACAATAGGCAATCAAATCAACAATTGATAAATAAATTACGCTGATAGGAAACACATGTAACATTGGAAAAAAACAATCCACTGATAAGATTGATAACTGCATTTACATAAGCGTGAGTTTTTAGAGATAAAATTCTCAAGGAATATAGATATTAGGCAATTCTTTATCACATAATGCTTATTAATGTAGATTAATGATGAGATACTCACAGTTCTGCAATGATAGGGAATAATGTTTCGTTGTCAACGTTGAATCTGTAAAAGGAGACAACAGATTAATTTTATTTTTGACTAATTTATGCCCGCATGTAGTTCAGTAATTATACCACGAGACCATAATACCGGGAGCTCATATAGAGCTTCAGTAATTGTTGTTACATTGAGTTCTGAACTTACATGGGGCAATCATTCTTCAGCAACATCCAGTGAATATCATTCTGCTGTAATTCCATTGTTTTTGGGTTGGTTTACATTTTTTTCCCCACGCCTACGTCTTTATCAAGGTCACACATAATTACTATGTTTTATCGGGATATAGACAAGCGGTTGGAGACCAGAGGGCTGGCCTTCTTTTATGGCCAAAGAATCAGCATTGCCATCCAATGTGGCAATGCTGCCAGCCTTTTGGGCACTTTTTCTGTTGACAGCGATGTGGATGAATTTTTTGCCGCCCTGTATTTTTTTTCCGTTTTGATACTTGTATATATTTTTATTATTATTTTAGATCTAATAGTAGTTTGTAAATAATGTACATAGAAGAATTTAGCAAATAAAAGTGTTATGTTTTGCTAATTACTCAAGATGCTGTTGTCATAAAATAATTAACTAAAAAAAGTCAATTGTTCAATATTTTTTTATATTGTTCTACTTCAATATATTTTGTACTGTCTGACTGCAGAGTTTAACCCATATATTTTTAATTTATAGAAGAAAATTTTTGGTAACTTATGAGATTTATGAATGTTAGTAGCAAAAAGAATACTAGATTTTGATCTAAGTGGGATCTTAGTTTTTCAGGACTAATAAAAGGTTATACTTACTCATCAATGCCCTCAAATACTGCCTCCTTGGCGGTTAAACCACTGTCTGTGTTGGGACCACTCTGTAGTATAAGATTATTGTTTGAATTAAAGTAGGTACCGCGTAAATAAATAAGTAATTATCATTATTATATTTAGACTTACCAAGGTCAACAATTTCTCTGGCTTCAAGCTCTTGAGAACATTTTGGAGCTGAAATAAAAATAAAAGGATTAAATTTCTTATTTTCACCGATTGGAACTTCTCCTACTGTATGATGTATTCCCTATGCTTTTGTTTTGATTCTGGAAACATTAATTTTTTCCAATTAAATCCATTTATCAAATCAGAAATACAATGTCAAAAAATCAAATCAATGTCAAATAAAAATAATTGGAAATTAATAATATTAAATACTAGTAAAAATAAAAGTTAATTAGAGTTAAAAGCAAATTTTGGATACAATACAATAAAATATCTTAATAAAACACAGCAAATATCTAATCGGTCGTTAGCATGCCCTGGCTATCTGCCCACTGCAGCACTTCCTAATATAAGGGCAGTCCAAACGTCCTGCGATCATCGCCAGGACAGCATTGGAGCTGGCCCGCACCCTGCGCACCAAGGAAAACAAAGGTGAACAGTTGGTGCGCGCTTCCGCAAACATGCCCGAGGCACTGCAGAAGCGGAGCAGCCCCAATATCGCCCTGAACGCGTTGTTGTACTGGACGCGGAGGGCACTATAATCGCTTGTATAGCTAGCCCACAGGCTGCACGTGTACAAAGATGTGCAGTATGCTTTAAAAAGTGTGATCTTAACTTGATCAGAACAGCGTGCACACCTGCGTGCCAACATATTCGCTCTTTTTGACTAAGTCGTCCGCTCCCGCTCGATGTCAGCATGATCCCTGAGGTCAGCCATGACTAAATGCCCTAAGTACTTAAATTGTTTCACCCAGTCTAGGGGAGCACCATTAAGAAAAACTGGTGGTATACTTTGCGGGCATTTTGCACTCCTCGTCTCAAAGACCATGCACTGACTTTTGGTCACGTTATATTTAAGGCCGTGTCCACACGCGTATTTGCATTAGCTTCCTCAAACCACAGACCGAAGCGCTCAGCAGCACCATGTCGTCAGCATAACTAAGGTTATTGACGCAAACATCATCAACATGGCAGTCGACACGGGAACTGCTGAGCGCGACGATCAGTGCGTCCATGTAGAGGTTGAATAGGGTTGGCGAGGTCAATCCGCCTTGCCTCACGCCGCACTCCAACTTATATGGCTCCGACATAGCCCCCGCCCATTTTACGCTGTTGACCTGGTGCGTATACCAATATTTGAAGATTCTCAAAAGTTCATGTGATAAGTTAATTTCCTCCAATTTTTTTCATAGAACATCGTACGCGACCAGGTCGAAAGCCTTGGACAGGTCGAGGAAACACGCGTACACGGAAGTTTTACGATCTACGTAATATCTGACGGTATGCTTAAGACACTGTATTGTACTCTCTGTAGGCAGTTGGGGTCTAAATCCAAACTGATGATCATGCAGCGCTACGAACTTATTTAACTGTGTATTAAGCAGACCGTCAAACACCTTAGCTACGACTGTGGCCAGTGAAATAGGCCTATAGTTACTTGTATCTGCAAGGTCGCCGGGTTTATTTTTTACTACAGGCACTACCACAGTCCTCATTAAATCGGATGGCAGGTAAGAGTGGCTCACGCACAGTGAATAGAACATTGCAAGTACCCTAGATATATGAGGCCCAGCGTGCTGCAGGTGCTCGATGCTGAGACCATCATGGCCTGGAGATTTGCCTTTAATCATATCTTTAATAATTTTTGACACCTCGTTTGCAGTGAAACGGACTCCCATTGTCTTATTTGGTATCTCAGCACCGAAAACCCCAAAAGCTGGCCCCAGTGGCGACTGTACAGAAAAATGATTTCTGAAGGTATTTGCAACGTCCCTATGGTCACTCAGCCCGTCGACGCTTACCGGAAGACCAGGTTTTACGTTTAACCTATTTGTAATCTTCGAGAATCCGCGAAAGTCACCCTTCGAATGCAATCGAGCAAGTGCGTCCATTCTTATAAGGTCCTGATGGTCTTGGCACCATTTCAACCTAGACTCTCCGACTCTCACCCATTTCATTAAACATGAAACCGAATCTAGGCCTACCACGGGATACCCATACGATAAATTTCTTCCTGGCCGTCCGATGAGCCTCTCTGACGTGACTATTCCAACCCACCAAGCGCGACCCACTCCCACCAGCTCTCGTGCACCCTCGACCCGCCACAGACGCGCCGCGCAGGTCAGCCAAAATGACAGAATACAGCCTATCAAGAGTACGCACGCGTGTGGGCAGGGTTATTACAATAGAAGTCAACACAGTTTGTACAGTCTGCAGGAAAATCAATTCTCCCCAATCGTTTATGACACTCGCTGGTATAGTTAACTACTTGTTCCTGTTTTCTTACACCCCATACTACATCATTGTTGTTACAGTTTGACTTTTGAGGCAACTTTGGTGTTAAAAGATCTAAGTTACATTCCACGATAAGTGGGAAATGGTTCGACCACAGAGTGTCATGTTTCACATAAATATTTACAACCACTTGTTTTCCCGCTTGACTCACTATGCAGTGATCTAACCAGATACAAGACCCGTGTACATCACTTATAAAAGTATATATTATGTACCCCAGTCTGAACCAAGAAAGTCAACATTGATATATGACCAGCACTGTTCATTGCAATAGTTAAAAAACAATTGATAAATATCGGCATTGTAATCACCCAACATAAAAACAGATTCAATCCCTCATTCGTCTACAATAGCACTCACCGTATGTAAACAATCCGTAAAGTCAGGCAGGTTTTCCACAGAATTCATAGTAAAAAAAGTCAAGTCAAAAATAAATTGTTCATTTGTAATGTTGAAATTAATATTTAATACTTTTACCTCATCAACATAGTGAACTTCATGAACTGCATACAGATTCTTGAAATCATCACAGCTCAGGAGTTTGCCCATCCAGATTTCATAGTCTTCTGGTAGACGGCGCACAAACAAATGTGACTTCCTGGTAGCCACGTCCAGTGCGAAGTAGCAGCCTGGCTCTCGAACACCACATACCCAGGTGAAATAAGCCTCCTAATGAAAAAAAATTTTAGGGATTACAAGAATCAAATAGGAGAAATTGGTAAACTGATATAGGGAAAAGTTTGCTGTGGGGTAGGAATTTGTTATTCATCCATTTATTTAATTCTGTACTGGTTCAATAATTGTTTAGAATAATATGTAGGTCAATAATTCAATCTAGCATCTAATTGTACCTAGTTGATAAAACAAGGATTTATTCAAGTCGCGAGTCGGTATTTTGCATTGAAGGAACCTTTTATAATAAATAAACTTGCCTGTCTAAACACATATTCGATGTCAGTGTCGTAGTGGCTGATGTCTTCGCCGCCTTGCAGAACAACTACTTGCCCACTCTTTAGTTTGTCTGCAAGTCGATTTCTGTTCTTAGCAAACAAGGACAGAGGAACGTCCAAAGTGCCCGGACCCATTGACCACGTCGCTGCCATCTTCGCTGACAAAGCAATACTGGTTCTAGGCTTTGTTGCCAGCCGGTATAATACTGACGATAAGCGCAAACTTTGTAATTGATACAGATTACGACGCAATACAACAAAATTACACTTGATAGGATGCAAATTTACTGGTGAACATTTTAAGTTGAATATGTTGAATAAACATCTGTTTCTTAGCATTTATATTGATGAAAAGAAACTTCTTTTAAAGATTTTAATACAAATATTTACATTTCAGCATTTAGACATTAGCTTTTAGGGTACCGTAAATTAATGGTTGGAGTCTGATTTGTCGGGAATATTCATACATTCGTACGTCTTTACAGGATTTTTCTGGTCAGAAAATATTTGAAGTATTTATCGTAACGAAATAAAGAAACCGACCCTCGACTTACCAATTTAAAGGAATGTTAATAAACTTTTAATACATACGGAACCTTGATTTATTTTGTAAAATTTAAAACCTGTCACATTGTCACTTTGACAATTAATGTTGTCAATGTCAAACAATATAAAAATTAAAAAGAAACATGAGGCTTTTGCGATTGGCGCTTTAAACTGGCTCTTTTTGCTACTCGGCACTAGATGGCGCTATGGGTATTATTAATAGTCAGCTGATACCATAGACGATAGTAGGAAAATAAACATTGAATTATCAGATATTTCTGTTTTATTGTAAACAATATCAAGTCAATCAAGGTGATTAATATTACGATGATAGCATATTTTTTCCGTATAAAATATGTTGACTGTACATGACCTTATTAAACACCATTTTAGCATGTGCAATAAAAACAGCGAAACATATCGATCTAGGTATTTAAAAGAGTGAGCATAGGGAACGAAGCACAGCATAGGTTGATACCAAATATAACACGTGGTGGGCCCGTGGGAGATCAATCTAGGCATGCTGTGGCTGTAGAATTTATAATAATATATAAATGTAGAAAGGTGGTTCAAAATAAAAGATAATTATTTTAATCATCAAATATTTAATAGACGAAAAATAGATCTAACACTGAAAGTTTTCGTAGATAGCTATCTTTAATTAAATATTTTGTACAGCTAATTCAAGAACTCAATTCAAAAAAATTATTTCTTGAAATTAATTCCCGTTATTACTTAATTCTTATCTAAATCACAAGATCGACGATAAATTAAACTACCTAAAAATCACAAAATGCACTAAAACATGCACACATGTAATATTACGATGATTTTTATACCATATTTTGGTACAATTGTACATAGTTACTACATTGATGAAATAAAGAACTATCTACATAGGAATTTTATAAAACTAAACCCTTTAAATTGTCTAGGTTACACTGTGATCATCTGAGCAAGTCACACAGTGCGGCAAAAATATTTTACCTAAACTACCACATGCGAGGAAGTAACTGAACGGTTCTTATTACAATGTAAAAGTGTACTGTTATCTCTACAATCACTTTTTGAAAGTTTTTATAACACCAAAAAATGACCTGATTGAGTGTTTACATTAGATGTTTCGCTGGTGTAAAATTATTTATCACGAAATATCTGATGTAATGTTGTTGAGATAAGAAGTATGTCACTCATTACAAAGAGGTATTATTAAAACTAATAAAGCGGTTCACTTAAGTGTAGAAAAATGAAGTATGAAAGACAACGGACATTTGCTATCAAATATTTTAAATAATTACATAAACAATAGTTAAAGCTCTTGAATTATACTTCACATTAGCTAATATAATTAGATGGAAATGTCTTATCGCGACATTCAGTCACAAAGTTTAAATTATTATAGAAATAGGTACTTTTGAACGCATTACAATACTTTATGCTAGTTACGTCATTCAGTACTTTGATCATGATCAGTTAAGGTCACTATAAAACGAAGAATAAATATTATGATTGTAGAGTACGCGCGGCCATTTTGGTTCGTTCTCGTGACTCGTGTCGTGCGGGACACGTCATTGGTGGCTATCTCTTTCTTGCACGCTCTCCGCATATAGCACCATTGTAACCCGACACGTTTCTTACACACAAGCGATTTCACAACACGTTCGACACTTTCACAACTAAAATGTTTTGTTTATAAATTATGAATCTACAGAAATTTCATGACACAGTTGTTTCTTTTCTTGTAATCTCCGTACAGCCTCGGCGACAAGGGCATTCTGCTCCAGCAACCTTTCCACAAGATCGACAGGTTCTTGTTTTCTAATGTAGTAAGGTGCAGCACGGGCTCGAGCCTGCAGGTGAAGCTTTTGTTTCAGGCCAAGGGTGAGTTCCTCAATAGCAGGTAATCTACTGGAGGCTAGCGGACGATTCTGTTCTTCAGAGGAATGGCGATTGTCGTATCTGGACTTCTCTTTCAACATAGTGAAGGATAGAACTTGAAGATTGATTATGAGACTAGAAATCTCACCGGTACGGTGGGCGGCGAGCAACAACGTTTGCGAATGCCGAATGAATGAGCGAGTGAGCAGCTCGACCCCAGCGTAGGAAAGACAGGCCTCCGCGGGGGTACAGGCGAAGGGGGAGGGATGACGTAGTCTGATGCGCAGTCGTGCCGGGCTGTATACAAACAATACGATGGACGTAAATAAACACAAGACAGACTCGATATGCCTGTACGGTGAACGGTGTTATCTCTGTGTTAGTGGTTTAGCTAGTCGGTCGACTGGCCTGCTGAATCATGAAAAGATTTCAATAAAGAGAAGACAGGTATGTCCGCCGCTCGATAATTGCCAACGTGTTTGACATGAATAAATGTTGTACCATGATTTGGCGATGAGTATGAGCTATGAAACAAGGTAGTTATCAGCCTTTAAAAAGTATGCCGACACTGACAAGAAACTAGATAAGTATTAGTTAGGACCCCGACCTGATTTGCATATAATTATGAATGGATGACAGTAATTTATAGATCATTGCGGTAACAATTAGGTACCGAAAAGTAGGGTTATAAACTTATAATTATATGGAACTTATCCTATCTAGGTAACTTCTGAGATATTGTGTAGTTTAAGTTATTCTAATAATAATAAAAACATCACGTACGATATTACAAATTGTGTTTATCGCTAATTATATTGTAAAAATATCAGCGGTCAGAGTCGTGTGCAGGCAACGTTTATTTGTATAACTATCTGCGAGTCTCGTGTGTTTGGGCGAAACAAAACTAAAAACGGACAATGCCCTCGGTTTTTTCCAGACTACGATCACGTAGATTCTTTATTGTGATAGGTAGGTATGTATTGTTATTATGACAGTTTTAAGCTATAGGTAGGTACTACTACATAACAATACTGTGATATGTTTGGGATGCTAATAGGTACCTATATCAATGTCATGCAATTTTCGTACGTATTTTCGTAGGTAGGTACTTTCTTCGAAGCGAGTAATTTAAACAAAGGTATCTGAGAAATGTAAGGACGCTGGTATATTTGTGAGCCATGGAAGTAATTACCAGCAACATTAAAACGACTGCCTCATGAAGTCATTGACTCCTAAATAGTGCGACCGTTGCTTTCTGTAACCACGTTTTTATACCACTGTGTGGTGTCATTTTACAAATACAATTTGTGTACTTACTTTTAGATGTTTTGATATGTATAAAATTTGTTATTGCAATTAAAATACTACAAAATAGCTAATTTAGGATTTTCCTCAAGGATATTAACTAAGTAGGTACCTATAGCACAATAATATTTACGTTCGCTTCCTCTGAAATGTTATTATTAGGTACCTATTTGGCGACCACGTGGATTTAGGCACTCCGTCGCTACATTTTTACCATAGTGAGGGAATTAAATGTGGAGTTTTTAAATAGTGATTATTATTTTATCTATAAGTAGACATACTCAAACAATTCAACGCAAATAAGCTTATTATTAACAGTAGTTGAACAACGTACCTACCTACCTATAATGTAATTTTAAAGTATCGGGCGCCGACTGCCTCTAATTTGGCCTTGGAATAAAGATAACATGCTACTACGTAATTTAATTTTATAGTCACCTGTTACGTTAGGGGACACAATATGCACCCAGCATAATTTCGATTTAATCCAAAATACCTATAAAGTCTGTGAACATTGTACCTAGGTACCTACTCACCTAACTTACAGTTCACATTTGTGTTTCTTATCTAAATACCTACTAGGTATAGTAAGTAATTTCCACAATACTTATTTAATTAATCATTTTACAATCACAAGAATTTTGACTCAACAGAAGTTGCGAGAAAAATATCACAACAATTTTCATACCTACGTAATGGAAATATGTAGGTACCTAGATACTCCTACAATATTTATTTACTCTCAGACTATATTTTTTTGTTTATAACGAATTTTATCTATATCTCAATAAATCTAATCACATGTAGTTACAGTCAGATTAGCCAATGCCAGTGTAATATTGGGACATTTTGTACAAACTTTGTTACATAAACCGGATTATAACCCCATTAAACAATCGTAGTCAAGAAATTGGTATACTAATATTGGTAGGTAAGAACAGTGGCTGAAAATGTTTTAAATTATGTATTCTTCATGTATTAAATACCTATAAGCATTACTTACCCACTTACATCATTCTCTTAATTCTTAGCATTTCGAAATATCTCCGTTCAATTAGGTAAGTATGTCCTCGTTTTATTTCTGATTACGTAAGTAAATAATGTAAACACGGACACATAGTAGCCTACATGTTTTACGTTTTGAGGAAATAAACAACATAAATTAGATCTATACCTACCTGCCTTTGGTTTACGCATGTATGGTTCATCTGATATAAAATATAGTTAATATTATTACTATAAAATAATCCTATTCAGGTATTCAGTCAGCCTTTATTTATGCGTAACAACAAGTTGAAAAAACAAACTAGTTCTAGTTCATAAATATTATTTAAAATTCTCTGCTCATTTACATTTCTTGATACAGACACGCAATAACACCTATTTTATGTTAATCATAATTATTATTTTTATTATCAAGTCGTTACAACTTACCATAGACTATTAATTTAAGCATAATGTTACAAAGCGCCATCTAGTGTCAAGTAGCTAAACTTTACGCAATATATGTCCCACGTAAATTACTTCAGATGGCGCTAATATCTTAGAACACTAGTATTGAGAATAACTGGAGAAATGTGGGTACACCGCCGCCTATAGGTATTTATTGAATCCTTTTAAATTACTTTTTCATGAAATAGTCTTTCAATGGGGTTCAATGAACTTACAGGGTTATATTTATGATTTTAACTATGTAAAGCCATACTTGTTAGGTACGGTCTCGAATCATATTGTCCATCTCTAGTTTCAACGCTCTAAAACCTACTCTATGAATAAATTTACGCCGTGAGAAGATTTTATTATTATGTATGTTCATGGGTTCAAAAGTAAGCTAATTCTCACAAGAAAGAACAATGCACCGAATGAAAACGATGGAAGATTTGCTGCAGTTCACAACACTTGAATCAACTTTCTCAAACATAGAGTAGCCGTATATCTCAAAAGCAAGTTCAAGCAAGCAAGCAAGTTCAAGCTTTGGAAGACGTAGTAGGTACTGTTTCTGTTACTGTATTGCATCATCCTACTGCTGGGCAAAGGCCCAATATGACTTCCAGGTCTTTCCATTCAGGACTAATGTGGGTCACTGGTACACAGTAGGGGAAAAAAGTCGTCCATTATTACGGCTGTATTTAATTTTTTTTTTTATTGGCCTTGTATATCCCACTGCTGAGCAAAGGCCTCCCCCATATCCTTCCAGGTACTCTTCTCCTGCGCCACCTCCAACCAGCCTCCGTGATGTGCGTCAAGATCATCTCACCATCTCTTTCTAGGCCGGCCTCGGCGACCTCTGGCACCCATCGTGTTGAGATCTTTGCCCAGCGGTCGTCATGCATGCGGCTCAGACCCGCCCAAACCCATTTGATCCTGGCAGCCTTTTTGCCTACGTCTGCAATTCCTGCAGCGTATTGTTCTGTATTTAATCTGTTATTTTACACCCAAAATGCTGCGCTCCATTGTTCTTTGGCAGACCCCAAGGCGGAACTTTTGCGATTCGGTTAGTGCCCAGGTCTGAGCACCATAGGTTAGGACGCGCAGGATACACCCATCGATGAGTTTTCGCTTCAAGGAGATCGGCAGTTCTCCCTTCATTAGCGTCTTCATGGACCAGTAGCTTTTCCAGGCGTTGTCGATTCGGCGATCGATTTCCTTTTCCTGCCTGTTTTCGAAAGAAACTAACTGCCCCAAGTAGATGTACTCATCGATATAGTGTATTTCCTGCCTATCTACCTCGACCCTACGTTTAGTGCTATTCGTCATAGTTTTAGTTTTAGACCGATTCATCGCGAGTCCCACCTTGAGGCTAGCCGTGCTCAGGTCTTGGAGCATGCTCTATAGTTCAAGAACTGTAGGAGCAAAAAGGACAATGTCATCGGCAAATCTGAGGTCAGTCAGCCTCTTACTGCCGAATTCAACGCCCTTGGTTTCCCATGAGGCTGCCAGTGTCTGAAATATCTCCTCGACTGTGCTCGTAAAAAATTTGGGAGAGAGCGGATCACTCTGTATAACACCTCTTTGTATTCCAATATAAGGTCCTGCAGAATTCAGTTTAATGTTGGCGAGCTATTGTAGTATATGTTTCTAAGAAGATCGATATATTGTGTTTCAAGTTCCTGCTTTTGCAAGGATCTGAATATTTCGGGGTGTTTTATGCTGTCGAATGCCTTTGTATAATCTACGAAGGCCAAATATAGTGGCTTGTTAAATTCCGAGGATTTTTCTTAAAATCTGGTTTAGTGTCTGAAGTTGGTCAGTTGTGGAAAAACTATGGCGAAATCCGGCTTGCTCTGGTGGCTGATGTTTGTCCAGCTTTTCGTCAATACGATTATGTATGACTTTAATAAATGCTTTGTAGATGTGTGATGTAAGGCTGATTGGACGGTAATTGCCGATATCGCTTTTATCGCCTTTTTTATGCAGAAGTATTATATTGGAGCACATTGTTTTGGGAACTATTCTAATTATCTAATACTTATAAAAAACGCACAAAGCATAACTCTTCAATAATGTATTTCAAGTTAATACATTTCTAATAATTGACAAGTTTTTATTCATTAAACTCTTTTACAACTTTGTTGTACTGACGTTATCGGACTCTAACACCCGTATCTATAGTCAAGTTAAAGCAATTACTTGCAAATTTTTTTATGCAATAGACGAGAATTTAAAAGAAGTAAAGACCTTCAAAGAAAGCAAAGCTAAGAATTCTAACTTTTTACAGTTCTAACTTCAACCAATTACTAAACTACATTATAAAAATCGTATCTTAAAAAATTACATTTACTCAAGTAAACACTTTGCCTTGTTTATAGATACGGGGCTATGTATGAATAAAAAACAGGATAATTAATCATGGAAGATTGAAGTCATTTGTCTAGTCAACTCTACTCGGCCACTACATGTACGTGCAATTTTTTTTTGTTTTGTGCTTGGTTTTTCGATTGTCTGGCAGTTTGAGTACTCTAAGCGACCTACACAAATGTCCTTTCTTTGGTATTGTTCGTCGTTTCGTTGAGCTCCTTGAGTTATGAGTCGAGTTGCACTGGCTGGACAGGTCCACTCAAATCTGTGTGGTTCTTTCTTTAAAAGACCATCACAGACACTCATCTGCATAGTCCTCATGTGAGTTGACCAAGATTATGTCTGGACATTAAAGAGACTTATGACCTCTTTGTTTCGGCTGTTTCTTCTCAGAGTAGTCAGGTACGAAACCCCGGCCTCATCTACTTTTAAAAAGAAGACGTGTAAAAGTGCTTTTACAAATCTATTTGCAAAATAAACATCATTTATCATTAGTAACCAATGCTCCACATTATTCATCTGCCTTAAGCCTTTACCCAACTATCTTGGGGTCGGCTTCCGGTCTACCCGGATACAGCGGAGTACCAGTATTTTACATGGAGCGACTGCCTATCTGACCTCCACAACCCAGTTATCACTGGGTAATACGAAACCCCTTGGTAAGACTCGTTGTCAAACCTATGGGCCATTTATCTCAGGACTGTGTACTCAACCAAGAAATAGATTATTTACAAGTGGTACAGCCAGAGATATATGATAGTCATAATTGTTCTTGTTCAGTAATGTTCTCAGATAGTATAGGAAGAGGTGTAGGTAAATTAGTTAGTAATAACCTGAGTTTTCCCAATCAAAATCATTGTATGCCAGGGGCAACATACAAACAGATAATGGCATCAGTAATTAGAAATGTTTATAATAGTAATACCGACATAACTATATTTATAGGAAATAGTTTAAAAATTAAAAAAGAAGACATCACAGACAGTGTAACTGAGTTGTTAAAGTTGAAGTGTCGTAAAATAATATTGTGTGCTTTCCCATATTTTGAAAAATTGTCAAACAGAAAAAACAATTATATTCACATGCTGAATAAGCATGTAGATTTCTTAGTAGGTCACTATAGTGACAAACTTGTGTATCTGGATGTCAACAGTTTTGTTGATAAACTTAGGTCGACACGGGGTAATGTGTATCTACCTATTAGTTGTAGACACAAAATAGCTCGGCTATTAGCATATAATATTCACTCAGACATAAGTAGTATGTCTATGTTTAGTTCTATTATTAACACTGCGACTATTAGTAATAATACTAATATTCATTTTTACAATTTTTTTACAAAGGAGGATCCATGTGTAACTGTACAAGATTCTCCAGTAGGGTCCACTAGTAGTAGGGTCTCATTGTCTTGTGAGGGCATAGGAGTCTTGGGGCTCACTCCGGATGCTCATTTAAACTAGTTAGTAAGACAACAGAAGATACCAGTAACATAAATGTTACTCTAACTAACAACACACAGGTACCTTCTTGCTCTCAAATAACTAAATGTAAAAAAGGGGCTAAGCAGAATTCTATGCAATTATTTCATCAAAATATTCAAGGCTTCTCTTCAAAGCAATTAGAAATTGAATTGTTTTTAGAAAAAACAAAGTTTGAAATTGTTTGTTTCACTGAACATTGGTTAAAAGACTTTGAAATGATACTTAATTACGCAAATTACAGTGTGGGCAGTTGCTTTAACCGGAAATCTAAGATACGTGGGGGTTCATTAATCTTAGTTAAAAATTGTATTAAATTTAAGTCTCGTAACGATATTGTTGATCTATCGGTTGAGCATAATATTGAACTGTCTTGTGTTGAGCTAGATAAGCATGTAATAGTGTGCGTTTACAGACCCCCAAATTATCAGAACTACTCTTTATTTGAGTCAGTAATGGAGGATGCTTTAGCAAAACTTGCAACTAGTAATAAATCACTAGTTATCTGTGGTGACTTTAATATTAATATTTTAGAGAAAAACTCAAATAGCAGTAGATTATTACATCTTTTTAAATCATTTAATTTGTTAAACGTGTTTTCGGAACCAACCCGAATTACTAAAAATACTGCTACATGTATTGATAATGTTTTTTGTTGTTGCGACTACTTAGATAAATCCATTGTAAATTACCTTCCTTCTGATCACAGCGGTCAAACCGTTGTTTTCGAGTCATACACACCATTAAAAAAAATCCAGATAAAATCTAGACAAATAACACCCAGCAATTTGAATAATTTTAATAATAACTTAATTGGTAATTTAGGCATTCCGGGATATATTTTTGAAAATGTAAATAAATTTTATGAGGAATTCTTTTCGGTAGTTTACACAGAGTTTAATAATACAATAAAAATTAAAACTAAATCTATTTGCCCAAAGTTTTTGTTCAGTGACTGGGCAACTAAGGGTATTAGGAAAAGTAGGGAGCGATTGTTCGAGCTGTACGGCCTTAAGCCTTACATCAACTCAGAAACTTTTAATAAATATGTAGCAACATACTCAAAAATTTTTAAAAACACTTGCAAGGTAGCTAAAGCCTTATTCATTAGCAACAAGATTAAATCCGCCGATAATAAAATAAAGACGGTTTGGAAAATTATCAATAGTGAAACTAATAGAAATAAAAAATATAATAATGATATCACACTAGAGACCTCACGTGGTCTTCTAAGCTCTAAAAACGAAGTTGCTCAAGAATTTGTAGATTTCTTTACCAGTATCCCACTTAAAATTACCGAAACCTTAAATTCCTCACCCTCGCTTTCTATTGATTTATTAAGAGCGAACGTTTCAGCCTGTCCGGTTGAGTTTCAATTTAAGCATATAAACCCCATAGCAGTCATTAAAGCCTTTAAGGAAATCAAAATCAAATTAACGGAAGATCTATGGGGATTGTCTATTAAAGTTTGTCAAGCTATTATTGAGACTATAGCACCGTACTTAGCCTTAATATTTAATTTGTGTGTAGACCAAGGAGTCTTCCCGGACCTTATGAAATACAGCAAGGTAATACCACTTTTCAAATCCGGGGACAGTAAAGATACGAATAATTATAGACCCGTATCCGTATTGCCGGTTTTCAGCAAGGTGTTTGAAAAGGTAATGCTTAATCAGATGCTTAACCACTTTAATACCAATAAGATCTTACATGAGAAACAGTATGGTTTCACCAAAGGACGTTGTACGACTGACGCCGGTGTCACATTATTAAAACACATATTCACTGCGTGGGAAGAGGCACAAGATGCCATAGGAATCTTCTGTGACCTCTCGAAAGCATTTGATTGCGTAAGCCACGAAACCCTACTCTTTAAACTTGAGCATTACGGTTTGGGGAAACTTGCACTCAGTTTAGTGAAATCGTATTTAAACGATAGACATCAGCAAGTACAAATAAATGGTGTCAATTCAATGGGTTTAAAAGTAAGGATGGGTGTACCACAAGGCTCGATATTGGGTCCTTTCCTCTTTCTAGTCTATATTAATGATCTACCCCATTTATTTAAAAACCAACCTCAAATGGTGTTGTTTGCCGACGATACTTCTTTGATATTTAAGATAAACAGACGTGCCACAATTCTTGACGACGTAAATAGCGCCCTACTGCAAGTCCATAATTGGTTTACCGCGAATAATTTAGTATTAAATGGGAAAAAAACTAAGTGCATAAGATTTGCCCTACCAAATGTCAAAACTAGTGATTGTGACATAGTATTGAATCAAGAGAAACTAGAATTCGTCGATGAAACTGTTTTCTTAGGGATCACGCTCGACTCAAGGCTACAATGGGGTCCTCATTTAACATCTCTTGCAGGACGGCTGAGTTCAGCAGCATATGCTGTTAGGAAAATCCGTCAATTTACTGATGTAGATACCGCGAGGCTAGTCTATTTTAGTTATTTTCATAGTATTATGTCTTACGGTATTTTATTATGGGGACGGGCTGCAGACATCGAGTCTATATTTATTCTGCAGAAAAGAGCTATCAGGGCCATATATAATCTATTTAGGCGCGATTCTCTAAGAGAACTGTTTAAGGAAATTAACATCATGACAGTACCTTGCCAATACATCTATGAAAACATCATGTACGTTAGGAAACATCTGCATTTATTTAGTAAAAGAGGCGACAGACACCACTATAATACTAGAACCAGGGACCATCTAGTCCAGCCAGGTTTCAGGCTAGCTAAAGTAGACTCATCTTTCATGGGGTACTGTTTAAAATGTTACAATAAAATTCCTCCCGGCATTCTACAACTGAATGAGACGAAATTTAAATCTTGTATAAAACGCACACTATGTAGGCAAGCATACTATAAGTTGGGAGATTACATTGATGATAAAAATGCTTGGCTCAATGCTGGTCCTGCTCCACAACCATAGGGGCAAACTTATTGGTTACCATGGGAAGTTATTGTGGAAGCTGCAGAAGATTGTAAACATATCTTTGCATTGTATAGATTCAATATCTTAGTGTTGTATAATTGCATAGCACATGTGTGAGTACTATGTACGCTCAAGCTACCATTTACATCTTTTATTGACTCGCATTTTCCCTGGTGGCTGAGAGAATGTCATGCTCACTCAAATGTCTCGCTGATGGTGGCGCGTGTGTCGGGTCGTTTAGTTCCCTCCAAAATGGTTGAGTTGAATGATGGCTGATCCATGCGTCATGTTCGTGAACGGGCGCTGTCAGTTGTGACTGGTCATCTCGCAGCTGCCATGGATTATTGTATTTTTGAATTGTTATTTTTATGTTTTTATTCTGGACGCTCTTACTCGCACGTCTTTCTACATCGTTCTCACATGTATGTTTAATCTCGACATGAATGATGTAACCGAGACTTTGTAACAACATAATGATTTAAAAGAGTGTCCATGGAGTTTCTTGCCCATTCTTCTCCATAGAGATCTACGCTTTCGAATGGGCAACTACAGTACTTTCACAAGTTATTATGCCCTGTGACTGGGACTGTAGCTTAGTTTATTTTTTGTGTTTTGACATTCAAAAGTGCCTGTAATGGTTTAATTGAAATAAATGCTTTGAGTTTGAGTTTGAGTTTGAGTTTGAATTATCTATCTGTAACGTCTGTCAAAGATCTACCTACAAATGTCAGCCGGGACCAACGTCTCTTAACTGTGCTTTCTGAGGCACGGGGGAAACTCTGTACCTATGTAATGGGTGGTCACCCATCCACGGACCAACCTAGGTAAGCACGGCTTAACCTAAAGATCGATCCGAGCGGTTGTTATTATTTTGGCACGCACGAGCCCCATTATTCTCGAACAGAAAAAAAAAAAAAATTACGACGCCTGACGGTTTAAGCAGAGTTCCACAAAGTCTAAAATCAAAATCGTCGACCGCATCTTCTTTCCTTAACTTACCATTAGGCGCGATGATGGTGATGATGGTGCTCAAACTGGGGCGTGTCCCGATGTCAGGTTGCATTTTCCGAAGAAGGGGTGGGTAGAAATGTGAGAAGTAGGTGGGTACACCCACATTTCACCACAGGGAGATAGCATCACAGGGGAGACCGTAAAAGATTAGCCAGCCATTCAGCGGAACCGTGTTCGTACGTTTACTCAAAAAATTTGTTAAGAGCACTTAGAAGGTCGGAGTCTGAATTTATGCCCAGAAGGGTTATAGGCATACCTTCTATTAAATGGGACTTAAATTCAACATGCCAAAAACTATGGGCATACCATAGGTACACCTCTGCATATACCCTCCGCGGAATACATGGTGTGATCTTATGTATTACGTATGATGAGAATTGCCGTTTTATGAATGTTATAATAATGTTTTATGACATTAGTATTTTACTATTACAGTATGCTTTTCACATAAGTTACTACGTATTATGATGCGTTCTTATTTCCATTTAATGCTAAACATAAACATGTTTTGAATTTTGGCGTCCCGTATTTACCTTGGAATAAAATTGACTTCAAGAGTGGTCAGACTTCGTTCTTTATTATAGAAAAATATAAAAAAAAATCTTTATTTAACATAACATCACGCCTATAATCCTCGAACCGTTAGGCAGAGGTGTACCTACCTAATAGTACACCTATTTACGATTCCCAGGTCGGCAGTGTTATTGGGTTTTTACACAAGGAATTTCTCGGTAGCAGACACAGAGTTAGGATTTGTGCCCGCTTGATGGCAATGGCAATAGCAATAGGCTCGCCCTCTAAAAACATAACTGGTAAAATCCTCCACCTAACCCTTCGGTGATTGCAGGCGTTTTGTTATGTTATGTTACGTACTTACCTAGTACATGCATACATATAGTTGAAGGCGATGGTAAATGCCATTTCCTGTCTGACAACCAGTCTTACCAAGGGCTATCATATTAACTGGGTTGTGGACGTCAGAAAGGCAGTCGCTCCATGTAAAATACTGGTAAGTATTCAGCTGCATCCGGTTAGACTGGGAGCCGACGATGATGGTTTTAAAAGGTACATTTACGCGTCATTAATAAATAAAATTATGTTTTAAAACTAGATGGTGTCGGATGTTCGCTATTTGACTACTATGAAGAAAAACAAACTCAGAGGTCACTGTCTCTTTGGAACTCCGGACATAATGACTTAATGAGTCATATTATGAGGCAGAATAGAGATTGACTGACCACGAAAAGCACTGGATTGGTTCAAGTGGAATGAGCTCAGGGATTAATAATATTAAATAATGCAGATCATTGTCTCAGATGATCTTTTGAGGCAAGAATCACACATGTAGTGTGACCGCAGTGTGGCACTGACCTATGGTACAAATATAAAAGAGAAAGTTTATAGCTCTTGAGTCTTGCCCCAATGTGCATTCCCGAGTTCCATTACGGAATGTTTTATTTGACTAGGCCTGTACGGAACTACGTGGGATAGGTGGATTATTTACGCACATTTTTATTATATAATTTCCATCCCATAACTTCTTTTATTATGCAATTGTTTCAATAATCGTTTTGATGTCATATAGCACAGTCATGTATTGTTTATAATGCCAATAATGTCAGCAATCTTTGCTATAAGCAGAGCATGAAGTTGGCCTGGTGGATATTACCCAGCGATTTTTAATGTTACTACGAGTATTACCTCATCGCAAGGTGGTGTTGTGTGCAGTCGATAATTTTGCCATCGATAAAATGAAAGTGGTGCGGTATAATTGCTATGATGTTTCATGTTTTTGATTGGATTAAGCAATCGGGCTGTATCTACAGGATGTGAATGTTCATAAATTTGATAAATTTTGATTCACACTGCCAAAACATTGCCAATAACATTATCATCCCCTTATCTCTTTTACTTTGAAAAATATAATATTTATTGTCACAATATTTACCAAAGATCCCACTAAAACATAGGTATTAAGCACGAAATGGTCTAATCTTATCATAACTTTGGCTACCTATGTTATCAGTATACCATCATCGATTAACTGTAGTCATAGCATACCAATAAAGTTAAAATGCCTAGCATTTTAACTGTGATCGGGTTTGATTACTATGTCAAAACATGTAACCAATTTAATATTTTAAAGGAAATTGGTGAATTGAACATCACTAGTAAAGGCGTTGCGCAGACAGGCCACTAAAATGTCGAAAGAAAGTGAACGCAATAAGCGGCGGCAGCGGGTTGGCTGTTTGTTTCTGGCAGTATGCTCAGATGCCTTTGCCTCGGCGCCCGCACCAACCGTTCGAAGCGGATGACGCGCGAAATTCAATTTTTTAAACCAGTGAAATATAATAACAACCAAATATCGAACATGGTATGAATAAAAGTGGGGCTGAAAAATAATAAATAACAAACTTTAAGTGAAAATTTCTAACTAGATAGAGTGATTTAGTTAAAATGGATTTGTCAGGCGAAGCCAGTAGTGGGTCGCGCATTCTCACAGCTCGTCACATAAGTGCAGATAAATCGTTACCCGAAACGAACATTGCAATAAATACAACGCTCCTGTGCCATAGTTACAGCCAGAGTCCCGATTTTGCGTTCTATTTTTCAGGTAAAGCTATAATTAAGTTTTTCAAAATATTTAATTGTAGGTATTCGTACCACTGGGACGGATTAAGATTTGCGATTATCGTTTTTTTTTTTGTCATAATATGTGAATTTAACTCTAATTTCAATGTTAGTAAGTGACTGAATGTTATTTTCACAAAATCCTGTAAGTAATTCCACTTTTTCCAGTTTTTCAAATGTGGAGGAGGCTTGACATCATCACATCCATCCTCAATTCTTTAGAAACCTTTTTTCAGAATATTGTTCATAGAACAAAAATTTCAATTCATAGCCGCTCATCAACCTTTATTTTACCAGGAAACCCAGTGGCTTCTGCAGTCAATTCCGTTGTTTGGTTCCATTCATTTTCCATTTACAAACAAAGGAAAAAGTTTGTTCAAAATACTTCCTAAAAACATTTCTTTATCAAATGCGTCAATAATTTTGGTAGATAATGTAGCTTATCTCCTCGTAAGTTATAAATAAGTAGATAAGTTCCAATTATCTAAATCCTACGAACTAAAATATGAAATTATTGAATTTAATAAACATATTGGAATGCAATTTCTTAAGGCTTCTTTAGTCCTTGGCAAACTGTGTTTTTGTGATGAAAATGCGTAAGCGAAGTGAACGCTGACTTCGATTTTATCTATATATTTTCACCTTTTGATACTGAACTGATGAATTTTAAATTACATTGCGAATTAAAAGTGTCTTATCAAAAATAGACTGATAACGTTCTCGGTGTGATGCTCACCATCATCATCATCATTTTAGCCAAAAACGTCGTCTACTGATAGATGAGGTTCTCTTGCATATTCCTTTCCATTACCTTTTGGGTGACTTTCCTTTCTTATGAATCCCATTGTGACCGATCTTTTAGTGTAACACTCACACTGCCGTATGTGAGACGAAAGATATTGTCCAGCTTCCCAAACGTTGCTTAGCCGAGTTGGATTCGACGATTGCTCTAAATTTCATCTGATCAATTGGTTAATCTATTCGAGTTTAACATAATCGTCATCAACTTCGAGTGTAAAGTCCTCAATCTTCATTAGATAAGGTTACATAGATATTTGACATTATCTTTGTTTTGTCTTGATCGTAGATTTTACAGTATAGTCATAAATATTTGTATGAATCAGAAACCTCTCATAGCAACGTCAGCAAAAATAAGAAAAAAGGTAGTGCTTCCTGACTTGTAAAGGGTTACTTCAGTTAACAAAGTTCAAGGGAATTCACGTCTGACATTTATGAGATAAATAGTCCCGAGTTTAATATGAAGTCCACTACTTTAACTTGTCTTTTTTAATTGTTCTCGAGTAAACGAAGCCAAACAAAAAATAAACCTACAAATGACTGCAATACTGCAATTGCCACACATTACGGTGAAGTTTAAAAAAAATCAAGTCCTTGAAGCATGCAATTTGTGTTGCTTTTAGAGTGGCACAGAGTTGTGCAGGTAAAGTCCATTAAGTCCAAGCATGATTAAGCTTTATCGGTGACAGGCATTACAATGATACCTACACAGTTTCTTAGGCTTTGTATTTTATTAGCATTCAAATTCCTTAGTTGCTAGGCAGTTTACAAAATGCAATCAGTTAGTATTCGTATCAAAAAGTACCTACAAGAAGCTTTTTCAGACTCTAGAAAAAAAAACAGGAAGTCTGAAAATAGTTTAAATGGGGGAGTTATGCCATACAACGTTATACTACACAAAGACTAAAAATAAATTGAAGTTCCTGCAAGGAACTGTTTTTCCATTCAATTATACCTAATATAATTATTCCAAGAAAAATTATTAAAACTGAAATTTAAAATATGTTTAAAAGTCATTGCTTGGCAAATTTTGGCCGATTTAAGAAATTAATCATTTTCTTATTGGTATGAATCTGATTTTTAATTTACATCGTTGCTTTCCGAAGCCGAATGTTTTTGTTGTAACCTGTGTGTTAGTTGTTTATCCAGACGTTACTTGTGTCGGAGGCAAAACACAGATCATACCGTCAAATGAAGATAAACATCTGTGTTAACTTTTATTGTTTTCAAACATAAATTCATTTGAATTTTAACAACGAAATTATACGCGATAAATAAATTTGGGTGAAGAATAAAATCGTAGGTACCTAACTGTAGAAGGCAGACAACAAAGAAGAGTTCAGTTCAGATTTGAGAATTTGGTAAATCTTATTACACATTTCAGTCGTAATTCGTAAATATTTCTAGATCTGCAAAATATTTAAAAAATATAAATTATCGAATGTCATGCTTGCTATTGAGATAAGGTAGGTACATGTTTTCAAAAAGCTTTAAGATCGAAGTATTCCCATTTGAGCATCGATTTTAAGAGCACCAAGGCTTAGAGTTCCCGATTGAGCAGCAAGCTTCATAATATATGCACATTGATGGGTGTTCGATCGGGAATATCTTTGATGTTCTCTTAAAATCGGTGCTCAATTGCGAAAAATTCCTAAGATAGGTACAGCCACAAAAAATATTTGCTCAAAGTTAGGTGATAGTTCGTATTATCTATTCGATAAAACCTACAAAACCAGATAATGATCGCAGGTACTTCGATTGTTCATTCAAGTATATGACAATGAGATGCCATTTTACACCTTAATAGTACCTTGTGTAGTCATCAATAAATAAATAAGAACATTGATTGTTCATCTGACAATTTCCTATACGCTTATAATTTCTTCATCTCGTAATAGGTGTCCGCTTCAACAAGTCACTTCACGTAACAGCTTTCTATTCCTACTGGTGATGGCGGAAATTCATCTCTTACTTATTTCTTCCTGATATAGGTATATCGATATTTTACCACCTACTACTTATTCAGGTTGATATGAAACCCAAATAAGCTTAGGTATACCTAATACACAGCTATTGGACAGACTATCGGGTTTGGGCACATTCGTAACGGATGTAAAAACCAATTAGGCGTATTAAAAAGGGGGTTCAAATCATGGTTATTATTGTACTTAGATGGCAGTAATTTGTGTTTCGTTTATATGCAAGTTGTGAGAGGTGTTTCTTGGAATCGGTTGCTCAAGTGCAACAGTGGAAACTTGCATAAGCTGCATTCTACTGTCCTTAATAGCAGTGTTGGCACAACACAACACATCTGGTAGCTGTACCTATCACATAAGATACCAAATGTAATATTCATAAATAAACACAAGCCTTTATTCATGGCTTGGTGATAGTCAGAATTTACAGACAGCCTTCCAGGACCCTTTTATACGCATTGTCCAAAGTCTTTCATAGGAGACAGACTTCTGAAAATGGTTGGAAACTCGGTTAAGTACAAGTTGGACACTCGCTCCCAAGATACCTAGATAACGATTCCGCTTGCCAAACAATAGACAAATACTTATTGGCTGCAATCTCCCCTATTGTTGAACATTAAAATTTTTGTTGTTTTGCGAAATACCTATTCTTCACTATGCGAAGTTCCATCCCGTTCAATTTTCGAACTGAATGGTGCAATCATGGTGTATACCTAATAGTAATACATCCACCAGGAGAATAGTGATTCGAGCATTCAAAGGTCTGACTTCTAAATCTTCTAATCTTAGGTTACAAATAGAATTTCCAAAAGCATTATTTTCTTCTACCCCCATCCACCCAAGGCTGAGTGCTCCTCAATTGCACGTCATTTTACCCTTTGCCTGTTACTCTGGCCAGGTCGTCGGTTCCCCATAAAAGATCCATTATCATCTTAGTTATATTTAATTCACAAAGCGACGCAAATCTTCCGGGAGTCTCGCAACAATAGCACAAGCACAGACTCCTCTGTTTCTAATTAATAAAGATTCCTTTCGTTAATTAGTTTCACTGTCATATCAATTTACTTAACAGGACCATGTACCTACTTAGCTGAACGCTAATTAGTCCAATTGTGGTGTTAATTGAGACAAGATCAATGTTGTTGATACTGAATTAAAAACAGCATGCTTCAAATCATCTCCTGTTTTAAATTTTAATTCATAGGATCGCTAATTCAGTCACGAGTTTCTCAGTATCAGCTTGGAGTACGGATTGTCCCCGGTTGGTGACAAAAGCCTTGCTTCTTCTAGGATGCGTGCGATCATGCAACTAGCATAATTTGAGTCTTTGTTTATTATTGTTTTTGTACCTTTATGAATGACATTCATTATGGTAATTGGTTTTGTTGAAGATTTTGTCGTAAGTATTCCTCTGGCAGTATATGGATACAACGACAGACCTAACTATATATATAGTTGAATAAGTCCATGTGAGGTAACTTATATATAATTTTCTGAATGAATGTTTTGATAGGGTTGTTGTTATTTGATTGTTGATGTTGTATTAATTCCTTTGTATTTATTTGTGTGTGATTTTGTATTTATTATTGAATGATTTAAGATGTTTTCTAATATGGGTTTTGTGGTACCTGAAATAAATGTTTTTTTTATACACATTTGGTTTTGTCAAGTGTTCAAAAGTTTTGATGTGTTAAATTCGATTCCTTTCCTACAGGTATTTTGTACTGATGATGGAGTTGTTTACCTCTGATCACTTTTTCGGCACAATAAATTGCCGGTAAGGGCAACTAGTTTTAAACACCGGTCTTTTGACACTTCATACAAGATCGATTGCGCATTTTTGGCAAGACTATTAATTTTAGAATCTACCAGACTCCGATCGAAATTTTAATTTAGTTTTAAATGTATTATATTATTGCTTTATATCAAAATTGATTGGATTTTATTAATATAAATGAACATGGCGGAAGTAGGTACAATAAACAATATAAAGAAGAATTTGTGATTGACTGGTTCCAATAATACATTTTTATAGCATATGTAGACAAATTAGTCCCTGAACCTTTGTTTCATGTGTAATTATTTGCATGTCAGACTGAAATAATTACACTACGAGTGTAAAACCATTTTTTCATGTTTAGATTTGATAGATTTATGATAATTAAATTGCCACTCATTAGAAAATTAGTTTTTATTCAGAATATTAGTTTTTGTCCCTAAAAACAAATAAAACATTTGGCATGAAAACATGCCATAACTCATGGATTCATAACTCAATCCCACCGTATTCGTGTGTAACGCAACGAAAGTATTATTCTTACGTGTTATGAATTTTACGCCTACCGCAGTTACCTGTTCATGCGAAAATACCATTTCCATGTTTTCAACTATTCTTGTACCTAATTACTTTTTGATTAACCCTTGCTCGACATTTTTGGGCACGGCTCTGATGAAACTGATACAACATTAATTGCGGTGCCATGTCATTTTCCGAGGAGTGCAAAGGCGTGTGATAAAAGGTTCTTTGTTGGGATTTTAATGGGCTGTAACATTTAAAGTAAAAAAAAACCGACTTCCAAAAAAATAAAAACACTAAAAAAGTGGAAAATAACTTTACTTTCGTAAGTCGGTGACTATTGTTTGTTTCATTGACTTTTTTGCCACCGACTTCCGAAAGTAAAGTTATTTTCCACTTTTTTAGTGTTTTTTTTGGAAGTCGGTTTTTTTTTGCAAAAAAGTTTTTATTTTACCCTTTTTAGTTATCCTATCACACACAAATCCTTGTCAAGTATCAATTTCGCAATTTCTTTTACTTGGATGACATTTTTTCCAGTTATTTTGATTTCAAAACCAAACTGCTGAACCGATTTTGATGAAATTTCTATGGGACCAATCGAGAAGTAGATCCATTCAGATAAAAGAAGAATTTTTCAAATCGGTTCAGAAATGACGGAGATATGAGGTAACAAACACAAAAAAAAAACATACAACCGAATTGAGAACCTTCTCCTTTTTTTGAAGTCGGTTAAAAAAAAAAGGAACAGTGCGGAAATGTATTTCAAAAAATATAGTGTGCATTCACGGGGTTATTCAACTACAAATAAATGAGAAGGCTTTTATCTATTGACCTCCTAAAGTTTCAATGTATTTAAAAACAAAAGTGTTATAGTAATTTAGCTAACATCATTTGAACGTTTTATCTAATGGTTACACAAATATATGAAAGTTAAACCAAGCGAATAATTTATGTTCCAATTCGTTTTACATTTTAATTACTAAAAATTAATTTAATGGAATTTACGAAATCGAATAGTATCTAACTATTAGGAAATACTGCTCTAAGTGTTTATCTATTTTAGGGTTCCTTGCCTCAAAAGTGAAAACAGATCCCATTCGGGATTACTTCGTTGTCTGTATGTCTGTCTAAACTTACGAAACTAGAATTTATTTAAATCCGGTGGTGGATTCATTAAGAACATTAAAAGTAAAAAATATAAGAGGTAAAGGATATAACATATTATTGAAGTTATAGTTATTTTAAATGTCTGGTTACAGACAAGGATTACTAGCAATTCAATACTTTAACAGTTATTGAGGCAATGTTTGAATTACAATGCTAGTATTTGGTACAAAGGTATATTGAGTAAAGAGTAAGGAAAATTGTTTGCAACCTTTGATTATATAATGTCTAGATAGAGCGTCGCCCTACAATCGTATCAAAGAAAACGAGTCAACATTTTCAAGTATGTGTGCGTGCAGGCGTCGTTTTTGTGCGTAAATAATGATACCAGCTACTTACTACAATTCTCTCATAAATCACATAAAAAAATAGACTTATTAAATAAGATAAGTTTTAGGTGTAGGACACGATCTGCACTGATTGGCGGGCAAGCACTTGTGAACCAATAGTTGGTTGACACTTTTTGACACGTTTGCGCGCACTTGACGCTCCATCTAGACATTATATAATCAAAGTTTGCAACATGTCTTACTTACGTCAATATATTTACAAAGACGTAAAAATAGGGCCGAATTTACAAGTGTTTAATTTTTAAATACTTTTTGTAGTGCATATATTGTTAATTTCCATTTAAAGTACCTAGTACCGACTTTTTGTAGTGGACGAAAACGAAAAAATCTGGTTCATTCGGTATGTCGTACGTATGTACAGACGAGCATACATCAAACTACCCGAATCTGTAAAATTTTCCCAACAACCTTGAACCTAATTCTTTAACGATAAAGTTAAAAATCCACTAAAGAAATTTGACAGATAATTATTGTAGCTTGATATGCGGGCGTCTGTACCTATCGACGCCATTCACAAACATTTTCAGGAAGTAACTAAAGTTCAACGGAAAATCCGTGAGTCACGTAGCAAATATTTTTTTCTCAATATTTTCAATGTCAATGTAAAAAAATATATAAAAAATGGAACTAACTACATCAGTACATGTTGCTTTAATTTATAAAAATAATAAAAAAAACTCATGCACGACTACAGGTGATTTTACACGGTATTTTTGTATTGTGACCAGTTCACTCAAGTTGTAGCTTTTTTACTTTTTTTAGCTTATTTGCTAGGTTTGAAAACTTGAAACTGGAACTAGTCTGGCTATAAATAACTTTTGTATCTGAAGTAGTCACGATTTGAGCCTATAGGTATTGAATCAGTTACTTGACGAAGAAACTTCTGGGTTAAGTATCAAACAGAGAGGAAAACAAATTGAATGATGTTTGTTGTAGTTTTATCTAAATTGAGGACAATTTAGGCTAACTAACAAAATGTCATAGGGTACCATGGGGTGTACCAAGTATAATTTTTTATAGTTCATCTACACTGAAGGCACAGTAACAATAATAATGCAGAAACAAATCCTGAAATCCTGATACTTAGGTGTATCATCTTTCTTTTTTAAGGTTGGCACAGAAGAAAGCCTGAATATTCTTGCCCATTGAAGCAGTTATTTTTAATCTGTGAAGTTCTACTGCGAGTTCTTCGATAGAATCTAGTAGCCCTTTTATTGACATTCGTTTTAATATTTTATTAACCTTCGTTTTCATCTTTCCTCAGCCCTCCACTTATACGCCTGGGTGCTCTGGGTCTGCGGTCTAGCAGTACTGCTAATAATATGCGCGCTATACGTCATCACGATTCGGTCAGCGCTGAAGCACTGGCGAGACCAAATCAGCCATGTGGCCGTCGTCTTAAGTATTTATCCTGTGAGTATTCAGCCTTTATTTGTTCTCTCATTGATTATTATTCCTAGGATAAACTATGAATTCCCTTAGAGGCGGCAATGTACTTTGGAATCATGAGGCCCTGTTTCCACCAAAGCGGAGACGAGTGGAGCGAAGAGGAGACGTACGGGAATCGACCACATTGCATTACATTATTTTTAATTTTTTTTTTACATTACACTGGTAGATATCCCCATGGTGTCTCTCGTCTCTCTTGTGATTGTTCGGATCTTGCACGTCTCAACGCCATTTCGCTCGTCTCCGCTTTGGTGATAATTGCGCATCAGTACTGGGTCCGGATCTTAAACGTGACTCAACTGAATCTTACGGGAAAAAAATAATTGGAAGGATTGATCACAAAATTGGTTTTCTTTGTCGCGAATAACATAGTGTAACTGAATCGGACGATGATTGGCAAAACTCCAGATCTGGCGAATATTAGAGCCAAAAAAAAAGGCGTCAGTTTTAGTTCAAGGCTATTTCTCGGAGAAACAGGGATAACAAGAAAGTAGGTTGTGTTTATTTTATGAGCTGGGGGAAGTTTTATCACTCGAAAAAGAAATATTATATTATTCACCCTCGCGTGGTGACCGAGGTTACGTGTGGTATGGTGGAAAGTGGGAGGGTTTACACCATAGCCGTGTTCGAACGCTGTTATTTTCGGACCATTATAAACCTCTGGTCAAGGTTTAGTAGGTTCTATGCGTTACACTTATGAAATATTACAAACATCCGCTAACTGAAAATCGATACCATGACATAACAACACGCCTGTAATACCCGAAGGTTTAGGCAGAGGTGTACCTAATACTAAACCCACATTTTGCCAGTTATGTTTAAGTCCCATGTAATAGGGGGCGAGCTATTGCTATCCGCCGGGCACAGACCATACCATAATACACGAAAAATACACCTTTTATTAGTGAGCTGTTTTAAAATTATGATGTAGATATTGTATTTGTTATTCTAAATCTTCACTATAGGCATTTATCAGGTTCTTTCCTTATACAGCTCGATATTCAAAAAGGCTACGTTATGACGCGGTTGTGGACTTTTGATTGATAAATTCGAGCAAGTCATTGCTATCAATTTCTAAACTAATTTAAAAACGGAAGGTTTCCAGAGTAATTTGTTCCGTGTTTGCAGTAGATGCAGGTAGTCAACTATGACAAAGTGTTTAATTTGGACTTCTACATTACTGTAGTCACAGCGTATCGCAGGTATAATCAACCACAGTTCTGTGGTCCGTGGTAATAAACTAACCTTGAGCTGGTCTAGCGTGGTACGGGGTTTCAGTAAAATACGGCTAATACTGGTTTTATCACAGCTTACTTTCCCAACTATGTTGCGGTTGACTTCCAGTGTAACCGAATGCAGCTTATATGCAGCGTCTGTCTCTCTGACCCACACAAACACAACCCAGTTAGTCACTACTAACTGGGTTGTGTTTGCTGGTCATAACAATACTGATATTCAGCTGCATTCAGTTACCTAGGGGTATCGTTTCACCCAGTGGTAACACGATATCCCTAGGTGAGGCTGGTTGGCAGCCTTTCGGGTCACCTGTAACGACTGTCCAAGATCTACAAATGATACGTCATCGAAAAGACTTCTTAGAATTAATCAGCTTAACGTCATCATTACTCATCTGGTTAGCCTTTACACACCTTTGTTAGGGTCGGCTTCAATCTAGTCTAAGCGGATACAATTGGGTACAGTATTTAACATGGGATGACTACATATCTGGGGGCCCAAAAATGCCGCTTTAGAAGAACCATAATAGGATAATAATACAATTCGTACAATGGTGACAGACGCAGTTAATATCTTTAATTGTCACTTTGTATCTACTATCCTATTATGATTCTGCTAAAGCGGTTTTTTAGGCCCCCTGACATCCACAGTCCAGTTGCTGTATAACAGGATATACCACGAACCATGGCAAGACTGTTTGTTAGATTTTCTAACTTCTGACTACTCATAACGAACGACGTACCTCTATTACCCTTACTTAAGGTGGCTTTTATCATTTCTGAGGAGTAAGTGGTAGTATTAAATTACATTAGCCACTCTCCGTAATGAATTGTCACTTTGTCAGTTCTCTTCAAACCTGTTAGCTTCCACGACCTAGCCCCTTTTTTTTATTCCTGGGCGGTTAAATCCTCACGGATGTCCTCCGCGTTGGGATGGGCGGAGGGGTCTGTCAGACTCGAACCGACTAAAAACAACCCCGGTGTTCCCTTCCCATATTTGCAGCGGGGATCATGGGAACTAGTGCGCGTTCCACGATCCCCGGCTAGTGCCGGCCCGCTCCATATCAATATGACGCTTTCAGTGGGAAAGGCTGTAGACAAAAATATGTATTGAAAGGTGTGCTCCAACCAAGCAAAGAGCTCATATTGTTTTAAATTTCAAAAATCTGGATTTTAATGTAATGCCCGATTTCATTTACACAAGGTCGGAGGCCACATCAACATGAATATATTCTCTATTTATATTAAAATCTATATCTGTTCGTCTGCTCCTCCTTAGTATATGTAGATTCTTATACTACTGAACCAATTTTGATAAAATTTTCACAGTTGTTCTGCATAATCTTTGGTAGGTTTCGGAAAAAAGGCATTGTAATGCATGCTGCCGGGCACAACTAGTATAGAAGTGTATTGATTTGACAAAAATGCATGGTTGGATTTTCAACTTTCGGGTCGGTGCTCAGAGTAGAAAATCCAACAGTACAACATTAAAACATTCATAAAGGTGTTGGTGGAAATGGGCATAGTTAAACAGCTTTTGGATGTGCCTCAACTCTGCCAATCTTCTTGTAATTATTCTGAGAGATCTTGATTTTGACACAGAAACCTAAAACAACCTTAATGGTATCTCCGTCGGCCTTGACCAGATAGAAGACCGAGAATCAGCAGTAGTATTTCATGTTCGTACAGTCCATCCAGAGGTTGTCTGGAAGAGATCGCTATCAGCGATAAGACTGCCATATTAACCATAAAATTATCAATTTTTGTAAAACCGTTCCGTATCAATTTTGGTGTACAATAAAGTATATTCTATTCTATTTTATCAGTGCCAGATTTCCAACAATTTCAGGCAGTTCACTCTTGTAACAATAACAGGATAAAATATAACAAATCCAAACCCTCTGAATAAGTTTCATTGTCTCAGACGTCAGTTTAACTATAAATATCCTTTGATTTACGTAATCCTTATTTCTTAACCTTGCAATAACAATAATTATTGTGTACTTGACCGCTAAAAAGTTAAACTTGAAGCTATTTCGATTGTAAAGTCTGATTCGAACAAATACTAGGTAAATTAATTCAGTTCAGAAACGATGGATAAATTGTGTGATTTGGTTAGAAAGTAGGTGACTGCTGAGATGACGAGTTATAGAGAAGTATGGAAGAAGACGACGAAGAAGGGAGAGAGGGCGCCACAGCGCTTATGTCAATATCGGCTCCGTGTATTTATCAATTGTTAATTAAATTTACCAACCATTCTAAGTGAAATCTACGCAAACTAGCATCCTTCTCAAGAAACTTAGTGGATAAGAAGAAAATATTACCAAAAAATCTCCATACAGTGGGAAAAAAAACAACGAAGATCAGTAACCAGTTGAAGTGCAATTATTTTGAAAATCCTTGTAACCAGTGCGAGGTTGAGTGCAGTGGTACAGCTTAAAGTGGATTAGCGGTGTACAGAGATACTCGATTGCATCGTAAAGGTACAGCATAAACTTTATAATACTCATATAACCTAAAATTTTGCGCAATCATCATTGTAAACATAAAATATAAGTCGTTGAGAGACAGTAACGCCATCTATTGTCGACCAGCGCTACTAAGTAACGCCATCTATCATCGAGTGGTCATACTAACTAGAAAGCGACATCTAGTGTCAAGCAGCGATACTAAGCGTAAAGCGCCATCTAGCGTCAAGCAGCTATACCACTTAAAAATTAAAAATCAATAGTAATCAATAGTCCCAATAAAACACCTGCACACTCATCATTATGGATGAATTAAAGAAAATTTTACAAGACTTAAAGTACGAAATCGCCGAACAAAAACAAGAAATAAAATCGAATAGCAAAAATATTGTTAATGAAATAAATGAAAACATGAATTATAAATTTCAACAACTTTATCTCGAAAACGAAGAAATAAAATCCAAACTAGAAAGCCAAAATTCTCGTTTAGATTACATAGAAAAGGAAATGAGGAAGAAAAATATAATTATGTTCGGAGTTGAAGAAACCGAGAGAAGCTATTTCGATCTACAGGAAAAAATATTAGAAATAATGTCTAATAATCTGGAAATTAGTTGTATACCAAATGACATAGAGGCAATCCAAAGGAGAGGAAAAAAGGCGGAAGGCAAAATACGTCCCGTAGTGTTAACTTTCACTACGCTGGGTATGAAAATTCTGGCCTTAAAAAACAAGAAAAAGCTAGAAAACTGTGCTTATTATATAAAACAAGATTATCCTAAACATATACTGGAAAAGAGAGCCGCGCTAATGGACCAGGCATTATCCGAAAAAGAAAAGGGAAATAAAGTTATCCTCAAATACGATAAATTAATTATATTAGAAAATAAAAATGACAAAATTAAACCTGTAAGTAAAAATGGTTCCTCAGAGAAAGTCAACACACGAGGAGAAAAGAGGTCACTTACATACTCACCTACGAGAGACGGAAAAAAACACCAAAATTGCAAGAAGAATAAAACTCAATCAATATTATCTTATGTTAAACAATCATCAGCACCAATACCAGCAACCTCTGACTCCAATAACGAAGAATAGCAACGAAAAAGCGACCCCCCTCTCCTCCCCTCTACACTCCCAATACGGCTGGTCACCGCGGGAGAGTCGGACCACAACCCTCCAAAGAAAGGAAAAAGACGAGAGAAAAAGAAAATAAATATTTGCACTTTGAATGTTAAATCATTAAGTTCACCTTATAAGCTGCTGGAACTAAAGTCGGCTCTTAGTAACATAAACCACGATATAGTTGGCCTGTGCGAAGTCCGCCGTCAAGGAGAAAATATAACAGAAGACGAAGACTATATTATGTATCACATAGGACGAACAAAAGGACAATATGGCGTCGGTTTTCTTATTAAAAAAGTATATAAAGAAAATATATTAAACTTTACTGGAATATCGGAGAGAGTCTGCTTGTTGGAAATAAAACTAGAAAACTTACATTTCGCAATTATTCAAGCATACGCGCCAACCGAGAACTCCCCACAAGCCGACATAGAGACTTTCTATGAAAACCTGGAAATGGCCCATGAAACGATCTCTACACAGTACGTTATAACTATGGGCGACTTCAACGCACAAATTGGGAAACCTAAGGCTTACGAGCACAAAGTGATGGGTAAATACGGTTACGGTAATAGAAGCCAGAGAGGAGAAAAACTCATCCAATATGTACATCAACATAATCTAAAAATAATAAATACTATGTTTAAATTAAAAGACAAAAATAGATGGACATGGATTTCTCCAGATAAGAAAACAAGAAACGAAATCGACTATATAACAACTACCAAACCGCATTTAGTTGCAAAATTCGAGGTAATAAATTCCTTATCCTTTGGAACAGATCACAGATTGCTCAGAGCGACTCTTATCCTGACACCAATAAGAAAGAGTAGGCGCAACTTCACCGGCAGCACAAACACACTAAAAAATTCGGAAGATAGAGAATCATACATAAAAAGTCTAAGCGAACACGTACCAAAATTACTAGAGACACATGCTAACCAAACAGCCAAAGAATACTACCAGATGATAGAATCTGCTTTAAAAACAAGCCTGAAAGACAAATCAAGATCCAAGAAACCAACAATTTTAACAGAACAGGCAATAGAATTAATGAAGAAAAGAGGCGCCTTACAGAACAAACCTTTCCTGGACAAAAAAGACAGAGAAGACCTGAAGAACCTATATAAACAAACAAACAAAGAAATAAAACAATGTTACGAAACACACAGAATGGACACTATAAAAAGACACATAGCAAACACAAGATCAGCTAAAAAAGCATTTAAAGAACTAGACAGAATAAAAACATGGATTCCTTCTCTTAAACATGGTTCAACAAATAGTAAATCACGTAGTGAAATTATAAAATTAGCTACAAATTTCTACGCAAGCTTGTATAGAGAGCTAAACTCAATACAAAACATAGACACGGCAAACCAACTAAAGAATACGTCGGCTGTAGAAATGTTTTGTGAACCAGAAATATTTAAACAAATACTAAGATTAAAATCAGAGAAATGTCCGGGGCCAGACGGTATTGCAAACGATTGTATTAAACACGCCCGAGCTCTTCTAGTAACACCTCTTACACTCTTATTCAACAAGATCCTAGTTGAGGAGGTGGTGCCTGAGCAGTGGACTGAATCAACAATAATTTTGCTATACAAAAAAGGCGACCCAGCAGATATAGGCAATTACCGTCCGATAAGTCTAATGTCATGCTTTTATAAGTTATTTTCATCATGCCTTCTCGACAGAATATCTTCGGAATTAGACACATTCCAACCTATGGAACAGGCAGGTTTCAGAAAAGGATTCAGCACTTCAGATCATATACACGTATTAGACCAAGTCATCGAAAAATACCAGGAACATCGAAGGCCGCTCTACATAGCTTTTATTGATTATAAAAAAGCTTTTGACTCTATCTCGCATCGCAGCATTTGGGAGGCACTAAGTAACCAATCGGTAAATTCCAAATATATAAATATTATAAAAAATATTTACTCTCAAAGTACAAGTCGAGTCAAGTTGGATAGAGCTGGGCCTGTAATCAATATCAACAGAGGAGTCAGGCAAGGTGACCCGATCTCACCGAAATTGTTCATAGCTGTCTTACAGAATATAATGACAGATCTACCTTGGTCGAAGAGGGGCATTAATGTGAATGGAAAACATCTGAGCCATTTACGTTTTGCTGACGACATTGTTGTGCTATCGGAAAACCCTTTGGAACTAAACATTATGATTAAAGAACTACAAGAAGCGAGTGAATATGTGGGCTTAGAGATGAACCTTAGCAAAACAAAAGTCATGACCAACAACGAAATGACTCCTATTTTGGTTAACGACATGCCGCTCGAATACGTCCAGGAGTATATATACCTGGGTAAGCAAATTTCCTTCAGGAAAAATAGGAATATTGAAGAAATAGATCGACGAGTAGCTATTACCTGGAAAAAATATTGGGCTCACAAAGAGATATTCAAATCAACGCTCCCAATCAGGATGAAAAAGATAATACTAGACTCTACAATTTTACCTTGTCTCACTTATGGCTGCCAGACTTGGATATATGACATCAAGGCGAGAAACAAGATCCAAACCACGCAGAGATCTATGGAGAGAAGCTGCCTAAGTATCAAACTAAGCGATAAAATAAGACATACTGACATTCGCCATAGAACTAAAGTGACGGACGCTCTCAAATTTTCGCAAAGCCAAAAATGGAGGTGGGCCGGGCATGTTGCGAGGTACCCCGATGATCGTTGGACAATTAGGGCAACTAAATGGAAAGGCCCACAGGGTACCAGAAGCAGAGGCCGGCCGTGCGCCCGTTGGCAGGACGAGATTATTGCAAGTGCTGGACGAGACTGGCTAGCCACAGCTTCGGACAGAGAAAAGTGGAATTCTTTGGAGGAGGCTTTTACCCGAAGGGGGTCCACAAATTAAGATTATTTTATACTTTTTTAAATGAAAATATCGGAACACAAAATTATAAATTATTATTGTTTAATTTACAACTATAACAAATAAAACTCAATAAACTTAAGTAATTTTTAAAATGTAAATAATAATGAATGTTTTTTAATTTAATGTAATATATTTGTTGATTGTATAATTTAAGGTTATTTTATAATTGAAAGTGTTATTTGATTGTGTGGAATGAATAAAGCTTTATAATAATACACATCAATACAAGCTAATAGACTCCATAGTGCCTTACTACAAATACAATCCCGAAACTGTGCTAGGAAACACTTCAACTAAATTATATTTTGACAGAGGTATTTTTACCGACCGAACAATCCATTTCAATAGACCAGACATCACATTAATAAACAAAACAAACAAAACTGGATATCTCATCGACATAGCTATACCAAACACACACAATTTACAAAGTACGATAGCAGAAAAATTATCTAAGTATACCGAGTTAAAAGATGAAATAACCCGACTTTGGCATCTACAAAAAGTGACAATAATTCCTATAGTTTTGTCCACAACAGGAGTTATTCCTAAACAACTTCACCAGTCCCTTACTTCCCTGAACCTGCCGCCTACCACCTACCATCTGCTGCAGAAAGCAGTGATATTAAACACGTGCAGACTGGTGAGGAAGTTCCTACAATGTGAATTTGACAACCCGCACCAACAACATTTTCACTCAAACATCACCTCATCTTTCGTTCAACCTACAGCACAAAACCGTTTTTTATCTATTTCTACTGCTACAACTCTCAACCCAGCTGATAACCACTTGGCTTAGGCCCGTGCTATCAGCACTTCCCGGTTAGCCGAGAAAAAATATGCAAAAATAAAAAAAATAATAATGGAAGAAGACGACATGTTCTTCCGACCCCTAATAAATTGGAAAAAGAGCTGGATGAATAAATTATTTCAGTTCGACATTATAAACATGGGTTCTCGCTATTTTCATATTTGGCGTTGTTGTTTGTATTTGTCATAATTATTTAAAATTGAGTCATTAGAGTATTATGCAAGTCATTTTCGCATTCCCGGTAAAGTGGACATGGGATGCATTGCAATAAGGAAAAAGGTCATATGTATTAATAAGTTATATTTGTAGTAATAATAAGTTAAAAAGTTAGTATGGTCATGGTAGTCATAAGTCATAACAATGAAGCTATACGTTTCCTGTTAAGTTAACATAAATTCTAATTAGTCAATGATCTATTGTATGGGTACTAGCGTTCTTGGATCCTCGTTCAATGTTAATTTTCATAACTACAAGTAGCAGTTGCAGGTAGTTGGTTTGCATCTTAATGCAAATCTCACAATCGAAATTAAGATTGTTGTAAGAAAACCCAATTCTGGGTTAAGTTCGCCATTGTACGAGTGCATAAGCTGTATTATTGCAATTTGTATGTTTATTTTTTTACTTTGTGTGCAATAAAGAATAAGTAACAAACATTACAATTACCATTGTAATTTAAAAGCTTTATTCACAGACACGAAGTTTTAATTTCCTTATTTAGTAATAACAAAGCAAAATAATTACTACACAATATTCGACTTTCATTCCGCTAGTACTCATCGACAAACTCCGTTGTTTGGCATCTACCATCGCTGAATCACTTTAAACTCGGCTTAATTCGATCATACATAATATGAGGCTATAGAAAACTCTTCTGGCTCAGATGACACGCGATCAGCACACTACAAGCGTGATATGGAACGACTGCTTTTTATCTCTTTTCTTCCATCTGGGCTTGCACCACCAAATGCTCCGCTTGCTCCACGTACTCGTCTATTGTTCTAAAAATCCCCATTATTTAAAAATAATATAGATTAGCTTAGATTAAAATAATTAAACTATGTTAATAGATCCTTGTGGCAAGTAGGGTACGATTGGTTCGCGAGGCCCGTGGCTTCGCGGGTCATTATTGCGTAGTCGGCGTTGTTTCGTAATGAGCCGGCGACGGATACCGCTCTCTGATGACCGCGACAATGTTTAAAAAGTCAACTTTCTTTACACTGTTTAACATTATCTCACATCACTTGATAGAAGGATTTCACGTTTTGTGGATATTACTGCGGGGTATATGGGTAAGGTTGTGACTATCAAATGGCAGAAGAAAACTTTGAGTAGGTTGGACATTTTAAGGTATAATTTAATGTAAGTAGGTGGTTATGATTTGCTTCGAAAATACATATCTCTTGAGCAAACTATGGGTCCAACGGATGTTTACACACAACTAGAATCCTCATCTCGGATTTCTTCGAAAAACCTTAAAAAAAGTTAGGCCTTTAAGCCTTGAACATATTGAAACTCCTTTGGCAAAAGATCAGACCATCATATCACCAAGATTATAACCAGTCAGAAACTAACAACCTAGTAAAACCAAGATATTCCGTTGTGCTGCATTTAGTCATCATCAGATTTGGCAATCTTGAGGCCCGATCTCATACATGTAGGTACCTAACTTGCATGATGGTATGATGACGAAAAAGGCATTGTGTTGCAGATTGATCAATGTTATTTATTAGTATTAGTGGTGGTGGTAACCGCAAAAGTGTTTAGAGAGAGAGGCACTAAATCAACATGCTCCAATTCTTTAGGAAGACGATTCTTCTTAAGATTTCATTATGTATTAAGGCAGCAAATAACCAAACAACAAGCTACTTTTTGCGATAACAAGCTAGTGGCTAAATGATAACAGCCGCTCGGGTCGATCTTCTTGCCTAGGTTGGCCCGCGGATGACCACCCATTTCATACCGAGTTTCCTACGTGCCCCGGTAAGCACTTTAAGCCGTTGGTCTCGGCTGTTATTTAGAGATCTTTGACAGTCGTAACAGGTAGTCAGTGGCCCGAAAGTCTAATAACCAATCAGTCTTACCAAGGGGTATCGTATTACCCAGTGCTCACTGGGTTGTGGAGGTCAGATAGGCAGTCGCTCCATGTAAAATACTGTTATTCAGCTGAATCCGGTTAGACTGGAAACTTTCCAAAGGGTAAGGAAAAGGCTAGACGAATGATGAAGCTAATTTAGCTTTTTATTAATCTAGGTTGATAAAATGTCTAAGTTTTATCAGCAATTAGCGAATATTAATTTAATTGAAGATAGTGGGCTGGAAAAATCCGCTAAGTAATAAAACAACGATGTCGAGATTTGGGTCAAAACCAAAACTACCGAGTTGTGACTTGCGACCTTCATTTAAAACTTAATACTCATTAATTAATTTGTTTCAGTAATTACAACAATTAAATGCTTTTCAATATAGTGAATTTAGTCGGTGAATATTTTTATTTGTGGCTTGCTAAAGTGAGGATTTGTATCCGGTTAATGAAAATAGGCTCGCTCGTCTAGGACACATGATAAAATGTGGGTGTGTGTGAACTTCTGTTCGAACCCCTCGGGATTAAAGGCATGAAATTATGTTTAAATATTTTTTCGATAAGTAACTTAATAGTAGAAAGCAAGCAACAAATACTCACTATCATGTTTTTAAACCCCGGGAAAGATAAAAGAGTAAATGCCTACCTACCTAATCATTTGAATTCTACATAATTATAGATTTATGAGTGCAACTAATGGATTTGTTGACATGTTCGAAGTTTATGAATATTATAATATGCGAGATTTAGCTATCGTAGACATTTTTTTTTGTTAGCCTATAATGTCCCACTGCTGGGCAAATGCCTCCCCCATAGCCTTCCACTCTTCTCTCCGTTTGGGTTTATCGTAGACATAGTATGTAATATTGTCTCGTCAAAATAAAACAGTTTTGAAACGAATTTTCGTAGGTTTCTGAAGTCGGTCTTATGCTCATGAAGTAGTTATGCACACAGCCTGAGACAATGAGGTCAGGAGCGATACAGGAGGATACGTTTTGCAAACCTTGGTGTCTATTTTTCTGTGCACTACTTTCGTTATCTTAATTATCCTAATCGATTTGGGCATTTTGAAATAAGCAGTTTGAAATAATCCAATATGAACTTGATGGCAGGTAGTGTCTTGACACAAAACACACGACTGGTTAAAACTTCTTATGTATAAGATTGGCATAATGCATTACCTATGTTAAATTCCAGTTTTTCCACGACTGTTGACAATAGATCATACCTACATTTGCCAATTTACATATAAATTAAATAATAGTCATGCTTGACCCCGGATGAATATGTCAGATATTATACTCGTAGACGTAGACGTCCACGTTTCACGCATGACTGAACATGACGTATGAATTCCCTGGTTAATAAACTCGAAACCATTGAGCTTCTAGATGACCGTTCTTTTACCCTGAGCCATAACCCTCTTGCCTCTATCCTAATTATACAAATAAGGGGTCATTCAGACGTCACTGGTCCTGCGCAAGGTCCACTGGATTACACATCTTAGGTGACATCGTGGCACCTATACTATAGCTGGATGGTGGGGTGGCACTGCCATCCTACATTTAGCTATGGGATTATTTTATTTATTCATTATTTATTTAACACTTCAAGCATAAAGTACAGAATTTTCTACCAGTCAACCTTTTGGTGATGCAGAAACAAACAGTGGTGATTTTAGGCTGATTACTTTATGTAGGTACACATGTCGCAGCATGACTTCCGTTTCTATTCGAACTTAGGTTTCCTGTTATCTTTTGAGTTTATAATCGCCCTTAACTCAACTACTCAATTCGAAAATATTGTGAAAGCTGATAGTGGAACCAGAAATGGGTTAAAGCCACTCTCTTTCACACAATCTGTTCATCGTTTCCTTGTTTTAACAATAGTTTTTTTCCTTATAAGTAAGTACCTCAAAACTGACGTATGTACAGAAGATAAAAACAAACAAACAATAAACAGGATAAGAGTAATTGCGATAAAAATTATATTGATTACTATTGTTATCTGTATTCTTTATGTTTAATAAAGTTTTTAAATATAAAGACCGCAATTGATTCACAATGGCTGCGAATAAGAATTTAAAGGTTTGCGATGCTTTGTTATTTGTACTTGACCGATTTTAAATACTCAAGCAACTGGCAGAGTGCTGTGGGAAAGACTTGCATCGACTACTTAATTACTAATTACAGGTATTTACGTAGTCACGTACAATGATCACTATTATGAAATAATGAAGTAAAAAACTACAAGTAAAAACTACATTAAGATGAGAATAATCGATAAGAGTAAATAAAACCATGGCAAAAATCAGCCACCCACTTTATAAAAACTGTTTTTGTTCATGCAAACGGTAAATGCAATCAAAATGAATAATTACTTAAATTACTACGCATTTGGATAATTTTGGTTAATTTAAGTAAAGTAATTAATAATTTTGAATATTTATTATTCTATTGACGCTATTATATTTTCTCACACTTGTGACGCGCGTAGTTCATGATGTAAAAATGATTGCAGATTAAAGCTTTCATCAGAAACGTCTTGTTTAATTGTTTTTTCTAGAATTTTGACCACAAATAAAATAGGTATATCTACGATGTATCTATTTACGTCTGTTTGTACACTTATAGGTGGATACCTAATTGAGGTATTAAGCAAAAGTTCTGTAAGTGTTGTAGAAGAAGTTCATATTCATATCTTTAAGTTTTTCATAATAATGTTTCTTTTGTGTGCGAAACGCCAGTCTGTGGAATTCACTGCCGGCTTCTCTGTTCCCTGGTCATTATAATCTGGATCTATTCAAGCTTCGAGTGAACCGGTTTCTTCTAGGCAAGCGTGCTCCACTCTAGGCCGTATCATTGCTTCACATCAGGCGAGTTCCAGCCAAACGGGGATCCTACTTGGTATATAAAAATAAAAATGGGAACTTAGGTACGCTGATCGTCATACGTCATATGAAAAACATATATTTATCTTCCTCTAAAGTTAAGGAGTTAATAAGATTTTTTTGGAAACCTAGGGCTAGGACTTATTTCGCCAATTGACCGCTTGTAGGTTCCAAGGATCAGCAGTGTTTTTTCCGGATCGGGTGATTCCAATGAATATTATGGTCTCGTTTTATCAATATAAATATTTCATTTAGGATTCTCTGCACCTAATAATCTGTTTATCAAAGTTATTCATCAAATCTAGTCTAGAAATCGTAGGTTTACCGCACATGGCATTGCAAAGTAAGCAAGAAGCTTACTTTTTTAGGCTGTAACCTCTTTATAATGTTACTCATCTTTTCAGATCGTGGCGGCAACAGCATTCATAACGCTTATAGTACCCAGATCCCGGGTACCCTGCGAAGCAATAGCCCAGGAGGCTGTCATGATAGCCATTTACAACTTCTTCTGCCTGGTCGTGGCAGAATGCGGAGGCACCGAACAGTTCGTCAGGTCTGTACCTATTCAATCAATATAGTGCCTTTGTGTTTTTTTTGCACCAAATAAGGAAGCAATTAAATCTTTAACAATAATAACTGGCATTTTGAAATAGGTTTTGCTATTTTGAGTGCTTTGTTAATTATTTTATTAAGTAATAATAGTTTATGTAAAAAACAAAGTGGAAATATTTATCTTTGGTTTTAAAATTCTATTTATATTTAACAACAATATTAATTGTGATTTTGAAGGTCTTGGGAACGCAGGATCGGTCGTTGATGTCTTTCATCTGTACGATAATGATGGTGAAAAACTAAATATTACAGCTCCTGGTCTGTTTTAGCTTTGAGAGGTTAACAAACATTTAATGTAACGAGAATTCGTGGATCGTTAACAAAATGTTTGGATATTGATCTTGAGTTTTAGTCATCTTAAATTTATCTATCATCATCATCAATATTGATTGTTATTACGGAAGTATATGATTGAACATGTTAGTGATTAAACGGTCTGTTATTGTCATGCATATCGTTCATTCGCGGTCTGGGGTTACCATGGCGCCTTAATGCAGGATCGTTTTAATTCTACTTCGAGAGAGGGAGAGAGAGATCTCACGAATTAAAAACGCAATAAAAACTTCATCTTTTAATAAAAGGTTTCTATGCAAAATTATGTGCAATCATAATTTTAGTCTTACTTTAAAAAACGCTGTCCTGTTTTTCTTTTTTACCCGACTACTCCAGCAGGAGGGTTTCGAGTTATGTCATTAGAGTCACAAACAAGCGATATTTAGCGATCGTATTAACCTGTCTGTGCAGAATACAAAAACAGAATTGAGGATTAATAAGTACTCTCAAAGTCCTAATTAACAAGGGTGATAAAGATTGCATGGGTATATTATGGGACTTAGGAATGAAAGATTTTCCCAATAGAACACAGAACGGGAATTCTAGATGGCTGCAAGTACTTACTTAGACAATCTACCACGTAGCTTATACAGTTCATAAGTAGGTGCATGTAGTTACACGCGTAGAAGAAATTGATGCAAGTATAACTGCTAGGCTTAACGGTGTCAGTAATGCGTTAATGGTACTGGCATGCGATTTCTCTTGCCTATAACAATTTACGCAAGCAGATACTATTACTATCAAATCAATGCACTTACATTTATCTCGCTTTCACACCAGCCAGGTTCACTATTGCTATCTCTAGTCATAATAAGAAGCTGTGTTAATTGCTTTAATACTATCAAACATAAAACTTAGTAGTAGATAATAATTAATTCCTCTGAACTACGCAAACAGTAGCAAATACATAGTTGTCCTATAGCAAAGTTGTTAGGTAACGTGAACTCTTGCGTGTAGATGTGTCCGCTACGTCTTCATCCACAAGTTCGTCGTGTTGAAACGAAATTACCCAGCTCAGCTCCCTTGGACTGAACCGTGATGTCTTGTCGCGGATGTTGTAATAAGTAATGTATTAATTTTGCAACATCCGGCGTGACAATGATTACGCGTTGGACAGAACATTGTTTCTGAAAATCACAGGTTTTTCAACTGTCAATTTCAGCTTCATGGAGCGTCATGGATTATTATCTAGTAAATTCGAGTCGAAGAACTGTTAGGAACACAGATAAGATATGAAGAAATAGTCAACTTACAATCCCGAGCAATGTTTTTGCAAGGTTAATTAGATTACTATGCATGCAGAATGTAAAATCAGCAGCAATACCTATAATTATGATGACGAAACCTGGCTGTAGCACGAAATCTTGGTTTAACACGTTTTTTTTACCAGAATTGATGTGGAGGATACAAAATGGTGGCACAGTGCTGTTGACACACAGTGCTGTTGCACATACTCAGTACATCATTCTGAACCCCCGAACATTGAAATTTTTCGTCGGTTATTTAAAAAAAATCTGCTGTTTCCTACAAAAGTTTGGAATTCCTTACACTTAACACTACTCACTATCGCACTATCATATTGCAATCTGTTTAATGATAACAACCAACAGGATTTAAGTACATTATTTAATTAAATGATATAATAAAATTGTTTAAATTACCATGAACAAATAGGTAGACGTGATAAATGTGTCACGATTTTATGATAAACTACACAATAAAGTCAATAATTAAATACCTAGGAACTAGGTACTGTAGCTTTAATACATTACTTTTGAAGGTCAATGTTGTTCCTGTGGTGGCTGGAAATAGGAACCACAGAAGGCTACAAAAATTCCAAAACAATTTGACCAAGGCATCACATTCAAATTCAATTCAAGTTCAAAATAATTTATTATCTCTTCACAAACATTCTTCATCTTCTCTTGACATATATTGTATATAGAGCTTAAAATTACGGTACATAGATAAGTTTGTAAGAGACTGGTGTCTGAACTAGGAAAACCTGTAGGTATAGTAGATCACCAGGGATCGATAGATAATTGTTAAAACTCAGAGAGCGTAGTAAAACATGATCATTCATTATAGCTAGAAAGGAAAGACTGAGATGACGGCAGATAACATACTAAGTCGACCCCAAATGAATGGAGAATCGGGATTATGACAAAAAATGCAGATTCCATACAAATCCATTGAAGTTTTGTTCAAATAACACATTGACCAAATGAACACATGTTCATTTGACGAGGTGGATTTTGTAGTATTAGCCGCCCAGCCATCGATCGCTCGCATAGAACAGACTGTCTGGTGTCTAAGTTTATTGAGACCGCAGATTCCTTACAAATCTTTCCCAATTTACATTTTGATCTTATTGCAAGTTGTGGCTGTGCATTATACGAGACGGATTTTGCAGATTTTATATAGTTTTGAGTCGAAATAACAAAATGAATATTGCCTGATTGAGTTATAGAATTTAATGTCGTATAACAGGATAATTAAAGACTAATATGTAATGTTTACAGAAGCGCCGGTGGAGCTGACCTAGAGACGAGGGTGATGCCATGCTGCTGCTGGCCGTGTTGCGTGATACCAAGGCCGAAGTTGCACAAGTAAGTTGTGCGCATGCGCACTCATTTAAATGTGATTATGGGTAGAACACTTGGAATTGTGATTTACAGAAGTTGGTAGTTGGAAGGTCGGTCCGTGATTAGATCTCTTGTCCTGACATACTGGGAGTCAGATCCCGTCTGCTGTTCGTAGATCTTTAAAAGGAGCTAGAGCCTCAGAATTCTGACAACCAGTCTCTCCAGGGATAATTATCATGTGACCTAGTAACTGGGTTGTGGATGTCAGATAGACAGGCGATCCATGTAAAATGCCTACTGGTTATCCGGTTAAACTAGAAAGCCTACAACATGTTAGCAGTGGGATTTATGCCTTTTATTAATAGGGAACCAAGTACAAGTAAAATTTGTACACAGAAAGTAGTCAACTGTTGGGGTGTCTTTACCGGTAAGCCAGGCAAGCTCCAGGGATAATGAGTAGTTTGAAAGAATTAGGGGACACTATTGTCTACCGGCATCATTATCTACTAAGACATATTCTTCAACAACTATAAAAAATGGGCAGATCTGGATTATTTTCCTATTGGAAAAATACCCTCATAAATTATGCTTATTGCATACCTTACCATACCTTTGTGTTTATTGTTTAGTCGTCCAGTTAGGTCGTAAATAATAATTGTATTAACTATTTAAGGCGATTCGCGCACTAAACCGCTCGTCCGTGCAGTCAGGCGGAAGCGGCGCAGATTCTGTTAGCGGTGCGCCGCTTGTCCGCGCGGTCGAGCGGTATAAATACAGACGTTACGTACGTTACGATACATACATTATGATATGCATCTATAAAGTACACGCTTATGCGACGGGAGATCTGGGGGTCTACTCTCCAATTCCGTCAACTAAGATAAGGGCCCGTCCGAAAGTATCTCGAAACTTCGAAATGAACCCCGCTCCCTATTATTTACGGATTCATGAGTTTTGAAAACACCTTTGTAGGGACAACTGTCCAATCGTGTTGTCATTCATTTTTAGGTCGGGCTCCTAAATAATCTTATGACCGTAAGTGATACGGAGTAGGAAACGCTGGTAATTTTGGCCTTAATTACGGTTTCCGTGCTTAGAGAGTAGACGTCCTGTTTCTCCGCCCAACAGCGCGGACGGGCGGTTCTGTGTGTAACCGCCTAAGCAATTAATATGGCTACTGCGTGATAGAATATTGATAAATGAATTGACGTTTTTATATTGAAAACAATGAAAACAAGATACAATGGATGGGTAGTTAACTATTAACAGCCCGTTCACACGGCTTCCGTCATTGACGATCCTTCATAAAACACGATACGTCATGACGGATGGACGTTCACATTGCATACGGAATCGTGTTTTTTGAAGATCCGACACGAAACGCATTGGTAAACATTAGTTCCGTGATTTTTCGGGAGCGAGCGCATCGGCGAACCCGTCACAAAAAAATCACGATCCGTGTTTTGTGACGTACCTGATTTTTCAAAGACGTTACGTTTTTTAAGACGTTTCCGACATTGTTCACGATTTGTGATGCGTGTGAACACAGGTATTTAAAAAGCACCGTCGCCGTAAAAAAAAAATGACGGATCGTGAAAAAAGACGATACTTCAAAAACAACGAATCGTCGTCGTGTGAACGGGCTGTTACGTTCGTAAGTATTTTTATTGTGACGAGATAAAATGTGAGGAATTGTTGTAGATAGTTGTTTAGCCTCTATCATATCAAGACCACAATGTTAAGTATAGTTTCTATGTGGGAAGACCCTTTGGTAGACCTTAAAGGCATATATTTTAGGTAAGTTTAAATAAAATTGATAGCATGGATTCCGGGTTCACCCTTAAATTGATAAATGAAAAATATAATAACACTACTGCCATCAATACCAGCTACCTGTCTTTAAATGCTGTGTGTCTATGTTAAGTATTATGGCATTAATTAATTTGGATGATAGCCTCCCTTTTACTGCCATCGTCCCAACATCCCCAACCAAGGACGTTGGGAAAATGGGCAATTTAGGGGAAAGTTGGCCATTTGGCAGCTATTAGGCATTTCGAGGACTCGTTAAATATTGCCCGATTGATTACATCTACGCTTATTTGTATGACACCTAGTTATTTGGAATACATTGTGTTGCGGAGCAAGAGGCTCTGGGTTCGCTTCCCAGGGTTATTGTTTTTTTTTTCATCAGGAATTTCTCAGGGCCTCTGACTTGGCTTTACATGCTGCTGAGAAATATCTCTCAGGCATGTTTTCCTTCACCGAAGCAAGTGATAATCATAAAATACGCAAATGAATCTGAAAAATTAGAGATCCATGTCTCGGGTTCGAACTCGAGATCTATGACTCAGCAGTCCAACGGTCACACCACTAGGCTATCACTGCTAATGATAATAATCCGCTGTTATGCTATTGATTTAATATAAGTACTTGTTTATTAATTTATAGAAGTGCCGGCAAGGGCAGTTCTCATATTTCATAGAACTTGCTACAGGTGTGTCTGAGTAAATAATTATCAAAAGGAATTACGATAGAAAGCTTTTGATTGCTCTAAGTAATAAAGTGGGTGGGTGCAGGCAGTCATTACAAAAAAAAAAACAAGTTTTTGTTCACGCAATTATAATTGTTCTATTTACTAATTAATCAATTTGACTAATTGTTACACTAGCCTATACCTTACACGGTAATAGTATGTTATTATTATTTTCGGGGGAGGTTGTCCTCCATTAACTAAAAGCTCCCAACAGAATTTTGACCTAATTATTTTCCTTTGCAGGCAAACCCTGATGCGGTTGCGGTGGTTGGTCCTCCAGATACCGATCGTTCAAGGAATCATTTACTTCATCATCGTCGTTATCTGGTCGGAAGATTACGTAAGTTCCTATCAATGTACTAGTGCTAGTTAATAAGATTGGAAATAATGATATATAAATAACAAACAAAAAAAAAAATTGAAAATAAAGTAGAAAAGTAAAGTCGGATTCCAAGCGATCCCAGACTTGCCGCGTACCAGCCACCCCAAACTTTTTTCATTTCATTGAAACATCCTTTATGTAGTTTTGTGATGAGAGGTTTCCCACTTCCTCCACATCTTCACAAATTACGTTGTCATGCAAGCCTTTACTCAAGTCCCAATTTTAGCATACAGAATAACTCAAAATCCTACTTTATTTCATTTCAGATGTTATACCACCGTAACTTCGTATTCTTCCAACCGTTCATCGCTGCCTCCATCTTGTCTGGCATGTGGGGTGTGGTAATGTTAGTCAAGGCGGCCATGTCAGTTGGTCGCACACCTAGAGCCAGGTTCCTGGCAGTACAGCTGGTGCTGATCATCGTGAAGCTGCAGTGTGGACTGGCCAAGTCTCTGCCAGAATACGTCAGCATGTCGTGTGTCACGAAGTTGCATCCCGCCGTGTTTGTTTACAGTAAGTTTAAAATTGATTTGGTTGTTCTTTGACAGTTGAAGTATTGAAAGAATTATTTAGACTATTTCTATATCCTGTATAAACTAAGTCCTCTGGAGAAGATCCAGTTAAACTTTTGATAGCCTAAGAGAATCTTATTTGTCCAATCTGTGTCTCCGTCACTAAGTCTGAAGGGGAGTGGTAGAAAAACAAAACAAAGTACTGTTGATAATCATAATTTTATCCTAACAGCTTGTAAAGCTATTATTGATTGTCATAATATGTTCTTCTATAAGAACAAGAAACAGATGAACACATAAGCGGCCTTTGACCATTATTGTAAGTGTAACTATTGTGTGTCTATTCCCCGTGTAGCGTAAACATCGATGATTTATAGCAGATATGTTTCTCCTCTTCCAGTTATACACAACAGCATCATGATGTTGGAGATGCTATTGCTATCATTCTTGGCGTGGCGTATCTACAGCTCACCTCCCGGGAAGGACCTCGAGAAAGTACAGAGAGACAAAGTAGTCGTCGCAGTATTAGATGATAGTGTTCTTTCCATAGATGTGAGAAGCGCTAGAGACGGCGGCATAGACAACAAGTCTTTTAATAATAATAATGTCTTAGTTGATGACTGAATGTTCTTTTTAAATCTATTTTGATGTCAATTTATTGTGCTTTAATATGTAGTTGATACATAGACGTATGAAGTGATGAAAATAAGTATAGTTAATGATGTAGTTTCTTAAAAATTTAATAGTACATGTTGCACCTTTTGTAAAATCGATTTAGGTGTTGTGTCTATGTGTTTTTGACAAACACGTTTTATAATATTGTGATATGTGTATTCTGCTTATTGTTGGAGCATATGTACCTTAACGGGCCAGTTACAACTGCCCATTTGTTAGGTATTTTATGATCACTAGGATCCAGTGTAAAAGTTTAATTTGGATTGTCATATAAGTTAGAAATTTTTTACTTTTTTATTCGGTTATATGACTTTTTGAAAGCATTCTGCAATGCTAAAAAAGATTTAGAAGTTTCAAACCATCCTATTTGAAAAATGTACCAAAAAAGGAGTTAATCTCTTACAGCTAGCGCCATTGGTGTTTAAAATAATTGTGATAAAATAATACATCCGAATTAGTCAAAAATATACATTTATTCGTGATTTGTGTTTTTTTATTCTTTATAATTTAACAGTTTTACAGGTAAACATAAGCCAAATTAAGTGCAAATTCATTCAAAATGTTATCATTCCTCTGGAGATTCGCTACCATTGCTCTTGTCCTCATTTTCTTCTGACGGTGTCCCAGCCCGAGAACTCTCTGATCCGTAAATGTTATGCAATTCTTCCAATTTGTAATGTATTTTCACGCCTTTCGAGTTGGTTTTGTTCACTTTATTTACGAGTGACTTCGTTTGTTCTTCCAATCTTTTCAATCGTAGATCACGCGCGGCAAATCGGGCTTCATGATCCATTTCACTGGATGTTGATGGCACGGTATCTTCTTTATCGGAACTTGAATTATCCTCTTTTGGTTCCTCAACAGCTTCTTCACTACTGCTACTAGATTGTTGATGTTCATTATGTAGAGTATCAAGCCTCTCAATGATTTCGTCACCTATATTTAGAGTGTTGGCTATAGTTTTCACGACTTCAGAACAACTATTCTCCAAGTTTTGCAGCCGTTCGTCTTTCTTTGCAAGTCTTTCATTTTGCTTTCTAACGTTTTCTAGTATCGCTTTAAAATCTGGAAGATCATGTGAAGCTTCTGATTCGATTACTGGAAGCTTTTTAGTGAGATCAACCGTCGTTGATTCCTTACTTTGATCACTGGTTATTTTATCGATATCATCATCATGGTGCTGTATGCTTTCTGCTGTTTCAGATATTTGGCTAGATTCAGTTTCTTTTTCTGCGTCTGTTAAATCTGAAGATGCATTAGTACCGGTTGTGTTAGAGTTTGAGAGCTCTTTACTGTTTATAACGTCAGATTCAATGTGTGTAGTTTTATTTTCAGTTTCATTATTATCGACATTTTTCATTGAATAATCACTTGAAGTGGGACGATTGATAAGATGGTCTAAAGTATTGCTAATTTGTTCACTTATCTTAGCCGTAGTTTGAGTCTTTTGTAACAATGCAGCGCTACCTATTTCCAGATTATTCAATTTTCTGTCCTTATTAGCCAGCCTCTCGTTTTGGAGTCGAACGTTCCTCAAAATTTCAGCAGGATCGATAAGTGGTAGTCCCGTTGGAGATTTATCTGAAGTAGATGGTGTTATTTGACGTTCGCTCTCTGTAGTCAACTCAGTGGTCATACCGATAACTGTAGAGTCGGTCGATTGACTAACAACGGTATCTTCTGCATTCGTTTCCTCAGTACAAGAGTCATCATGTGTAATATCTCCAACTTCATCTTCTGTTTCTTCACATATTATTCCGTTTTTAAGTTTAAGAAAACGTTCACTTTTACTGGGTTCTGGAGTTGTTTCATGATTATCTTCACTCTCTTGAGTATCTAATGGTAAATCAGCCACATCCAGTAGGTCACTAGCGGGATCTTCTCTTTCTGCTATATTAACATCTGTGCTGGAATCCGGAATTGTTTCAAATGATTTCTTCTGCTTTCTCTTACATCTCGTCAGTTTTTCAGCTACATATTCACTTTCATCATTTGATTCTGACGACTCGTCTGAAGGTCTCTCGTCACTGTATCCACTTTCACCTGAATTATTAAGCGACGGTGACCCGGCTTTTGCTTTCCTGCTCGAGAATTCAGCTCTTAGTGTTTTCCAGTCTCTTTCTGACTGGGTGTTCTTTTCACGGGCTTGTTCCCATTTTTCTCGACAGTATTCAAGTTCTTCTTTAAGTTCATTTAGTAGCTTTCTCTTTTGCTGTAATTCATATTTAAGGATTTTCTCATGTGTATGTAATTGATGATGGTGCCTCCTCAATCGACCCACAACATGCCATGTTTTGCTTAACTCATTGGTAACCATACATAATCTACGTTCTTGTTCTTCTAAACGTGTTTCTAAGTGGCCGTTCAGTTGTTTCATCTGGTTGACCTCTTTTATCAGACCCAATTTTTCTAATATCAAATCCTGAAATAGAATGACACTTGGCGTTAGTTTCATAACAAAGAAAACGAAGTAAGCAATTGCGGCTTCCAAGAAAGTAGTATGATAACTGTTTTTGTTTTCGGGAATTACAAAAAAAATTGGCTCAGTACCAAAATTGAAGCTGCGCATTTTTGAGTACTGCAAAAAAGTGATCATGAAGATGTTTATTTTTACATTGTGACTTTCGACCATGACTCAATTTATCTAGAAAATAATAACTGTTGGAGCAATGAGACAATCACTTACCTTTAATCTGATGTACGTCTGACTAACGCTTGGCACTAATACGGGCCCCGATTTCGTCTCGACAGATTTATAACATGTTGTAACTTTTTCTGGAGAGTTCCCATCTGGTGCATTTTGATGACTGAGAAGTTCTATAAGCACTTTCCAAACTTTCGGCAGATTTTCTACAATTTCTTCGGCAGTGGTGCTTTGGGGTTTTTGTGACACTAGAAATAAAAACACAATGAGGAATCATAAGTTGAAAAATACTCAGATGATAATATATGTAGGGTTCTCTGACTTTAAAGATCAACCAAAAATCGAATCAATCTTTACCTGTTTCTTTATCTGATGTAGTCGGTTCCTGTTTAGACGATTGGTCGTTATCATTGGTAGTTTCATCATTGTATTTTTCTTTATTTTCATCAACCTGACTGACCAACTCCAACAACAGTTTGGGCAATGCCGACGAAGCTTCTGATCCATTTTCTTTTTCCGCCATGTGTGTTAGTAAACCATGGTTGTCTTCAAGCCTTTGAACTAATGTGTCCAAATCTTGTTTCGTTTTGTATCCAAGTAGCACTTGGGAGAAAAGCTGTAAGTGACAAAAATAATTGAAATCTAATTAGAACACATCTTTAGGGGCACTGATATTAACGGTAAACATATAGGTTGGGTCACTTACTTTGTTTACGACTGCCATTTCGGCTTTTAATACATTTGCTTCAATTTGGCATGAGGATATTTGAGAATTTTTGTTATCAATAGTTTCGATTAGTGAATCTATTTTCGTGTCTAGTTCTTCCACTTTTGCGTTGAGATCTTTGCATCTGAAAACGTGAATCATAATTGTCAGTATGCATATGTTAGGCTTAAAGGCCGAAAACGCTCATTGAGCGAAAAAACCGACCGCAGCGCGAAATGGCAAATTCAAAAAGACAAATAAGCGAAATTCGCGTCGTGGCTGTTTTAAAAACGATCACATCGTGATGTGGTAAACACTAAACGACCACGAAGCGAAATTCGGGTTGTGGCTGTTTTGAAAAGGCTCAGAACGCGTTCTGGCATTTCCTCATTGCCAGAACGTGTTGTGGTCGAAAATCAAAACAGCCACGACCCGAATTTCGCGATGTGGTCGTTTTTCAAACAGCCACGACGCTAATTTCGCTTAGTGGTCGTTTTGAAATTGCCACATCGCGATGTGGTCGGTTTTTTCGCTCAATGAGCGTTTTCGGCCTTTGAGCCAAACACATACACCGACGGCGAAAGAAAACAGATAAGCATTTCTAAAGTAGTGCTAGTGATTTTTTAATGAGTTATAACTTACTTTTTGACTTCAGCTTGATAAAGTACTTTGTGCTCATCCAGCTCTCGGACCAGACGTTGTCTCGTAACTTCAGCAAGCCGGGCTCGCTCCTCATAAAGACCTCGGAGTGTGCGAATATTCTGCAGTTGACGCTCATATTCTTGCCTTAGATCAGCTGACAGCAGATTAGTTTCCCTATCCGCCAGAGTGCGTTCTATTTCATTTAATTTTTCCTTTAGCTGGAACATACAAATATTGATGAAGAAATCAGAATGATTTGTTTATTTAATTGCATCCTAATTTATTATGTAACAGCGTGTGATGATACTATTAAAATTGTTATGCTGTAGTAGTAAACACCACGTAACGATCTACGTCAGTAAAAATATCTTTATAAGAATTGACAGCCCTAAATTATTTAGTAAGGAAGGTTTGTTGGAGCTGCTATTGGAGTATATGTGGAGTTGGCACTTTGTCAAAACGTAAGACGCCAAGTAACAGATGATGCGTTTCGCATGCCGCATGTTAGCGGTCCCTGACCGGGTGCAGCATGGCTGCCTCCAGGTCGTTGGCTTGGCATTGGATCTTTGTGATCATTATGGAAATATCTATATAGGTACCTAATACAGTAATACGGTATCGGTATCAGTAACGGTACCTAATGTAGTAATTTTATTAGATACCTATTGATTCGAACGTGCCTCTGTCTGTTTGTTCACGTTTTCACAGATAAACCGCTGATTGAAGCTCGTGGAAAAAACGAATTCTTACTTGTAAGAAAACAACGCATAAATGGTTGATTTAAAGGGAAAATCCGAAAGCAGCGCATATACACAGTCGCGGGAAAAGCTAGAAACTTCACTGCATTTCAATATTTCACAAAAGAAGGTATATTGAAAGTTGTTATGAGGAAAAAATAATTCCTAAAACACTTATGACGCATAATAAATGTTAGATCGGCATCATAAGCGCAACGTGCTGGATAATTAAAAGTTAAAGTGATTACTTAAAAACGATAGCAATAGTAAGCGAAGTAAACAATATACCTATGTAGATTGGTAAGCCTAGGTACAGCTCAGAATTATTAATTTTAATTTTTCGTGCAGACAAATATTCATTATCTGAAAGAAAATTACTATAAACTTCGCAATCGTTATTTCGCTGGCTTGCTCGATAGATCGTACAATCTGATCACACAATCGATCCTACTCATCGTCTACCTAGTCTTTTCCCAAAATGTTGGGGTCAGCTACCAATCTAGCCGGATGCAGCTGAAAACCAGTATTTACTTAATTCTAACAACTTGGGCACTAGGTACTCACATCATTTAGCTGTTGTTCTCGAAGACTAATCATTGTTTTGCTAACTGAAACCACTTCCTTTAATGCACGAATTTGTTTAATTGATTCTGTGTTTTGAAAGTTCAAATCTGCAATATCGGAGTAGGCTCCCTGTAGCGCCCTGTTAGTTTCAGATAGATCCTTTCTAAGTTTCAAATTGTTTGCTTTTAAATCCTCGAATTCTTCTCTCATTTGGATTAAAGCATCGGTGAGTTCACTGTTTCCTTTTAAATGTAGGAGATTATCGGGGATATCAATATTATTCCTCGATAGCAGTTCACAAAGCAACTTGTTGCTTTCATATAATTCCAGTTTTGCTGCCTTCTCATTTTGCAAAGCCTTCTCTAATTCTTCTTTCTCGGTTCTGTGTCGAGCTAATATCTGTCTTCTTTGTTCACGTTTTATATCGAGCTGCTTCTTGAACTCGTTCATTTCTTCTTCTTTTGCTTTGGCTCGAGCTTCCTTTTCGGTCATGGCGTGATCACCAGTCATCTCAACGTTTTCATTTGTTTCATCACAGGAATCGCTTGTGTTGTTCATTATTTCACTTTCTGTTGTCGCGACGTTACTAGCGTCGTGTTCCCTTGTTGGGGCCCTACTGACAATATTTCCCATTTTGGAATACTTTTATAAACAAGCCGCACTTTCATTCGCGCAAATACAGCGCGAGGATACGTGTTTTTAAAATAGGTAACGACCAATACGATTTTAATCAGACAAAGGACTGTCGACTCGTTGGACTCAGGCGTGTGTTTGACTAAACAGTCGTATCCCGAAATAGATCCCTCGTCAGGTCCAGACGTGCGTCGGCACACACATATAGCACGTTTGGTACTGCCGCTCGCAGCTCAGTTAGCATACGTAGATGTTTTTTCGGCAAATTCTCCGTCAATATTTTATTTTTACCAGGTATTTTCATCCAATTCTTAGAATAGTAGGAATTCATGTTTGGATGAACCTTAGCCGCTTTACGGAATATTCCCTTTGTGGCATTTTACTTTCCAATCAATTGCGAAAACTGGAGTGGGGCAATAACGCCTATATTTAGTTACGCATACTATCTAGAACCTTCTTATTTATTTCAGTTCTTTCCTAACATTACGAAATGTAGCCGAAATAGAACCACATAGTAGTAAATAAGAACAGGCAACTAGAAGGTTTTCGTTTGAAGGTGAGAGCCTAGTCGATTAGGCGGTCTTACTGAAAAGTTATTTAAGAGGGTGCTATTAACTGCAGGTAGTGTATATAATATTCCAGCTACTGAGCAGATTTGCTCCTTCTTTTTAGCTTGTAAAGATATCCAGGAATAAAAAGTGCCCCTACTCCCGTAAATTCGCCTTCACAAATAATATACACACAATAGACGACTATCAATAATATGATAGTCAGCAAGACTTGAGATGGCTGTCACTACTTATGTAATCTAGATATGGCTCTCATAAGAAATTGCTGCAACAAATGAAGGTATATAATATACTTAGGTATTTACTACCTGAAATTGTTAACATAACCATGCTTGGCATATGAATACCTTTACTATCAAAGATGTAAAGTTGGTAGCTGTGAATCCGATTCCTGAAAACTGAATAATAGTTATACATGGGCAATATATGTACATAAGTATGATTAACCTCACGTGTCGTAGTTGTACCCAGCCAACAAGATTGTAGGTACCTACTACCAACTATTAGTTTACATACGTGAGAAAAGTAGGTACCTATGATTTTAAAAATTTAATAGCTTTTACGAAAACCCCTATGAAGGATACTTATTCTTGATTTCTTTTGGAACCTTGTTTCTAGTAGGTCATTAATGTGATACTCAGAGAGATCAGATCAGATCAGAGAGATCTAAAGCACTTTAGAATTAACATTTAAACTACAAAAACCGCCCTTAATGCGAGGAGATAAGTGCACTACTAATGTGAAATTAAACATGAACTAGATGGTGATTGTACCTACCTATCTGCTCAGTGATACTTTTTCCCAACTGCGTAGGTTACGAGAGTTTGGGTCCGTCTTATTTTTCTTACTTGGTTATGGGCAGTTAAGGTACCAACAGTACTGAGCGATGAGCACCAACCATCCACTTCTAGACCCCTTAAGCGAGTAGGGAATGGGGGACGAAGATGTTGGAGGGGAACAATAAAAAGTAAAAAAAAATTACACGCATTCGTTCAAAAGAAAGAACAACAAGGTCCATACGGGTTAGTGAATAAGTACTTAAGAACTATCATTAGTGGCAATAAATTAGGTGAGACAGTTACATTCAAAAATAGACAAAGAAAATGAGACATCAGTTTTTGATAAAGTTATTTTTGTTCAGTCGGCATAATAACATCTTAACTCTGTGCCAAAACCCTGGGTTTCAAACTAGCACTTCGCTCAGAAATAAAACTGACAATTGTCAAACGTCAGTTGGTTATCAGCCACATAATCGAAATTCTCATCACAGTCCGAATTTTCTTTTGGGAAAATCTAATTCTATGTCATATTCATATGTATATAACATTTCTAGTTATCTTTTTAGAGTAACTTAATTATTATCAGTCATTAAACATTGGCAGCTGGCAAAAGAATATAAAATAAGTAAATATTTCACGTTGTGTGTCAAGATTGATTTTATTTTATTTTGTTATAACAGTGGCTTATTGGTAATAAATAGCTAATAAAATCACTTTGTGTGTGCCGTTGTTCAATTTATTCGACAAATTGGACGTACCATAATCTGAAATGTGAAGTAGAGTTAAAAGCTTGCTAAGCAATGGATGAGAGTACTAAGAATTCCCCTTGTAAGGTAAAAATTTACCAATGTTTTGCTGTTTAATACTCTTCTGATTGTAGAAAGTTCTAAGCTGACTTTTCTTGTGGTTAATAATTAAGTATTAATTCATTTTGCTTTAATTAGATATGCCATTAGTGCATACAGTTGTTTTAGATTATGATAATAGCTATACTTTTTGTCTTCCAAATAGATAATTATTTTTGTTCTCATAAGTGTAAATACTAATGTTTGGAATGATTCAGACATCAAGGGGATATACTTTTATCAAACTGTGCCGTACAACCTAGAAAATTATTTGCTTGCTAGACTACCGGTTTCATGTGCAATTATATTTTTGTGATAAAATGGTAATAAAACATTTAATGTAAATCTTTTTCATCAGGCAGTAACAATAATAAGTAAATCTTTTATACTTGATACTAAAGATAGAATGCACATTGCTTCTCTTTTCTTATTTGCATTTTCTTATTACAATTTACTAAAATGTTTCACTCAATAGTATTTAGAATAATTTTCATTCACCTTTCCACCATGTTTATTTTAGAGGAACAAAATGTGTTGACAATTTTTAATTACTCAAACAGAAGTCATAAAACAAAAAGTTGTTATTCATTAAACAATGCTAAAACAATTTACACATGGTATAATGTTACAGCTATGTGTAAGTTATTGTTTTTTACATTCTTGATATTTTATCGAAGATTGTATTATTGTTCATAAAAATACAAACAGTTATGTCAATTTGCTGAGTTCAGAACGGGTTACTTGATAACTTGTGAAGGTTATTTATTTAGTATTATTAAAGAATTGAAATCACATCAGATAATGTTTTTAACTAAACCATTGGATTTAAAGAAAGTTAGTATTAATCAAATGTTAAGATTGTTTCAACGTATAAAAAAAACAATCAACAAATGTTGTTCCTCTAATCTGAACAATCACAAATATTACATCCACACAGGCTTGTTTGTTTTGATGTTGCACATTTTACTAGGAGTGTGAAGGTGATTCCGCCGGCCTGCAGTTGCACGCTGAAGTGGAACATCTGAGGCAGCACCTGGCAGAGCGGGACTCACACATAGTAACTCTTGAGGGAGAGTTCATCAATAGCACCACAAGAGCCAACAATCTAGAAGAACAGGTCAGCACTTGGAGGGAGAAATATGAAAGGTATGTTGAGAGTTTGTTGAATTTTAATTGAATTCTAATTAGTTTATATCAGTTCTTTCTTCACTACTTTGAGGAAAACGATTTAAACTTCTGGAGTTTTAAAAAATTAATAGGTTGAGGCCATTCCGAGGATGAGCAACTAAAGTTTGTATCTATTACTTTATGAAAAAATGTTTTACTGTTATCTTAAGTAAATAAGCCGCTGTAGTACTATTATTATCAATCATAATAGTTGTTATATTTACGATGTTATGTCCATATGGATAGCAATTTAATGGCACTATACACTGATTCTGATGATAAAATAAAATGATAACTTCTAAACATTCATGATTGGCAGGTTATATGATTCACACAAGAGAGTACAGAAACTGAATCAAGTGCTTGAAGATAAGCTACTGCAGATGGTTGACAAGATGAAGGGAGAAAAAGGTCAACTTACCAAAGATATTGCTACTTTATCTGTGCGACTAGCTGAGTCTAAGCACAACTACAGTATGTTGCAGAAAGAAAATGTAGGTGTAATACTTTTATGTTATTAGAATATGAATATTGATACAAAAAAGCTTTTTTTTACTGTAAATTTTACTATAATTGCAGGAGAGATACAAAAATGATATGAATTTAGCAATTCAGCTGCTGCAATGCAAACCAGATAATTTCGTATCACAGAAGCTGGACAATGTAAGTTTACAAATTTAATTTCTATTAAAATTAAGAAATTAGTACAAAATGCTGATTGAAGTATTTTTTTTACAGCTTCCAAGTGACACTCAGGCGCGGGTATCCCAGTACGTCATGTCCAAGACATCGAAGCCGTCAAGCTCAACTCAATCCAAGAACGGTAACGACATTGATACTTTTGATGCCAGTGAATATGAATTCAATATATCCGCTTCCTTGATGTCGAAAATTCTTGAAGACAGTATTCATGACACTGTTACCAAACACTGTGATACATGCACCTGCAATAAAACTCAAAACAAACCATTCTGCTACAATGAAACCTATTACTCTGTAGCCACACAAACCATGGTGAGCGGAGAAACGAAAAACTCTTTGTGTCTCAATTGCAATGCTGATGTAAAGTCACTACATTCCAACCTCAGTATTAGAAGTGTCTCACCACACCCAGTCAAACTTATAAATGAAAAGTCGAATAATCATGGAGTCATTAGTCCTTTGTACATACTGCCACAGAACACTGAACCAATCAAAGATATTCTACCACCAGTACCACCACCAGTTATTGAACGGCCAAAAAATAATGGCATTGTTATTGATACCGTTAAAATAAGCGAAAAGAGCGTGTTAGAGCCAATTGTGCAAATGGATACCATACTTAAAGTAGATGAAATAAAGCAATATAGAAAGACTAGTGTGACTATGGAACCCGCGGTCCATCACAAGCTCTGTGATCGTACGAAAACCTCGATTTCAAGTAAGAAAAGCAGTATTCAGAGTGCAGGAAATGAAGAATCGCTGATTGCTAAAGAAATACTTAATAAAGATTTGATAAATAAAGAATTAGTAAACAAGGACATACAAAATAAGGATTTATTAAACAAGGACTTACTAAATAAGGATTTAATAAACAAAGACTTACTAAACAAGGATATTCTCAACAAAGAAATGCTAAACAATAAAGAAGTTAAACCAATGATTGATAAACCTGGAGATGATATAGGTCTGAGAAAGAATTCTCACAGCTCGATGGGCGCAGTTAGTAGGACGTCGTCAATCGCTAAATCAACAGTAAGTACTCACAAGTCTAATCACACTCAGGTGGGGCCTGGGCCCAGGTTCTGTCATTTACGTATGCAGGCAGGATCTAAAAATATTCTTCTTGATAACGCAGAACCCGACGTGCCTCCCGTTCTGTACAGACGACAAAGTAAGTGCAATGAAAACTCCATCTTTAAAGATCTCACCGACGATGTAGATAACTTCATCGACCTCGACAAAATTGAAGATAACTTAATTATAAAAGAAGATATTAAAAATGACAACATCGTAGTAGAGAGCACGCTTATCGATGTCCACGTTGACAATAATAACAAAGACACTAACGTCGCCGCTAAGAATACAACTATTAACCCAATCTTACTAAACGTTTCCTCTTCGCCATTGCAACCTTTAAAAACTCACACATTTTCAAACAGTTCAGAAAATAACAATAACCAATCTCAAAGTATTGCAAGTCAGCAAAACACAACTGAAATTGATAATTTACTTAACGATTTCAATGCGGATAACAATAATACACAAAATAATAACGTTCAAAACATCGACGATGACGAGTCCAAAAAAGTTGATGTTTTTACCCCCACCGATAGTCACGATGTAAAAATATTTAACTTTGATCGCTATGAACAGAACAAACTAACTAATCAATATAATAAACCTTTAAGGAAAATCGACATGTCGCAACTTCACTCCCTTGAAAATACTAAGATTTCTAAAGACCTGCCACCCCTAGGTGACTTACCAAAGATGGAGAAAAAACCAGAGGTAGTAAAGCCACCGCTGCCACCTATTGTAAATGTTTATCCAAATCTTACCCAAACTCACTTGAAAGTGAATGATAACAAAGTTTTCACTAATGAGCAAAGCACTAGTTCGTTATCAAGTGACGATAGTGCTGCTTTACTGCAGAAGCAGCAGTTGCTTAGAGTTGCGGAGTGGGTGGAGAAGAACTTGGAGCAACAGAATAATTTTAATGATCCTCTGGAGGAGGACGCTAACTTTACCAACAGAGCTCTAAGGAGGGACAGTAAGCTGTCGAGGCTAACCGAAACTCTAAACGAGCTGGCGCTGAACATGCCGCATCCTGTCAGCAAGTACGCCAAGTCTTACGCTAGAGACGGCCATACCGCGTGGGTTCACAACAACGTGTCATTGCAAAATCAGGTGAAACACGCAATGGCGATGCCGAAGCTTGCCGGCCACGTGGTCAAAGAAACAATATTTCCAGTCGAAAGTGGTGATGCGACCGTTACTGAAATAAGTGATACGTCGAAGAACAGAGAAACCGTAGCCGATTTAGTGGCCGAAGGACTGAGAGCCAAGGGTAACAAAGAGATAACTCCGGAAGATCTGGCGCGAATGGAATACAATGTGAAGAAGTTTTTATTGAGCGGGCCTCATTGGGTGAACCCGGGCTCCGTGGGGAGGAGTCGGCGCACAAGCAGTAAAACTGAGACTGATGTATAATTCCACAGTAACTGTAGGTAGCCATGGTAGAGAATCAACTTGCATTCCATGTTAGGTCGAAAAGCGATATGGCAGTCTTGTCTATACATTTATTTTGCAGCTCTTGTGCTATTTACTTGTAAGAAATCTATCATAATTTAAGTTTTATCTCTTATCGTCCAAATTATTTTTTTGCAACATGTTCCTAAATGCAGATCATACATACTTGATTAACTTCATAATCAATGATTATTTACCGCTCTTATTTACGGATTTATTCAAACTAGTCTTTCGTACGTGTGTTTTAAATTATATTGCGCTTAAGAGATTTTAATATAGGGTTTGTATTGTGTAAAGTACCGCGTTTTAAGGCATTTATTTTATGAAAATTAAATATAAAGATAACTGTAAGAATGAAGTTAGATTGTAAACGTAGGTGGCGGCGGCGGCGTACGGGTTGATATAAGAAAGGCACAAATTATAAATATTGGGGATTTATAGTTTTTTGGATTTGTTTATTTATGACAGTTCTGAGAGTTCGGTGTTAGTGTTGGAAGATCGATTTAATTAAAAACAAAGGCTGTCGTTTGCTAGAATAGCTTAGAATAGGAAAAAGCATCGCCAATATTAAAATAAGACGAGTGACGAGAGCTATTTGTAAACGTGTGGCATCACTGAGCAAGCGCAGACTACACGGACATTTTATTCATTCACACATATTTCTATGTTAGTGCGTGTAGTGGTTTTGTTCCATATATTTCTCTCAGATTTTTACTATCACAATATTAGTACGCTTTCGAATAAATGTGATAAATGCAAAGTATAAGATAGTGGTTAAATTCGCCTAACGTACAAAATATTCTAGCATTGAATTAACTCAAAGTATATCTAAAACAGCCACAGAAATTATTTTCTTAAAACTTACAATACATTGATGTTACCATAAAATTGTATGATTGAGAAAACGTTCATTTGAAAGATTTTGTGTTGAAATTCTGTACATAATTTATTTACTTTGAGCCATATTCTCAAAGGAGGAAAACGGGATATTCCTATGTAGAAAGTTTTTCGAATTTCCATTGAGAATTTGGCTTACACCATACATATTTTTTAATTGGTTGTCTTTTGTGTATAACGTAACCAAAAGTATTACATTTATTTTTACTGTATATTACGTAATTTGTGAAACTATATTTTGTTTGTCTTAATATAAAGTTATTTAATATTGTCTATGTGTGTAGATTATATTTTATGACTAGGTACGTTTTTACTTTCTCATTCAATTACACCTTATTCATACTTAAATAATCAATAGCTTATCAAATAATAAGAAAATACAGGGGTAACATTATCAGTATTTACTGTAGTAATATTGAAAGTGTAGTCCTTGAGAAAAATATAATACCCTCGTACTTCCTACATACACAATGTACTATCATGCCTCCGCTTACACAACATGTACAAGTTTTTATATAAAAATATATGTTAATAGATATCAAAATGGGTGTAAATGTGTTTTATGCATATTTTCCTATATCAATGGAATATATTTTTTAAATATTGGTTATGGTCGATATGTATACCTACAGTAGTTAGGAAAAGAAATGTTAGAATGTAGATCATTCCTGTTGGTATGATATGATGGATATTGTTTAGTTAGTGTATTGAGCACAACTTAGTGTCGTTACGTGTTAGTAATTGTGTCATCGACGTCCGACTACTTGCAAGCACATTCCCTTTGTGAGTCAAATTTATATATTCAAATTATTAATTTATACAGTAAGTAACAAAAACCCTGTTGTTCCTTTCAGGTACGTATACATTTACCTACAAGCACAACATTGATGAAGTTATAATAAAAAAAAATTAAGCATTGGCCAGTTGAGAGGTCAAAATGAAATAACTATTAAAATCGACACATTCAAAAAAATGTTTAGAGTATCTGATTTTACAAGTACATCTTTATTTCGCTAAATAGCCTACGAGCTCGGCGCGCGGCGGCTTCTTTGACGCGACAGAAGAAGCCGCCAAAGACTACCGCGACGCTCGCGCTCGCCGCGCCCCTTTACGCCGCCACCGGCCGCTCTGCGAATCACTTCCTTAGTCTCCCGCGCAACTTTCTTCCGAACGGATGTTATTGTTGACCTACGTAGTGAGTGACTTGTGTTTTGTTTACGTACACGTTGACCATGTCGTATTCTAACGTAGAATATTTTAATATGTTGATGTGTCTTGGGAAATGTGACTGCAATTATGCAGAAGCACGCAGACTCTACCAAGAACGTTTCGCGAGTCTACCATTACCGTCGGCGATGGCATTCCAACGTTTGTACATACGTACGTACAATACCGGCAGTGTGCACGGCCGAGACCAACAACGAGATCGACAAGATCGAACAAGATAGTGATTTCTTGAATTGGATACTGTTCACCGACGAGTGCTCATTTGTTAGAACAGGTGTATTTAATTCGCACAATGAGCACGTGTGGTCGATCACAAACCCGCATGCTATTAAAGCAAGTAACTTTCAGCATCGGTGGAGGATTAATGTTTGGGCTGGAATTATTGACCGGACAAAATTATTGGACCTTGTTTTTTAGACCAAACAATGAATGTCGCCAACTATCTTCGTTTCCTGCAAGAACAGCTGAGTGACGAACTTGATGAATTAGGCCTCCATATCGTGCGACGTATGTGGTTCCAACATGACGGCGCGCCGCCACACTTCTCCCACCCTGTGAGAAGCTATTTAAATGCTGAGTACGGAGAGAGATGGATTGGTCGCGGTGGACCCATTAATTGGCCCGCGAGATCACCCGACTTGACGCCTTTTGATTTTTTCCTCTGGGGCGCCGTTAAGCAACAGGTGTTCAAAAAAACATGCGATACGGAGGTCGAAATGCGTTCACGCATAGTAGCAGCATTTGACCATATCAAGTCCGATACCTCCGTTCTGCGAAGCGTACGTGAGAACATGATTAGGCGTTGCAACAAATGTGTAGAGGTACAAGGTGGTCATATTGAACAGCATCTCCGCGGCCGTCAAGAAGACATCTTAATAAATTAACTAAAACTAATACCGCACATTCGTTCGGTAGCGTGAGGTTATCGTGTTCGGATAGACAGACTTTGTTTTTTTTTTTAATGTAGTGAAGTGTTAAATCTAGTTTAAACAATTATCAATTGTGCATAAAATACCGTGTAAACTAACATTTTCAAACATTCTTAACATTCATTCGTTAAAGTGATAAACAACAGCTGAAAAGGTCACGAACTTGTGTAGAAAAAAATAGGTAACGGCACGCGCAGTGGGCGGCATCGATCAAAGGAAGTGGCGGCATGGTTTATACTGTTGTTCCGGGAACGTTCTATCTCTTTCTGGTTTCGCGTCATCGCTTCATGCAGCAGAATTGCAGAGGTAAGAAATCGGTTAAACCTTACAAATATTAATAATTAAATATTTATTTTAATTATTTTTGTTGAACAGTTTTTATAAATGACTTGCTTTATTACGTGTGTATAGCGATTCTTAAAACGTAGGTGGAAGGAACAACAGGGTTTTTGTTACTTACTGTATATTCAAATTATTAATTTATATATTCAAATTATTAATTTAAATATTCAAATTATTAATTTAGGCTGTCTTATTTATTTATTTAACACTTCAAGTACAATGTACAGAGGCGGACTTAATGCCATGGGGCTTTAAGTCTTACATTCTGTATATCAGCTAAGTAGTGTTTGAAAATGTGGATCTGTGATTGTTTGCAATGATCTAAAGATCAGGGGTGTCATGTATCGTATGCACTTTGTGATGATTGTTCAGTTATTTAATATAGGCTTTTATTTATACAGAAGTATGTTTAAATTAACAATGCAATTTAAATTAGGATTTTTAATTACTCAATTATTACGAATATGTTTTATTTTCCTCAGTATAGAATAGAGACTTGCCACCTCTGGTCTGATTTTTATTTATTGTGTGGGTCTTATTACTTTGAAACACTCCATTGTTCACGAAGCTTGTTGCTGACCCTAGTAGTTAAGATAGATATAGATATGCCACAGTCTAGCTTCATACAGTTGGTCTACGAGAAAATTTCTACAATCATACTGGAGGATTTTGTGCTAACACCCCGAAACATCCCGAGTAGACTCGTGCAATGGTGCTGGCAAGTTTGAACGGATAAAACAGTCCCATAAGTACTTACCGTATAAAAACATGTAAGCACCGGATAACCTGTATTTTTAATAAAATAGAAGCATGAAAATATTTTTAAAGCCTTTAAAAAAACAACCTTTACAAGGAAACCCTAACACAAGTTAATCACGTTGTCGCAGCGACTTTCGAATACCCATTCAATGCATTTTACAGTTCAATTTAATTGGTGATCATGAAGACCACAGATTATAAGACTACAGATGTCTTCGTGAATATATGACAAGGGCCTTTCCCGTTGTCCTACTGTATGGAGTGGATAGTCACACTGTGGTTATGCTTTCGAAACAATGTTCACACGAGTGCTACGGCTGCTCTCACTGACTGTAGCTTCAGCAGCGTAAATGTAATATGTGTTAATTTATTAAACATTATGGTAAACAATTTGTGAGTTTTACTTTACATATATGAACCTTATTATGGGACCAGATACAGCAGAAGCAGTCAAAATGTGAGCCCGATAATGGTGAAAAGTGGTATATTTTTTTTTGCTTCCAGAAGCATTCCAGAAAAGACACCTTCCTGATGGCCTTAACGCGAAGCATAAAACAAAAAATAAACATATTCCATCGCGATGATGTAAACATAGGGTTGAGCGTGTCCACAGTAGCGTGAAATAGGTTATCGTTACTAACAAGGAGGAAGGGCTTATCGTGGATCGCGACACAGTTGACCTTCGCATTTCCAAAATACTTAGCGCACCTCTATTGTATGAGTGACCTTGTGTAGCGGGCCATTGTTCAAACCGTCTTCAGTTTTCGCTTTAACATACAATTTCACCTTGGATGATTAACAGGCGTAATTGTGTATTTTTATCTCAGGATGTTTGTTTGCTGTGTTTATGTAAGCGACCCAGATGGCGTGTATCAATTTAATGCTCCGGTGTTTATGTTTTGTGGAGGATGGAAATAGATTTGTGACAGGTAATACTTATGTTAAATTCTTATTTTAACACTTATCAGTCGTCTGATCTCCTGCAGGATATGAGTGAGGCAGCGAAAAGCCAAGGAGTTTCAGCGTGTCGCAAGATGGTTTCGAAATTATCTTTAAAATGATGAAAGTACGTAGGTATTACCTACTACAAAGTTTATCAAAAGTCGTTACCGCAAAAAGCTTTGCAATTCACACGATTCGCAGTGTAACAGACGTAATGGTAAATGGATCATAACACCGGACAGGTGCGGGAGTGAACGACCGTGCGATTCGCGCCACCCACCGGGCGGTAGGCCCTAGCTAACGTCCGTGCCGAACTCACAAAGGAAGGCTATCATTCCTATAGGCACGCTTCCTGAAACGTCCTGTTGATTGATTGATTTGTGATCTGGTTTTATTGAAAGCAGATGTCGTATCGGACGTGAATACAAGGCGATAATGAAATGGGACAAACCAGAAAAACCTAGTCAGTGCTACTGATCCTTTACAATAGGTTTTTAAAAAGGTTTTTAATGAATTTAGGTAGATGGACCTATCTGCATAGGTATAGACTGTTCTATTTATCAGGAGTGTAGCGAGATTTATAAAAAATATTATTTAGCAATAAAAAACTTGCTTACGTATAACTTTGGTTTTGGATAGCTTATGCAATAATGAAAAAGAATAGGTACGCGGAGCATTCCAGTCTGGCATCATTCTCAATTTATATCTAGCACCCTATAGGTACCTACTTAGGTAGCTATTACAGGTAACTTCTGAAATAAGTAGGATTAAAATAATGCTGAAGTTATTTTAATTAAAAGGGCCAGTTATTACTTTTGAAACCTACCGTGACAAATTATATAATTTTCTATTTACGGGCAAGCTCAAATGGATTCGAAATAAAATCTATTGAAAACAAAAGCTTGGAACCAATAGCTGCGCGCGGTGGATTAGGCTCCCTTTTTAACCGACTTCAAAAAAGGAGGAGGTTCTCAATTCGGTTGTATGTTTTTTTTTTTTGTTTTTTTTTTTTTGTGTTTATTACCTCATATCTCCGTCATTTATGAACCGATTTGAAAAATTCTTCTTTTATCTGAATGGATCTACTTCCCGATTGGTCCCATAGAAATTATAGAAATTTCATCAAAATCGGTACAGCAGTTTGGTTTTGAAATCAAAATAGCTGGAAAAAATTTCATCCAAGTAAAAGAAACTGCGAAATTGATACTTGACAAGGATTTGTGTGTGATACGATAACTAAAAAGGGTAAAATAAAAACTTTTTTGCAAAAAAAAACCGACTTCCAAAAAAAAACACAAAAAAAGTGGAAAATAACTTTATTTTCGGAAGTCGGTGGCAAAAAAGTCAATGAAACAAACAATAGTCACCGACTTCCGAAAGTAAAGTTATTTTCCACTTTTTTAGTGTTTTTTTTTTTGGAAGTCGGTTTTTTTTTTGCAAAAAAGTTTTTGTTTGAAACTACTTGACGCGACGAGCGAAGGGGACTTTTATACCTAATCACTGCCCTAGCCTAGCATTTCACGGTAAAATCGATCGTCTACTGAAAGGGGAATCATTAATGAAGGACTTTTTCTAAGTAGTTCCTTATATTTGTATAATTTATCGTAACAACATAAGACCAAGGTTAGATAGTAGGAATGAAATCTGACTTGACCTGCTCAATTATTTTTGCAGGTAGCCTTTCCTTCTGAATCATCATGTCAAAGTCCCTTAAATGTTGGTTCACCGCAGTGGTTTCGGTTACCTACAATTATAATGCGGTGCTCTAGCTTCGAAGATAATTAGCTAACGTACCGTAGTTTCCTACCTAACTATATGTATATCCGTTTTCATCCTTACGAGTCTTTTTTTTTTTTTAATAAAAACGTTGCCCCACACTAGGAATTTCTCCTGTATCGTGGGTGCGATTACAAACATTTAAACTCACATACACAAACAACCAGACCCGGAACAACTATCTGTAGGCCATACAAATATTTGTTCCGTGCGGGGATCGAACGTGCGACACGCAGCGCAGCAGTCAATCGCTCAGCCACTGCGCCAACCGTGTCGTCCTTTATCCTTCTCTTCCTCCATAAATAATCTCGCCTTGTTATGTTTAGGTTAATATATGTAACAGTGAGCCTTTTGTAATCAATCAAGAACAAATCCAGACCTTGGGTTGCTACTGAGAAATTCCTGACAGAAAAACCCAATAATACTTTGCCCGACCTGGGAATCAAACCTTGAGGCAAATAGAACAACTTAATTTCATTTTTAATATTTTTTGACGAAAATCCTGTCCTATTTTCAGCTTAAACATGACTACACACAACCGAAACCTACCCGTAAGGATCGACTCGGAGAGAGGAAACATGGTGTTAAACACCCACAGCCACCATACAGCAAGAAAGAATACAATACGAAATCATTTATCAGACACGGCTACGTCTTACACATTGTTACATGAATTTCGCACAGCTATCAATTTCTGAGCGCACGTTATGTTGCTACAGTTATGTCAGCCATAGTCATAAAAATCTGGCGAGATTGGCACGTATTTGTTACGAATGCCGTAGTTGCGACGTTGCTGCAAGGACTTTTCGGCCTTCTCACGGTCGCGTAATGCCTTTTACAGTGACAATGAGGGAAATGCATAGAATTATGCTTCACCGTTATGCCACATGCAGGTAACTGTCAACGGTTATATGAATTAGTCGAGTTCATAGTGTCGAAAACACGCACACAGTGCAAACGATTTAATCGGTTCGGAGAGTGAGTCCATTGTTTCCAGTTACAACTACCTATGGCTAAGATTTGACGTAAGTATTTTTACTGAAAATGTATCACAATAAAGCCCGCTTAAACGTATTTACCTATCTAATATCAGGTCGGAATAAGGATTTAGGTAGAAACCACTTTACGATCACATAATTTAAGTGGACAGTGGCGTGCTTAGGGGCCAACAATACGGCAAGCCCACAAAGGCAGCAGACTGTTCAAAAACCCTAACATCATGAAGAGTAGTAGGTTATAAGGGCAAGCCAAGCTTGTATGAAAGTACAGCCATTAGGTAAAGTCTCACTGGTCGAGATCGCATTCAGACACCTGCTCAAAAGTCGGCCAAGAAATCTGTCGACATCCACAATACTATTTTGTATGGCCAGGAATAGACGTGGTTAAATTAATAATTATTAGCAATCTAAAGTCATCTCAACGTCTAAACCGATGCATTGCTTTTAATGTTAATGTCACTGAGCTGTTGGTAATTTTGGTTAATGATTCTGATAGCTGGTCAATTTTTCATTCTCTCCCAAACCATGTTCAATAAAAAGGCACAAATTACAAAGGGAACTAATCTAAGCTCCCCAAGAACACTGACAATAGAGGAACGGTTTGGCACCGCGGTAAAAAAACCGCTAGTGTCAAATGGTCCTACCATTTGACACTAGCGGTTAGGTATTGCTGAAACAAATTAAGCTAGAATTTGAATGCAAGTTTCATATATGGAGGTGGTGTGCCAGTTCGCTAATAGAATGCAAGTCTGAATAGTGATTCTACCTCAACCTGACTGATGGTTCTTATCGCACAGCAATGAATAATTAATTACGATTTCGATCCCACATTTTTTTTTTCGGAGTATAAAACTATGGTAAAAGCTTAAAATCGATCCTGTGTAGTCTGACGCATAAGATTTTGGCGCTGATTTTAGCCCATGTGGGTAGGTACTTAATAAATAAATGACTAGCTGTTGCCCGCGACCTTCATTCGCGTGGAATTATTATAAAAATATTACTTTCCTTTTAGAATCGGATTTTGTTACCAATTTCAAGATTTTTTTTGCACGGAACCCTAGTCGATTTCTAAAATAAAAACTTTTTATCATATCAGCTATCTGCCAGTAAAAGCCCCGTCAAAATCGGTCCAGCCGTTTCGGAGATTAGCCGGAACAAACAGACAGACAGAAATTGAAAAATATGTTTTTTTGATAAAAGTAACGTAATGTATACTTTTTTATGCAAAGTTGTTGAAATGAAATGACATTTTTATTTGCTAGAATTAAAGTAAGTACGTATGTACATTATATGTAGATGGTCGAGTTTTTTTACAGTTGCTTAAACAATTCTTCTCAATAACTTCTTGTTTACAAATAAAATCTACTTACTGCAAACAACAATAATTGGGTCAAAATTGAGTGTGAAATAATATCTGTGGTGTTTCGCACGCTGGGCCGCGGTACGTGTCTTGTCACCTCGGTTACCGGGCCGTTGGCGCCTGGGTCGGCCGTCTTCCGCGAATTGCACTCGATTTCAGATCACGTTAATGGACTGTAAATCGAATTTCATAGTTGTAGAATTGGTTTTCAGGTAGGTTTGTACTTTGTATCCATATAAAAAGGTAAGATCTACAGTTCTTCAGAGTCAAATTAATATCAAGATTATGTCGAACTGCGGGTTGGTTTTACCCATCGACCATGGTCGATGGTTTTACCTATGAGTGCAGGGCACAAAACTTAAGTTTGCAACATTTAGCATTAGGACCAGGATCCACCGAGCCAGAGACGATACAAGAGGAGAGGAGATGTAGTGTTAACCACCAATCGAATTTCGTTATTTATACTTCTCGTCTCCGCTTAGTTTTAGTGGAAACGGTTGAGCAGTGAGGAGAAGAGATGTCTCGTAACCAGCCAGCCACGAACATCCGCACACGGCGGCCAAACGCAGTGTGGAGACGAGAAGAGACGTGAGCGGCGGCGTGCGGTGAGCGGTGTGCTGTGAGCGGCGTGCCGCTTTGTGCATCTCCCCTCTCCGGTTTACATATCTCCTCTCCTCTCCGCTTTGCACATCTCTGTTGGTCTCCGCTTTGGTGGAGTCCGGGCCTTAAAAATCTTATCAGTAAAGTAGCATTCAATACTTACATTCAAATCAGTATGAAATCGAAATGCATCCTTCATTCACAAGTTGTCAATAAAAAAAAACTTAATTGTTTACAGATCAATGGAGTGACACTGTAATCACGTCATTTATTTGTTCATATGTTATTTTTGTTTTGTGTTACAATCAAAATCATAGTGCTATGTGAACTAACTGGTATATTCGATATTATTTCCTCAAAAGCCTTAGCTACCACGAATCACATTTTTACAACTGTATTTCATGACCAGACATCCAAAATTCATGCTACCTTAGACAAACATATATTTTACGGCGTTATGCCGTGTTTGTAATTGTGCACGTAAGTGATGATATCCAACAGAAAAATGCTTAGGCTAGGCAATTTGGTTTGCTAAGATTGCTGCATAGAAATGTTGTTGTCATTTTTTAGATCAACCGGCTAAAAAAACCCTTTCTGACCCGTGGAACACCAAAGTGGTTCACTTAGGTGTTCCACGGTTGGCGCGTAGTGTTCCGCGCGCGCCCCTATTAGACGTCGCCGGGGGAATTCTACACCTCACTCCCCCCGTGAACTTGAGGAGGCGCGCTAGTCCCCATGATCCCCGGTGCAAGTGTGGGAAGGGAACACCGGGTTGGTTTTTAGTCAGTTCGAGTCTGACAGACCCCTCCGCCCGTCCCAGGGCGGAGGACATCCGTGGGGATTTTCTACCCCTATACAAAAAAAAAAACAAAAGGTGTTCCACGGTTAACTTTCTGTACTCCTGGTTCACCTAGGTGTTCCACGGTTAATTTTCTGTACCACTGGTCCACCTAGGTGTCTGGGTGTCTGTACCCCGTACTTCTGATTATTACAGTCTATTGGATTACTCCTAAGTATCCCTGGCTGTACAATTTATTTTTATACCTATACTAGCCTTTGCTCGCGACTTCGTACGTGTGGTACTTAGAATAAAAAAAAAGATCATTTCTGTGGTAAAATGTAGCCAATATTTTAGGTTAGGCTCTAGCAGTAAAGCGGTGAAAACTGCGTTCAAATCCATGCAGTAGTTTTTGCGTGATGCGCATACAAAAATACAGATAGAAAGACAGACAGACAAAAATTCTAAGAACTGTTGTTTTGGCTTCTGTTGTTCTAATAAAGGCACCCCATATTTTTTTTCAATATCTCCAATGTACAGACATCGGCCAGTTACAATTTTATTTATGTATTATAGATGCCTGGAAATATATAGTTTCTGAATGTGACCAGTACAATGTTTCGATGTCAAAAATATTTAAATCGTTTTTGGTTTAAAAATAATTGTTTTAAAACATTACCTAAGTGTATTTGTACAAAACCAACGCACAAATAATGTCACCGAAGGATTCAATCAATGCCAAATTAAACCGTGCATTAAACATAAATACGGTGACGTTATTAAGACTGTTGAATGAGCGGAGGAAGCCAATGGCAAAAGCTGGTAATACATATGGCGGTAATAATTTCCACGAAGATGTTTAATTTGGAATTAAATTGATACATTCATAAAGCATTTTTTTTATTTTTCTTTCTTGTCTTGCCCCGAAGAACTTTTATTTCATCAATTTAAACTTTTAGTTTTTGAATGTACAATATTTAACATAATTTGAGGAGGTTTCCCAGTTAGGTCAACCATGGGTACATTATTTTATATAATCATTCTTAGTTAACCAATTAGGTGAACTAAAGGAACGTACATTATTTTGTATAAATACCCACGGTTCACTCATTAGGTGAACCAAGGGTACAGAAAGTTAACCGTGGAACACCCAGGAACCCCTTTGGTGTTCCACGGATCAGAAAGGAAAAAACCGGCCAAGTACGGGTCGGACTTGCACACAAAGGGTTCTGTAGCACCAAAAAATACATTTACAATATTTTTATCGCTCATTCATAGATTACACTAAACAGTAAAACTAAATTGGTTTTTCTTAAAATGAAAAACTAAATTACTGCTGTAGTTTCACGAAAAAGTCCCATATTTCAAAAGCTAAATATCAAATCTTTTTAAAACCAATTTTCATTGAAAGTTCTTGTTACGTTCTACAAATTCACTTTTATTTGCAGAAATTTCTACCTCTTTCTTTAAAAACTGTTAAATATTTTTACAGCTTTAGAAGCGATTATCTCATCAACCACCGACTTAAGAAAAACAAGTATTTAGAAACATTATTTAAGAGCTCTCGATAGACAGTAGACACAAATGTACAGGATGATTGGTAATTGATTGTATTCCTTAGAATGTTTTCTCAAAATATACCTACGTATGACACTTGTCGTATCTCCAAAATAACCCAGTTTCGACCCCAATTTGTCAGGTCAAAATTGTTGCACATTAGGTCTAGTACCAATCAACCTATACAGGTTGATTGGTACTAGACCTAATGTGACCTAATGTGTGTGTGTGTGTGTGTGACAAAAATGATGTGAAATTACGAATGTAAGAAAGATAGGCATGGCCCTCCATACATGTAATTGAAGGTTGACTTTTTTTCTACGTATACACGTAGAAAAAAAGTCAACCTTCAATTACATGTATGGAGGGCCATGCCTATCTTTCTTACATTCGTAATTTCACATCATTTTTGTATAGCGATTCATTGAAGACACCTGCTCTCCAAATTCAACTGTGCGGTGCCAACCGTCTAGAAGTAAAATGGCTGTGACAGACAGACAGACGGACAGAGCGAATCTATAAGGGTTCCGTTTTAGCCATTTGGCTACGGAACTCTAAAAACTTGTAAGCCCATGACCAAAATGTTTGCCTTACAACTAAAACTGAAATTGATAGATTTGGTTATTCTGATTATTAGTCTGAAAAATACTTTTAAGGAATTTTAATACATGATTAAACATATATGGCCAGTTGCCTAACTATAATCGGTCAAATCTTGACGTAATGTTATCAGACAACATGTACTAAGCTTGCTAAAAAATATTTTTCATTCGGTAAACTGATGAGTGAAGGGTCGTCTCCTGAGTGCGCGAACAGCGAGTGCACGTTCGCTGACGCGACTCCACCGCTTGTGCAAAAGTTCGCAGTTGTGCGCGAATGTTGCGGTGGACAAGCGCACATTTTTTTCATGTTTACTTGAGCGAATCCACCGAAAGAAACATTTGTGCCGCATATCAGTGGAATCGCGCCTTTAGGTAATGTGCCATATGGTAAGGTGGGTGTACCATGGAAGGCCACTCTAATAAATAAACAGTTATTATTCGTTCATATACTGGATAAATGAAACGAACGAATATTTAAGTAATACTTTGTTTTATTCCGTAAAATATAAACCACTTTTTTAAATTTCAGATTTGATCAATATTGATTAAACTTAAGTTTCATTGAACTCTTAAAAATGGCCTTGCTAGGAACAGGGCTCCTTAGAAGGCCATTATAATAAATCAGTCATTTAACACTAAAAGTTAATAAATAGCCATTAAATCTACAATAAAAAGAAGTGGTTTATATATTACGTAATAAAACAAAGTATTACTTAAATATTTGTTAGTTTCATTTATCCAGTAAATAAACGAATAATAACTATTTATTTGTTAGAGTGGCCTTCTATGGTACACCCACCTTATTTTAACGTCGCCGATTTCCGATATCAATGAAGCAAGGGACCGTACTGCCAAAATAGTGGCGCGAGCGATTCACCGCCGCGTCTGTGATTTCTAGTTCGATGGATGTTTATGTAGATAGAAGGAATTTGTCATCACATGGCAATAACTACGAAATTTTAATAATTGGCCTTCGAAGGAGCATGGCCTTCCATGGTCCACCCACCTTATATACTTGTAGATGTCCATGATGAATGAAACATGTGGTCAATTGATCCCCCTGAAGCTTCGTGCGATGTGTGGACCCATAACTGGTGCTCCGATAGAAGAGATTGACTCCGACAAGCCCAAGGAGAGCAGGCGAAAATGTGGCTGTATGAAGACTAGTGATAAGCTCAAGCAAATCTTAGGGACATTTCCCGCGCCGCCACCGCCCACGCCTATGGATGTAATGATGGTAAGTTACGAAGTAGAAGTAGTCGAGACGCACCAACTTCGCCAGGTGTAGGGTTTTCATGTAAACTTAATAGTTTTTTAAACCCCTTAGCAGGTTGGGGATTAACCCCAACCTGCTAAGGGGTTGAAAAAACCTTAACTTGTCGGATGCCATATGCCAAACTTTAGCCCGAACCGTCCAGTGGTTTGGGCTGTGCGTTGACAGTCAGTCAGGACAAAAGATTTCATAAGTATAGATTACAACATCCAAGAAGAAGAGATGAACTGTCCAAGTTCAAGTATTTTTTTGGGTTTTGTCATAGAACTGTCTGCATAATTAAATAACAAGGGATATGATGCCCAAAACTTAATGACTGCTGTTCAAACCTCATTTATGGTTTTCTTTTGTTAATAGTACGACAAGGCAAGCGGGTACACTTACGGTCATGGCGAGACGAGACATGCCATGCCTTGTATGCCTTGCACGCCTCAGTCCACCTTCGGAGGCTGCTGTGGGAAGGATATGGAGAAAAGGGTAAGATGTTCTAAAGAATTATAATTGACTAGGTTTTCCCCGCGGCTCAGTCCGTGTGGTCGAAAATTATCCCAAAGGAACGGACTACCGGGTCAAAAGTATCTTATGTCCCAACCTAGCTCATGGTCTATCTTTGTGCCGAATTTCATGCAAAATCTTTCATCCGTTAGACGTGAAAAAGTAACAGACACACGGAAAGTTTTTATTTTTTATTTATCCGTTCAGTTTACAGGCTGACCACAGCTATGACGTTCCCACAGTTGGGAGACAGGCCTCCTGTCTATAAGAGTGGGTGGGCTGCCCCCACCCGGAGCCAGTGCAGAGTTGTGGGTATCGCATGTCTTCGAATGTTTGTTCAGGTCATACTAGTTTCCTCGCGATGTTTTCGTTCACTTTTTCTGTTTACATAACTGTAAATCAAAGTGAAGTGACGCCATGCCTAATTAGTTGTCCGATAACATCGTCATAAGTTCGGCGTTGGCGTCGGCTGCAGGCATTCGTGAGCTAGGTGGTTGCTTCGTGCGCCCTCTATCGGCCATCGCTCCTGCTCGATGCATCGCCTGTCGTTATTCAGGAATGTCTTGCTCTTGTCTTGTTACAACACGGACACGCTGCGACCTGCCCTTTGACCAGCCGCGAGGAACCAGGAAACTGTAAATTGGTTTTTGGATTCCTGTGCTTCTTTGTGTATTTTATGAAGCAACTGTATCTATACATATTTTTTGGGAGGTTGGACTGTGACGGTTGAGTAAACGGCCGACAGGGGTGTTCTGTTTTATCTGAACGTTATCACTTCAGTCTTGAATTAAAGTTCTAGAACTAAGTAGTAACAACGTCTTAGATTCAAACGACGTCAAAACTGTCTTGCCTGGTGTTTCTTTAAAAACAAAAAGATCTTTGAGATCGATGTCGAAAGGTTACGACTCCCAAACCGCCAGGATTTCTCCTTCACTATCAAGGTACGATCAGTGTAGTGATAACAATATACAAGAACGTGGCGATTCGGCCGACGTCGGCGTAGGAGTGTTGGTACGCGGTAATGGATGCTCGTGCGCGCAGATAGCATCGAGACTAGGATCGTGACACGGCGCGCCCTGCGACAGCGCCGCTTCCCACTACAAGGTGAAATGGTCATTTTTTATGCTCACGTAATATAAAACTTTTATTGACTTCTAATTTATGTGATATGACGCAAATCTTAAGATTTGCGCCAAAAATTCTACTGGAAGTAAGTGACTATGGCATTTGGTCCACTGCTGTCCATTTATGTTTATAGTGTAGGTACTTATCATTTGTTGGAGACAATCTCGATTGTGAAAACTTTGGGTTTTTTCAGTTAGATTCGTAATAAATAGCTGGTCATCGAACTAGTCGATGTCGAGATTTTCGAGTTTTTCGGTTATAACTCTTCGTCTCAAAAAAGTTGCGGTAGGTAGTGGAAAAGCCATGAAGCCGTGCCTGGTTACGTTATAAGTAGTAGTAAGTACTTGTAACTGACTAGCTTTCCTTTCTCAGTAACAAGTAAAGTATTCAGTATTTATATGACCAGTGTACACTACATCACTTTTCCCTGCATTCGTTGTTAAAAGTTTTCCGTAAAGTTGGTTTGAAATTTGATTTAGACGACATATCTACATCTGGGAGGAATCAGAAAATTGTGGTTTCAAGGGTTTTTAATACTTGTCTTCTATTTCTAACAAAAACATTAGTACCAAAATATTTCAAGTGATATTCAGAAAAAAAATAGTAAACAATTTAATTATTATAAAATTAAAACAATACATAATATTGATAAACATTTGCCGGATGATGAGGCGGATGGCTCGAAGGTTTCCGACACTAACTCGATGTACCTACTTGTATTAAATTATTTCTTATCTTTTCCATTTAAAGTCTATGTTAATTCGGGGACACTGTACTATATTATACATTGTTTGGTAATTCCGTGGATGTTTTACATCTTCGGCTTCTATTTCCTTCCGGGATTGCCACGGCTCTTATCGGAACGGAGATAAATGTAGATATATTACTTAAATTCGCTGGTTTTCGAACCTGCTAAACAGCAGTTCGTTTTTAACATAGCAAATTAAGTGATGATTAGCCATTTTGCAAATAGATTGGTCCTACGTTAAGTTTGCCGCTGTTCAGGGCGAGCTTATTGGGTGTCAACTATTTGTCTTATAGGCCAATCTCCAAGATCAAGAACCGTGAAATAATCAAAAACGACGAAATATCTAAACCTATTAATAATGATTGCAGTACGATTCGATTAAAGCGAAACTCTAACATGTACGTAAATTAATGTTAGGTAATTCAACTCAATATTGTTGAGCATACAAGAATTAGAAATCTACATTTTAAAAGGGAAAAGGAAGCAAGTAGTTATTAAAGTATTTTATTTACTTTACGTACTAAATGAAACCTTGTTTGATGAACCCAATTGAGGTTGCAGGCGCTTAATGTTTGTTAAAGTGTAATTAAAGCGTTTGATAGTGATCTCTCTAGGTTAAGACCAAGAACAGTAAAGTGTTCGTCTGTCGACCGCTAAATTGGGCTGGTCCGGCCATTCATTCACCTGAAAGATTAGACTACCTGGTAAACTTGTAACTTTAACGCCTTAATACGAGCATCAGGTGAAAAAACACATTAATACTCTGAATGTAAGCAAATCGGTGCTAAAGCTAATCGTTCGATCCACTAACTGTAATGACTATCGAACTCAGACTGAAATGCAGTCACCCGATATTTGTCTATTGAATAGAGAATCATTTACATCTCACAGTTTGCAGTTAGCTTTAAGGAAAAAAAATCTTACCTACCTAGACGTTTTAGTAATTTTCCAGTACCTATCACAATAGCACGACCACGATTATAACAATTGGCAACTGGCCACGAAATCCTCACTAATATTGTGAAATGTAAAATTGAAATATATTAGTTTGTTGGTTTGTTACTTTTTTCTAGTTAGGTCGAGACGATTTTAAAGAGGGGATAATGGCAATGATAGGACAGTTGAGGAAATTATTTTTTTTGGAAAATAGGGGGAAAGTTTTCAGAAAAATGATCAGCAGGTAGTGTGCGCTGCACTTCCCAACTAACCGAACCACCCAGTAACACGCAAATTCTCAAAACTCTACTACCCTAGCTGCTTCTTTGGGGAAAAGTCTACCCATATTTGTCTTCTTTGTCCTCTTTCGTCAGGTATTGTGTGACTTCGTGAAAAAACAACAATAGCCTAACGGTTACAGTGCAGATTGCCGAGCGAAAGGTTTACTTAGTTCAATTTCTAAGTACCTATTCGTTGCACAATCAAAAATGTTGTAAATTCACTCCTATATATATATATATAGGAGTGAATTTTGTACATAATAGGCATATGCCTATTATGTATAAAATTGATTCATTTTATTTATTGTACCAAGTACCCGATTCTAATAGAAATCATGTAGCTACATTATAATACCTGCCTACCGAAACGTTGCTGATAATAATAATAGATATAAATACGTATTTATAGGGACCCTGTAGTGCGTAGTGTTGTTGGTACAGATGAATAGATGTCGTCTGGGCACTATTCAATTTTAGCTATAAAATAATAATACAAATATGTACATAGATAAAGGAAGAATAACATTAAAGGGCGTCAAAAAATTCGTTCACATCGATGTCAACAGGTACAGTGCCCAGAAGGCTGGCAGCATTGCCACGTTGAATGGCAATGCTGATTCTTTGACCCAAAAATAGGCCAGCCCTCTGGTCACGAGAAGAGTCGACCAACCGTTTGGCGATGTCCCGAAAGACTAAGTGCGCCCTCGGACCCCATTGCCGCAGTGTTTCAACCCCAAAAAATAAAATAAAATGACTGTTAGATTATAAGGTTTATCTGATATTTTTCTTTTGGACAAACAAACTTATTACCAATGCCGCAAGCCTTGTTGGAGAGGTCAGGCATATACATACTAGTAATCTACATAACATCACGCCTATAACCCTCGAAGGTTTAGTCCCAGAAGACCTTAGTACCTCCACTCACATTTCGCCAGTTATGGTTTAGTCCAATGTAATTGGGAGCGAGCTTATTGCCACCAACCGGGCACAGATTCAGATTCCGTTGCTGCTACTTAGAAGTTCCTGATGAAAAACCCTAATAACACTCCGACCTGGGAATCGAATCCAAGACCAATGCACAGCAGTCACTCTTCCGGCTTTTAGATCAATGGAACAGTACATTCTTTAATGCTAAAAATCATCGCTGAAATACAGGTGTGATGTTATGTTACCTTTGATGGAACAAAAATGAATGTTTTCTGCAGGGACATAGTAAATCGTGGAAGATAGTTTCGGAGCTGGTGACGGTGGTTCAGCTATCCGTGACAGCGACGGCGCTGGCCCTCTACTACCTCATCTACTGCTACATGCAGATCGTGTACTACACCCTCAAGAGCGCGATGTACTTCCACAACGCTGACGGGTATGCTCTCTTGCACAAAGCATAAGGTGACCTCACGTACTACGCGACCCCAACCAGTCGAAAGTTCAAAAGGTGGATGCAACTGATGAAATGGAAATGCAGTTTGATGGTGGCGGTACACACTCGCTGAGACACTCTGAGGCAGGGCGTATGCGAGAGTGTATATAGTAGCGCTCGTCTAGCCTTGGTGTTCCTCATTGGGTCTCCGCCCGTGACGGTCTTTTGCGAGACGTCTAGCAATGCCTCTCGCATTGAGGGAGCTCTCGGGCGAGAAAGTGCAGTTACCATTAACCTGGTCTGCGCGAGCACGGTCGCCACGGTCGTATAGTGCGTGAGGTCTTCTGGGGGTTGAACCTCATCTGGCAGCACGGAATCGCATTATTCCATATCCTTTTCTGTAACCGTCATTTGCTAGAGCGAGAAACAGAGCGGGAATCGCGCAATCAACGCGCAGCATCGACGATGCGTTCAGCAGCACGCTCGCACGCAGATGAGGTTCAGCTTTAAAACTCCATTATTTTTTATCTAGACCCCAATGTCCTTAAGTGATCCCACTAATTCCCACTAGTAATCCCGCACTAATAGTTAAATTGGTGCCTCGGTGGCTGAAGTGTCACGAGTATCTCAATCAAATTCAGGGAGCCAGTTTTCATAATTTCACATGGGATGCCATGTTGCCATTTGGAAAGAATTTGAGTGGGAATTAAAGGCGTTTCCCCTTTTTTTAATTGGAAGCATTTTACTTGATGAATTTCTATTGAATGACCGACCACCGACGTCCGAAAGTAAAGTTATTTTCCATACATTGTTTTTCTTGGAAGTCTGTTAATTTTAAAACAGCCGACGTAACAGTACAATAAACAACTTTCTTTCTTCTTGCAGACCTATGAAAGTCACGATTGGCGTGGTTACTGCTACGACGCTAATCATTGCGTTCAACATATTGATTCGGATGGAGTCAATCGTCGGGCTAGTATACTAAATTATTATTAGTCGAGTGCAATTAGCCAATAAGGTGGAACGAAGCTTATAGTGGTCGGATTTTCATGGAACTTTTTTTCAGAACAACTAAAATGCGCATTTCATCGACATCAATGAACAAATAAACCGACCGAATTGGCGATTAATGAATACACATAGGTCACACTATTACGCCATACTATAAATTGGTCGAATTTCAAGTTACTCATAAACCAAAAAAATAAAATAAAAAAAAACTCGCGAGTGGCGAAATATTTTTTTACGTTCTTCCCTATACCTCTAGGAACTCAATAAAAAAATCCCATGAATATGGCTTTTTCTTTTCTTTTTAAATTGCTTTTTTTTCGTTTCCATAAAACTTTGTATTTATATTGTGGCAAAAGTCTGATCCGTGGTAACCATTAAACACCAATTTGGTCTATTTATCTGTTCATAATTTTCGAAGAAATGCATATTTTAATTTGAATACATAACATCACGCCTTTAATCCCAGAAAGGTTAGGCAGGTGTATCTAATAGTACACCCACAATTCGCCAGTTATTTTCAAGTCCTATGTGGGGGCGAGCGTTTTGCCAACAACCGGGCGCAAATCCAGATTCCGCCCGAACTGAGAAATTCCTGATGGAAAAACCCTCACACAATGAAACATAACAAATTCAATGTATGAAACATTTTCAAATAAAGTGGCCTCCATTAACGTAGACGATTTCGATTTTCTGATATTTGCAAATTAATTTTAGTTCAGTTCATTTAAGGTTTGGTTTTGTTCAACATTTATACACCTTGTTATCGTTGAAAAAGTGCCAGCTACTAAAGGCAGTAGAAATCAACTTTTTAAATTCACAATTTTAGTGATCTTACCAAAAAATACCGATAAAAATTTAACCACTATAATCTTCGTTCCACCTTCTTGTCTTGCACTCGACACAAAATCTTCTTCATGATATTAAGTTAAATGCTGACTGAATGAAGTAACAAAGCTAAGAATAAGTTCAGATAAATAATCAATTGACGATTTAATTTGGAAACCAAAGTTTGAACTTAAAGAATTCAAAATAGTCAGTAATTTTCTGTATTTTTTTAAAGCAAATTGTGAATTGTCATTCATTATCATTAAATTATATATATAACGAATGTGTTGTGTTTGAGTCGAATTGTCGGTAGTCAATTCTTTGTGCGGAGTAAGCCTTTGAACTTTGTCATTAGTCGGGTCGGATTGAGCGTGACTGAGTTCGCACCTGGACATTGTTTCCTCAAATGGTTTTGGAAGTGATTAAGGCCCCCCTCGCGCTTTTGTGCGGGCTCACCACAGCGGGAAGCATTACGCGGATGAGGAGGCACGCTGGAGGCTGAGTCGACGACCACCACTTGATGGTCAGACGCCGCGAGAAGCGGCCGCGCAGCACTACTATACTTCCTCTAACTACGATTGTTACGATCGACCGCGAACTTACGCACGCACAGTCACGCGAAGTGATTATCGATAAAAGCTCGAGTAGTGACAGTGTTATAGAATCGAATGAACCAGTGTGATTCGTGTTTCGCTTAGTGCAAAATGGTGCTAAGTGTCAGGTAACTAGAGTATGGAAATGTGAAAACTTTTTCATGTTTTCTATTTTGTTTTCAATTACATGTTGTTCTTCTTTGTGTGTTTCATTAAAATCAAGGGCAGAGTAAACACAAAAGGCGAGGCGGAAAGTGTTTTCCTATTTTGATGAGAACTTTTCGCCCTTGTTTTACTCGGGTAGGCAATTATAACTTAGGCCATCGATTATGATTATACTACCCATGCTACAAAGTTCAAAATATTCTGTGAACATAATAAATAACATCTAGCAATGTGACTAACGAAAATCTAGATCACAGTGACACAATTTCATTTGAATCCTAACGGCCATCAAACAATCAATTTCATTGCCAAGAATGTACAGTTGGTCAAATAAATCAATAGAAATAAGTAAATTCGCGACGCTACAACTAAATTATATTTGTACTAGATCTGTGACCCGGCTACGCTTGAACGGAATAAAAGGCATGGCTTAATTGCATCGGATCTTCTTAGACCAACATTTAAGCAGCTGCCGCAGGTTTAAGGCCGCCATTTTTAGCTATAGATTTGGCTGTTTACCGCAAGATAATAATTTATGGCGCTATTGTTCTCATTTCTAGTTAAGTTGAATTTATTCAGGGCCTGTGGTACTTTTACAAATACGTTTTATATAGGTTGAAGCTTTAGTTTAAAGCTTAGTAAGTGTAATCTTTAATATTATTTTTCGTTTCCTCAACAGAGCATTCGAATGCAAAACTACATCATATTAATGTGCCCGTTTCAGTTTTTCAAAAGTTCTTTTCTTCGAAAGTTGAAATAATTAATCAATTTTAATTTTATCTACATACCTACTTGAACAAATAATTATCATACGTTGATAATAGAGATCTGCCTAGCCTTTTCCCATGTTGTGGTTGGCTTCCGGTCTAACTGGATGCAACTGAGTATCTGTACTTTACGCAGGCCGATCTGCCCTCAACTAGCCGGTTACGGGGTTAAATGATACCCCTTTGATAAAATGTCGTACTTTCCGAGGTATTGTATTTACAATGCCTCGACCATTGGACCATTTGGTTTCGGTTTGTAATGGACGGTCCCATCCCATCCACGGGTAGACCACAGAAAGAGTTGCTTATCCTTGAAGATCGCCCCTGGCAGACTGCGGTCATTATAAAAAAAAAAAAATACTATATCATACCAATAAGTACTCTACATGTTTTTTCATGATCAGTTTAGATTTGAATGCCGAATCAAGACTCATATTTTTCCCGAGAGTCGTGTTTAACACATGGGGCGCTGAGATCTAATGGACGGTATAGCTTGTGATCTATCTTTCTGCATGCAAGTATTTTGTACCTCAGAGCTCTGGATCGAAAAAGTTGGGAGTCAGGACAGGTCTTTACCCAGCTGTGAGGTGACGCAGGCTATCCATGAATATTAGTACCTTATCAAATACAGAAGACATTGGCTTCTTTATTTTCTTGAGCAGTTAAGCCCTTTTAGTTTTCCATTGAAATCTCTGTGATTGAGTGTTGTGATTTGTGTTGTTTACTAAAGTTCAAGTTTACTTCTTGGTTCTGCTGTATTTGTCGACTACAGACGAAATTTGGTCTGTGTTACCAAAAGCAAAGGGAAAGGTTAAGTATTCCGAAATTCTTAAATTACGAAGTCTGATCACTATTCGAAACAGATGAGCTTTCAACGGCTGAGAAGTCACGATAAGCCTAGCTCAACCAACCACAGATTTAACCTCGCTGGCCAGTTGATCGTCGCTCGTTAAAGGATTAGTTAAACCGTTACGACAGATTGCGGACTAGCTTCGGACACCAGACAGATACTTCAGTATATTATCTGTCAAAGTACGGTCCGGCGTTGTCCGGTGTCCGGTCCGCAGTCTGTCCGTTTAAGCCCACCTTTAAGCATGATGTATTTTGACAAGTGAAGTACGTGGAGTACATAATGTGTGACAGCGTGCACAGGTCACGGCGCCGGGTTACGGTGACGTTGTGACGTTTGAGGTGTTGTGGGCCGCATGTCACGCCAGCCGTGTAGTAACGGTGCGTTCCGCAGGCCGCTCCCACTTAACACTCGCATGTGTGAAACCTTGCCTTAATACCACGTCTGCTAGACAACCACCCTTGGTTTCATTTGTCTCTGCACGTTGATTGGCCAGGGCAGCAGGCAGCAGGCAAGGCAACCCTGCCTTGCCTGCAACTGTTGTATGTACATAGCTACAGGCAAACGTTTTTAGGAGACTGGTCTTAGAGTCATTGCTAAATTGCATTCACCGATTTTGGAGAAATGGTACCCAGATAAACGTCAATTCTTAGGTTTTATTTTATGTCAATCGATGCAGTTTCTTACAAGGATCAAAAGTCTCTCCTGGAGTAAATGAGTTGATGGTGCTAGAAAATACAAAATTCTCAAAAAAAAAAAACGACTACCATCCATCATTATCACCATCTGCCTAGGCAACTTTGTTTGGTCTTCCAGTCTAACCGAAAGCAGCGTAACTGTGTCTATAAGGTGGTCAAAGCGGTCAGAATTTTTCTAATGTATATATTTTTCTAAAGTAAACTACGAGTATGACAAGTTCTATCTACCATTCAAACATTTTCTTAATATTGATGTACGTTAATTCCCAACGCAGATTTGGGACACTTTGCTGACCGTCTCAAAACTTCACTCTACACTGATCAATCAGTTTATATCAAAATTATCTATACAAATAAATAAAGTTTAAGTGTCTGTTTGTAATTTTAAACTAACAAAGTACTTATAACAAGAAAACATTTTTCTAAATTTTTGTCTGTCTGTTGGTTTGTTCCGGCTAATCTCCGAAAGAGCTGGTCCTATTTTCGACGGGACTTTTACTGGCAGATAGCTGATGTTATAAGGAGTAACTGAAGCTAGTTTTATTTTAGAAAAAGGGTTAGGGTTCCGTGCAAAAAAATTAAAGCCCTTGAAATTGTTTGTAGTAAATCCGATTCAAAAGGGAAGTACTATGTTTATAATAATATCACGCGGACGAAGGTCGCGGGGCACAGCTAGTCAAACATAAATTCATTTTAAATAAAGTTCTTTATTAATCAAAAATATGATACCTATCAATACCATTCGATCGAATCTGTCAAAATGTCAAAGCTATTATTTATTTCTATGACTGTCGCTTCAGTTTTCTCGATAGCTAATCTGCAGCATTATCAGCAGGCTCTGCAGTGTGGATCTTGACAGTTGAAAAGCACGAAAAAACTGGCATCTGGTACGGTCCTGTTCTATGAGTATGAGTCATTTTCAATCATGGATGATGTTAAAGCTACGAAAATTTCATACTTTTGTAAAGATTTTATTCTGAAAACTGAATTTTGTGCCACATAATCATCAGGATGGAGAGGAGTCTCCATCCTGAGAAAAATGCTGTTTGTGCAGTATTAAATTTGGATGTACATCGTAAATATTATCTTATTTGCAGCTACTGCCTGATAGTACAGTAATTTGGATCCCTATACTAGTTAAATAGTTAAGGATTGCAATGTATTGTTTTATTTTCTAATTGTGAGAAAAGAAAGCTCTCTTCGTCTCCTTGGGTGTCCAATCTTCGAAAATTCCTTTTCCAATTTTATTGAACAAAAAATCCATAATTTCATGACGTTTCGTAAAGATTGTTCCAAATTAACATGCATTCGGCCATCACCATTATTCGTTGCTGTCGTTTCGTCCCTATATTAACATATTTTATTCGTGCTTCCCATTTATGCAAGCACCGACACTCTTGCGCCAACCCATCTTCCTATCTGAGCGAGTTGTGTTAGAGCTGTCCAAAAAAAAAGAAGAACCGAGAAATGCGAAGAGATGTTTAAAGAGGCTGTGAACACTTTTAATTAGCTGGGCTTGGACATGGTGGCAAACAGCAACCTTATAACGTTAATACGAGTTCTTATTTACATGTACATATGCGACAATGCACGGGTTTGAAAATAAGTTTTGCTTACTATGTGAGCATACTATGTGAGTGCCTCGTTGGTCCAGTGGGTACCAGTGGGACCAGTACGGCATCGAAACCCGGTTTCGGTCCCACAGTAAAATCTGGGAAAACCATTTTTTACTATGGAACCGAAACTGGTTTTCGCATCCCCTAAGCACGAAGTCCTTTTTTTTTTTCCGGATGGGAAATCATCAAATGACTTCTCCCGCTCTGGGCTGAGCGGGAGGGTGTGTCAGACTTTTATTGACTAAAACCCACCCATGTTCCTTCATCGCCCTTTGTGTTCCGGGGCCGCGGTATCTCTTTCGAACAACCCGCAGCACCCGGCAGAAGCACGAAGTCCTGAGTTGGATTCCAAGGTCGGGCGAAGTATTATTTGGTTTTTCCATCGGGAATTTCTCAGTAGCAGCCACGGAGTCTGGATTTGTGCCCGGTTGATGGCAATAGGCTCGCCCCCTATTACATGGGACTTTAAACATAACTGGTGAAATGTAGGTGTACTATTAGTTATGCCTGTACCTAGCCCTTCGGGGAATACAGGCGAGATGTTACGTTAACTGGTGATCAAAATCAACATAGAAATTACCTATAAGACATTGAAAAATTCTAATCGGTAAATAATAAAAAAAAGGATTGATCAACGAACACCCATTATAATACAGAAATTAATTGAGTAATTTTTTATTCAAAATGATGCATCTTTCTACTGCTGAGAGTTGACAGAACATTTCAACATGAAATTAGGTAATCAAAAATGTTTTCTAGAAAATTGAATGAAATCATCCATGAAAGTCTAATTTGGATAGCGATTGTCTGAAATTACCTCAAAATTGTTGGCTTTGTATTTGAATTGTGGTTTTTTCGGAAACTGTTTTAGTTATTAAGCAGATGGTTTACTTTTTATTGGTATCAAGAACTTATGAATGGTTTAAAGAAAACTCATGTTGACATTATTGAACTTTATCGCAGTGATCTAGTTGCAACTGCGCCCTAATGATTTTTTATCCGTAAGAAGGTCTATTTAGGCAGCAACATATTTATTTTTAGTTTTGCCGATGCAAAATATACCAACTGTTATATCATCAAATGAAATATTATGATTTTGTACGATTTCAGGTTGAGATGCAATGTTACAGATACCTACTTCGACGACCTTTTCGAAGTAGGTATCTACAGAATCGATCCTGCGGGGTTATCATGACGCCTTAATGCAGGAAGAGAGATGAGAGAGATGGTTCTCTTTTTCTCTCTCTCGAAATAGAACTAAAACGTTCCTGCATTAAGGCGTCAATGTGGTCTACCTGACCTAGAATCTCACCGGGAAAATTGCCTGCTCCGTGTAAAAGGGATGAGTAACGTCCTTGAGCTTACATTATGACCTAGTTATTATACCACTAACTGAGCATCACGTGAATGTTAGTGAGGAAGCGGAAATGAGGCCATTACGATACGAGATGTAGGAAGCCGAGCGAGGCCGAGTGGTTCCGACCGCCGCCGAACCGAGCCGAACTGCGCCGAACCGCCAAGATATAAGCGCGCGCGCAATTACTGTGAAAATTATGCAATAAATGAATTAATTTAATAGAGGAACTAAAATATGATATAATAAGCATCCGTTTTTGTTTCGCAATTTGACCGTCACCTTTCAGGCATGTGCGATGTAATGTAGAAAATGCGGTGTTTTTTGTTCCTATTTATGATAGCGATCCGCGCTTGCTTGTGGTTTCATAAGAATAATCATAGATCAGAGAAAGATGGCTGAATAGGCTTTAGAAAAATGTCTGATATTTAAAATTACGATAATCGTTACAGTACGGCCGGCAGTTCCACATAAAACACAAGTCTCGGAAAATATTAGCTTCGTAATTATAAATACTAACTAGAATACATAATATTATATGCAACATAAACTCTATATTTTACCTTTGTACAAGCATTTTTCTATCAAAGTGTTAAACAAAACAGTTATCACATGTTACGCGAAGGCGCGTGAACAAAAGACATCAACGACTCAAAGTGCTACGAACTCGCTACGAGATTCATCGGTATTTTTCAACTTACTTAGATCTCCACGTTGGTAACTCACGCATATGTCTGTGAATTAATTAATCTGATGAATATGTATTAAGTATTTTATGAAGCTAGCTTGAGGTAGGATACTTATAATTCATGTTTTTTGAAGAAAATTATTTTCAGGCATTTTACTTCACGAAAAATATTTTTGTTTACCTTGAACGCTGTATTTATTTTTCTAATGAAATAACTTAAGTTTACACAGATTACCACTAAACACACATTATGTACATGCAAAAGGGAGAAACAATAATTGATCATCAAAAAATTCGTCCGCATTGCTGTCAATGGGAAATGCGCCAAAAGGCACTCAGCATTACTATGTTGAGAAACTTATATTTTAAAATTACAAGATTATGTCCTTACAAAACACAGCAATCCAATTCGATTAAACGCGATCCCGCTATTCTTAACCCCAGGTTCGACCCTTCGTGCCTTTCAGTCATCTAAACCCTGCAGGGCTTCATACAGAACTGAGTGTTACGCCATTTCGCCCCCTGGACGTACACGAGTAACGGACTCGATTCTCGATCACGAAATCCAAGCGATTATGACGATTATAACTCGGCTAACGACGATCGAAACGTTCGGTCATCGATTAATTGCGAGGACAATCACGACCTGGTGGAGTTTATTCGAAAGAATTGATAAGCTTGTGATGTAATGCTGTGGATCTTTTCGGTACGAGATAAGAAGGGTTGTTTTATTACAGTGACGTGCTTTAGTTATTATTCTAAGGACTGCTCTAGCGTATCTGTCATTAATTGATATTATGTCGTCATTGAGCATATTCTAACGAAAATACTTTAGGCAAGATATATGTGGTGATTTTCATAGAAGCGCTGTAGCTGTTCAGAAGACCGTCTAACCTTTCAGTTTTCAGATATTTGATAGGCTTTCCGATTGAGTTTGTTTGATATCAAATTCACGTGAGGTTTATTTTAACATAGCAGTGGCAGTTTTATGGCGTGAAAAAGTGTAAAAAAACGAATCTAAAGCATTTACTCAGTACTTATTTATTACTAGTGCTTTTTCAATGAAAACTCCACGGCGTTAGAATGTATTCTTGCTGTTTAATAAAAATAAGTATCAAAGTTAGTTTCTTTAATTCAATCATACTTTTCAAAGTGTGCACATTTTTTCTTCATTCCTGACGACTGTCAAGATTGCACAGAATGATATGACCAATGATTCATCGATTTCGATTAGTTTATCGAATCCGAAGGACACCAGAGGTCACGGTTCGATGGTAGGGTCACTGACTGAGGCACATTACTCTAATATTATTAGAATTGTAACGATTGAAACAATAGGCAATACGCGGTATTAAATAAGTTCGAGACAGGAAAAACTTACAAAGTAACTGTTTATCCAAAATTATAGTTTAATAATAGCGCTTGAGTTTCGAGAATTTTGATATAGAATCTGACCACCTGATATTATAAAGAAGGTTGTTCACAGAATGATGATTGGCTATATTATTAAAGAACCCGTTGCAAACTCTCTTCGTTTTGGTTTCTGAGCCATCATTATTACCAGTATCACCCACAGCCCTACTACATCTACTGCTGGGTCTAGCCATTTCTCTTGTAATCCCCGAAGGGTTAGGCAGCGATGTACCTAACAGTACACCTACATTTCGCCAGATATGTTTATGTCCCATGTAATAGGGGGCGAGCCTATTGCTATCAACCGGGCACAAATCCAGACTCTGGCTGCTACTGAGAAATTCCTGATGGATAAACCCAATAACACTTTGCCCGACCCGGGATCGAACCTCATGCTCAGCAGTCGCGCTTGCGACCACTAGATCAACATGGTAGAGGGTGTGTTTCTAAGACAACTACAATAAAACTAGGATAAAAGTTTACAATTTTGGTTCGAAAACTGAATAGAGCCGAGTATGCATGAAAATTTTTGAATACGACGCAAGTTTTCCTGCATACGCCTGAACTAAGCTGTCGCATGCCTTTGAGTTTAATGTTTATTTTAGTAGTTTAGTATAATTTACGAAGGCAAATCATCCAAAATACATTACTGAATTATAATTTAGTTTATCACTGAACCCCGAATTTACAGTTGCCCATTTAACAGAGTTCTTACGAACAGACTGAACCGTAAACATTACGCAAAGATTCGTTCACCTTTAACTTTTACACAAACTATTCACAGTGAAACGAAAATTGAAATTGTGTAATGTATAATATTTACATCGCAAACTGTACGTGATTCAACAATTTCGTTGGCAAACTCTACGTCGGTAATTGATATTGATTCTCCGGGATCAATCCAATCTCGAGGCCTGTCATTACCGGGCCGTGTCTTTTGACCTGTCATTAGGGAGTAGCATTACTTGGAACAATGCGCCCGCGCCGGCAATATGAGCGTATCACGAAAGCAAGTTTAAATGCGTTTACTTACATTTGTTTGCGAACATAAGTGATCATTAGAATGTATCACGATTCAATTCGGTCTGAACACAACATGTTATTGAATAAATTTCTTTATTTAATTTTGTGTATTATCTATTTCAATATAACATATTGTGCATGAACATGTAAGGGTATAATTCTTAATTTTGTTGCAGATTCCTCATCGTGTGCAGTTATCTTATTATCTCCAGAGTAAGTAGTCATTGTATTTCTCTTTTTGTTAAATCATTCAATTTCAATATTCATGGATAATGGATTTTTTAAAATCGCTGACCTTATTTCTTTTCTTACAATACTTTGTTCAAGATTAACTGGATTTAGTATTACGGAGAGAATTTTCTTAAATTGAAACTTTCTTTGTATTTTAGATGTAAAGAAATGGGCAACTCTTTTGTGGCGTAAGATCAAAGCAATCTGGTAATCTGTATTTACTTCAGACTACTCCTTATTCTCTTACATGTAACCTGGGACCAACTATTTGATTTTGAATAAATTATTTTGTCATCATCATTATGGTTCATTGACTTCCGATGCGCCTTATATTCGGCGGTATAAAGTTGGGATGCATTGAGACGATCATTATGCTTTACCAAGCTTTATCGCCAGATTGATGATGCGTAGTAGTTTTTGAGGGCGTTAATGCACTCATGTCAAATAGTATCAGACGTATGCATAGTGGCTATTTAATTACCAGCATCTGTCAAGGTCATCTACCCGTATTCTAATGCAATACTAGACAGACAGTGTTGATGTATTTATGAAAAGCTCCTTTTGTCATGAATTGGGTGTGGCTATATCATTTAAAAGTTCTTTAGTATTACGATTAGAATTTTAGAATTACCCTGTACGGTTTCAAGAAATCAGGGAATATTGCAAAATTGATCACTCTTTTTCAGTACATAAGATAAGCAATTTTTCATGCTGGTTTTTTAAATGCTCCACTAAAGATACATTTATTTTGACTAGTTCATTAGATGCTTCATATTTCAAGCTATTTTCTTCAGATTCTGCCAGATCTTCAGACAAACAGATTTTTAGCTTACGAGGGCACGATTGCAGGTTACTAAATTACCATTCTGTATGAGTCTCACAAATCCTATCCCAATGTTGTCCTATTTAACCCAAAGGTTGACTGGTAGAGAATGCCTTGTGGTATTAAGTCCGCCTATGTACCACTATTGTACATGAAGTTTAAATAAATAAATAAATGTTAAATATTTTCTAATTGCCTGATCAGGTCCAGTCGGTGTCCCAGCACCTGGACTCGGCGGAGTACTCCGACTCCACGGAGGTGTCCGTGGTGTCGGTCTCCTCCTCCGCTTCAGCGTCGTCGGAACTACACGAGGGGTCGGGCGAGGATCCGCCTGATCCTGTACTTTCTAGTAATCTTAAGGTTGGTACTTGCCTAACTTTATTGAGCTGTCTTGCTGGTTGCAAGCTTGTCTGCTTAGAGTTAAGTCTTGGGTTTGATCCCCGGGTCGGGCAAGTCATTTTTAGGTTTATTAATGAGGAACTGGTTTTGTGCACGTTTAATGGAATAGGGTCATATATACCCTTGGGACTTACGTTGTATGAGGTAAATTCCTGGTGTAGGTAGTAATTCACCTCTACCTACCTCTGTTGGTCGTGTTGATATAAAATTGTATTTCTATTTGCAGAATGAAACAAGAGAAGCACTCAAAAGTGACGGCAGTGAACAGGACCCAGTGAGTTATAAATACATTTCTTTCTTTTTTTTCCTTGTACTTACGTCCTATTCAGAACAGACCAATTTTGCCCAAATGGCATGACTGTGGATGCATTAGTGCAATAGACATTGTACGTTGTGCCACTTGGGCAAAATCAACGTTGGTAGGCGTTTCTACTTGTAAGCGAAATGATTTAAAATTAATAGCGATGTAAATGCTTTAGGAAAATCATGTCTTGCCGCCAAAATTATTTCGGGAAGGAAGTATAAAATGAAACGGAACTTCTAAGTTTCACTTTCTCGAATCCACAATTCGGCCTTGAAGCCGCAACATTTATTACATACACTCGCGTATGTACGTCGAGTAACGTAGGAACGTAACTACCACGAACAATGAGCCATTTCTTGATATAAAAGAATCCGTGCACCAGCCAGCTCTGTCCCTTTCATCGTGTTTAATGGCTCTGAAAATAGTCAGATCTGTTAACTACGATTTATAACTCAATTATTTGCTAGATTTTTAGAATTGTTGAATCTTTTTGTTAGCGAAGTCTGCGTCGATTGAATTGTGGACAGACGAAAACTATTGTGTTTCTTACGGTAACAAGCGTCTTTGTCAATCGAAATGATGCGTTGTAGCAAAACGCTTCTAGAAAATAAACTACAGTTTCGTTTGCTTTCGCGGATTACATAGAAAAAATAAAACGAAAAGTCTAATTTACATTCCTACTACAATGGCAGAAAGAAAATGCCTGAAATTCACTTCGACGCACGGTTTCACTACATACCTAATAACTTATTTTCACTTTTAAGTATAACAACATAGCTCATGGTCATTTACGATAGGCGTATTTTGAGGGCGCAAAATAAAAGAGTGACTGCTCAAATAATCGTCACAGCCATCACCCAATTACTCGCAGGCATGAACACAGCAATGGGTGAAAGGTACGCCGTAATAGTCACTAATTTACACCCATTTGAACGACCATTGATGGATTGATTGAAAGAATTCTTCTAAGAATACACGATCCGACACGGTCTATCTTTTCCTTTCGTTTTGCAGAATTGCTGCACTTATTTGTGACATTGGTTTTACGGTCGATTTGTATAGAACGAACGAATGGTATGAAGCTTAGTTGACATGTTAAAGGACCTACTTTTGAGGAGGGTAATTAAAAATAACAATACATGCGTAACGGTTGCATCTTGCAGATTTCGGATTTAAAACTTATTTCACAGTGATAAAAAAAGGTAACTTTGTTACTGATGAATCGAATGGCGTGAAATGAAGGTTTGGTGTGATAGAAAGAATGAATTGAAAGATCAAATAGTGGTTAGGGGGCTATTATTTCTGTCACGCGTGAGTTCTCATGTGCTACGCGTGGTGGCAGTCAGCACGTTGCTCAACGAAGTGCTACTCTAGTGACCGACTGAATGGAAGCCGGGAGGCCACGCCGCAGCCTCTGAGGGCTTGTGCAATATACAATATTGAAGTTGCGAAGGGCTTCTCTAATCTGATTAGGTTATCATCTGTAGTTCCGCTCCCAATTTATGAAGTTTTACGTGCGTATATTTTTTTTACGGACGTAACTGAACTTAGTTGCTCTGCTACGTAGGAGCTACGGATGCTATATTCATTAAAATTTTGAATAAAACATGTTCTATCGACTTCAATGTTTTTTTTCTACTAATACATAATCGTTTTATTGTTTTCTAATGCTTTCCTACGAGTAAATATGTCATGCTATCAATTGTTCATCTAAAGAAAGCTGACACGATAAGATAATAAATTATACTTTCCTGTAAAACTTATCAATTGTCATCGGACCTCTTAAAACAGAAACAAACAAATGAACATAATCGAATTAACTAATTAAGTCGTGAGAAACTGAATCTGCTACTGTTTGTATTGTGGGCTTCTAAGAAGGTTGTATATGTGTTAGTTTAGCGATATCCATCTCTGACCCGGTGTAAGTGGCTGGTAGCTGTTGTTTGGCTCACATTGCATCTAAACCATGAACGATGGCGACGGTCACACACCGCGTGACCTACTCACGAGAACATCCCTTGGAAATACTGAGAGTAATATTTTTGATGCATTTGGAAATAAGTATTGTAAAATTTATTTTGAGTTCGGTTCCCAGATTGTGCAAAGTGTCATTGAGTTTTCCGTCTGGAATTTTTCAGTAGCAGCCACGCAGTCATGATTTGTGCCGGATTGATGGCAATAGGCTCACCCCTACTCATTGCTGGGACACAGGCCTACTCATTTAGAGCAGTGGTGGCACAGTCGTAACGGCCCCGACTTACGTGTTTTAGGTCGTGGGTTCGAACCCAGACAAGCGCATTACTTTGTGCAATTTATTTCATCACTACTCTAAAACGGCGAAGGAAAACATCGTGAGGAAACCGGCGTGTCTAAGACACGCCGGTTTCCATCCAAAAACTCGAAGATATGTGACATCTACCAACCGGTACTGGGCCGTCGTGGTGGGTTACTGCCCCAGCAGTGGGAACATTATAGAATGATGTTAGTTATGCGTACGCATTTGTTGAAGAATAAGAAAATAGATTTCTCGTCAGTGGTCAGGGTCACATTTGTTACCTAGTTTCATTTGGTTCTGAACACCTAATTTTCTGTATAGGTACGCATTACGAAGACACACCATTTCTTTTTAATGCACGAGAGATATTATATCAATGGCTTGTAGTCTCTCTGTACTTTAACGTTACCTATAGAAGTACATACATACGGATATATACGGACGGGCATATAGTAGGTAAGTTATTAACCACTCAACCAACTGCTTTACTTTTTCGCACCATCGTTGGCTGTGAACTTCGTGGGCCAGTGATGGTTGATTGTCATTAATTTTTTATTGTAATTGTGCCGTGAAATACAAACTTGTTACGCCTCGACCGACATTATTTAAATTGGATAACAGTTACAGGTATTTCTTGAATTCTTTTTATTGTTGTGTGCTGCGAAAGTCTGTTAATTAACCGCGTGTAAAACTAATAAACCACATGAAAACCGAATAAAAGTGTTCCCAATCTCAATTCTTGTCATTTCTATTTCTACGCATAAGCTATGCCTTGACGCGCCGTGATGTGGCCTAAATGGCTTTATTTGTTGTTTTATATTGGAATCAATTTGTCAAAGTGATGTGGCGACGGCGTTTACTCCAGCAGTCTACTGGCCCAATTTTATAATGCGTAGGTACCACTGCCGGCGTGCGAACTGCCCTGGCATACTTACTGCCATTTACGTCTTTTTTGTGCAAAACTTGCAAGGGGTCGTGACTGTGAAATGGTGAATTACCGACGCCGTAATTCGTTAGTTTGTTTTGAATTTTTTCTTTGGTCAGGTAGGTGATAGTTGCAATCTAGTTGCAGTACTCGGTCGGAATGAAGTCGCTAACGGTTTTACTTTCGTGACTATATTTGAGGCGCTTGTTTAAAGTTAACAGTCGTTTAAGGCGCTAATTAGCGGAGGTTGTGTTATTTGTTGAAGGCAGTCAAAAGTCGCGTGTGCCGGAAGGTGGTAGTTAGGCTTATGTTATCTCAGGGCTATCAGATTGCAAAACCTCCACGGAGTGCTACCTCCTCAAATGCGCTGTTCATGTAAGGAATGTATAAAACAAAATGAGTCATTTCAATTAAATATTGTAACAATGTAATACAGCATAACTGTTGCGCCAGTTTTAAACGATTTAAGGGTCAGTTTCGCAACTTCCGAGTGATAATCAGCGATCTATGAAGTTGAATAATTATGTTGTTTAAATTTACTACCATTAAATTAACATTAATTTGTTGGAATCTTTACTTGAGTTAGAACCATAAAGTACTTAGGTATAGTTGTACTAAACCTGTGCCAACGATACACAATGGTAGTTGATTGATGAAATAGCGGAAACTGCATAGTTGACATCGCTCTAGTTACTTTTATGGTGACAACTTTAGAATTAACTCATGAGCGGTTCTTTTATTCGTAAAGTTTATGCCGCTTGTCATTCCGACCGCATCTTTAATTCATTCATAGATAGATAGAATACTTATGTCTTTTTATCATTTTTATCACTGACTTGTTGTTCTTGTGATTGCAACGGTTACTGCCGAGGATGAGGCCCCGTGTCCGTGGCCCGGACTCTAACATAACTGACGTTTAGATGTAGGTACTAAAAATACTCCTTTGCTTAATTCTTCTTCTTCGGGGAATTACAGGTGTAATGTATTGTATCTAATTTTGTTTTTATTCTTCTGTCTAGGTGGTGTTTCTATCAGAGAAGAACAGTTACATACCGGTGAGCATTAAGCCGCGCTCGCCTTCAGTGGACACGGCGTGGCGGGAACCTCCGGCCTGGGAGCGCGAGTATAGGAGACATCGCACTAATGGCAGTAGAGTTCAGTGTGAGTAAGACAGTCAATCCTAGCTTACGGCATTGCAGTCTAAAGCTACAAGCACTGCAGAGGATCAGCTTCGCCTGAACTAGAACCGTTTGGGATTCTTTGGGATTTTTTTGATCTTCTTTACTGCAATGGTGCGACTCGTGGCTTGAGCCGCAAGCGGAATGTCCACCGGGTGATGCGGACCTGGTGTGTCACACGTTGAGTGAACGCCTGGCTGATGACAAGTCGATGAGCCGAAGCTATGCTGGTCGCGAGTAGTACTTGTAAGTGTGCTGCTGTTTAGTCTGGCTGTAGGAAAAGGGGGCAAGGATATATAGGATGGCCAGTGTCGCCGGCATGATTACAATGCCCTCTGTGAGTGGAAGCATTTTGTTTGTCAAGTAAATCGACTTCATCATCTTCTTACTTATTCCAGCTTAAGCAAGCGTGAGGGCGTAAAACTGGTCCTATATCAGGCGGGAGAGTTAGTGTAGGTACAGATTTTCATACCTAACTTAAATACCTACAAATGGATTTTTTTAAGAGTAGTAGGTATTTAAGTTTGCTGTACCTAGTCATAAAACAATAATTGTAATGTATGAAAGAATCATATACAGCAAATATTGTGTACCTGATGTTGTGAAACCGCACAAATTGAGATGGTATCGCATGGAGCGCGTGGCGCCGCGCTTGCGCAAGCCTTTGTGTGGCTTTTTATTAGTTTTTACTGAACTATTCATGTGATGCAGGATACACGGATTATAATACTTGCGTATCAAGATACTATTGTCCTCGCGTTACCATGAGTGAGATAGTTTTGACTTGTATTTGACGTGAAATGCCATTGTATGGTGTGGTGATCGATCAATCTGTTTTTTCCAACTACTTCGGGATCGGCTTCCACTCTGAACGAATTCAGCTATACCAGTATTTTACATAATGTGACTGCCTATCTGAACTCCACAACCCAGTTTCTGGGTGTCACGATAGTGAGATCACCTTAGTAAGATTGGTATTAAATTTCAGGAGGTGCTGATGTTTTTTTATTGTTCTCAGATATTGAAGCGGAGTGCCAAGATGACTTCATGAAGATTAGAGTCGGTTTCAACGGATCCTTCGCTGGACTGGTTTATTCAGCAGGTGAGAATATTTTTTTACATTCTTTACGACGATTTGGTACTTTACAGAATTACTTACATTCATTAATCAAAAGCTAAAAGATTGAATAAAAATTGGACTTTATATAAACCAAGTGCAAGGCGTAAAACATAACTTTCAGTGAGCCTGAACAAAGTGACAATTTATCAGCGATAACAATTGTTTACGCGGGTTTCCTAAATAATGCGATAGACTTGAAAATTGGCTGTCGCAGAAGATTGGAATCACACTGCCATAGGTAAGATTTGGAAAAAATGACAATGCGTTTAAGGAAAGGATTGCACAATACCTGAAATCCTTATCACTGTTGTCCTGAGCGCTGAACACAACGCACACGACGAAAAACACAACAATTTTCACGATTTTCGAATTTTTTTGAGAGAAGCGTAGTTCACAAACGACACACAGTCAGCCGTTGCAGTCCCTTCCACGCGAATCGATGACGTGCGCGCAGAATATCCGAAGCGAAAAAAACAATCAAATTAAATGAAAAAAATTACCGCGCAACCAACAATGTTAACAAATCAAAAGCTACTGAAATGCGTAAATCAATCTCGCTGAAAGACGTCTAAGAAATACGAAATGCTTGTCTTTTGTTTACGCCCTCGGCTAACCTATAGTCCACAAAACATAAACGTCTAACCGTTACGCCAGTTACCTAGGGAAGTTCCTACGGTGTAATCGGTCATCAGGCTAGCCCTGCGTATTGTGCTGCTATACAGCTGGAACAATTAGGCATGTAGACTAGACGGGTGTCATTAATGTGGTATTGTTACTTACGTCGCAGCGGCGTTGCAAACTCCCACATAGTGATGGTATGTCCTTTTGTTAGAGCTCGTAGAAGTCGTAGAGTAAGAAGTAAATGGAGTCTTCAAACACCTGTTCGTTGACCACAATGTCTAATAAGGTGAAACGCAAGCCACAGAATATAATGGCAGCGAATAACCTGCTCAACCAAGTCGGTATTTGTTTTCTATTTCATGTAATAACTAAAATCCAAGTAATTTTTTGTAGTTTGCATAAAACATTTTGTTTATACTTTCATACATAACACACCAATATTCATTGGGTATACCTCACGCATGTGAAGAGTTCCCAATTAATGAAACTGTAACACAATTCATCTAGATAGAAGCACATCAGTAGAAAATTACCTCCCTTAGAGAGTTAAATGCCTGAAACTTCCCGAACCTATCTGCAAAGACAGACTGTGCTTGCATTTCGCACGGTCGTTCCCACATTAGCACTCTATGTGTTTGCTATTCTGTGTTTGTTCCACATTTCTTATCGCAATTGTCAAAGGGCATGTGCGTTGGATGTGAGATTTGATAATTTCGCGACGTGGTTATCGTTTAATCAAGTGCACAGCAACACTGGAATGAAATGTTCTCATAAAGTGTAGGTATGAGATGAGAACATTTTATTAGACTGTTGTATTAATCTTGATCTGGGACTAAGTAGGTAAGCTTATGAACAGAATTTTAGATATTGATGCAGGAAAAATGTATGCTGAGACAAAGTCGTCTTTTGTGTCATTTTGTTTACCCAAACGATCGTTTTTTTTTTGTTTGAGTTATTTATATTTAAATCTAAACTAACTTATTTCGGTCAAATCTATAAAAGTAGTAGTTTTTATAGTAGGTTTTGTTAGGATTCTTTAAGTTTATGGTAATTATTTTAAAATAAATAACTGACTTCATGTTACAACAAAAATAAATTAGGCGACTAATCGAACTCAATAAAACCAAAGTGTTTCACAAAGTTACCGGAAAACACTTACCATAAAATCATACCACGCTCTATTAGAAGGAAGATTACTAGATATTAAATTGTACAGTACTATAAGATTATACGATTTTCCTTCTTAGATGCATTGTTTATGATTCGTGGGACAATCGCTTAGCTGATTCACACTACCGTTAGCCGCTTGAAGGAACTTCAAATGATTACCTTTTAAAAGCTTTTATGTAGCTTACCTTTTTGTTAGTATATTTGGCTGGTTAGAATTTTGCAAGTCAATTTAGAAAAATATTAATGTTTGTTCGAATTTGGAACAGCTTTTAAAATAATATCGTTTTTATTTGGTCTTTGGTTTGTAGGTACCCTGATTTTATTGTAATATTTATTTATATAAATCACAGAGTACTTTTATATATAAATCAAGAAGCCATCCAAACGATTCCAATGAAATTTTGTGAATGTGCATGTTTGGTTCCAGCTTCAAAGATAGGATACCGTTTTGGACTTGATAGGTGGTGCTGTGTGAAGAAGGGGCGGGTCGCTACTAAAAATATGAAATCAAGGTACCTAAATACCAAAGACAAAATAAAAGCTTGAAGAACAGTCATTTGAGTAACTTAACTATGCAAAGGTGAGTTAACTAGGTGCACACCTTAGCACGCAGTAAATGACTGTTAAAAAGTAATTAAGTAGGTAAGTAATAGTGACAGTTGGATATCGGTGAACTATGTCACCCTTTTACCTAGATTGTCAGCATTTAGGAGCCACTTGAATGCGGTTTCGGTTTCTAAGCACTTTCTTTAAAACGTTTTATTGCGGTGGCTAGGTCAACACTGTGGGTTATTATGTTTTATTTTATTTGTTGGAGCCTACATAGCGTTTGCTTGTCATAGTAAGTGGTTATACCTACAATTTACGGGAGCAATGTCGTACTCGTATGTATACACTCCTCTTGGCTTGAGGCCGGTATTATAACCGAAATATATTATTCTTGGGCAGAAAACCTCTAACCATAAACGCAATCCATTTAAGGGATTATTTCTTAACAAAATAATTACTCACAGAATTCGGGGATAGCGCAATAATCGTATCCGTTGTACCTAAATAAGACATAACAAATACATAAGAGAGAGACATAACGGCTTTTCGACCGAATTGTTTTAAGCACACACTGCACACACTGAGCTTGTTGGATTACGGCTCACTCCCTCAGATTAGTATTATATTATCTGTGCTCAGATAGAGGCATGTGTCTCATAAGTGGGAACATTCTAAGCTAACTATGCTAACATACATTTAACAAGTCATTCCTATTGCAGGCTATTCATATGATCCAGACTGCATGTACATAAACGGCACAGGACGAGACTACTACGAGTTCTACATCCAGCTCAACAGATGCGGCACACTGGGCAGGAATGGCCAGCACGATGACACCAGGAAACATCCTACTGTGAGTATCTCTCGGGACTGAGATTTAAATTAATGTGCCTGGGTTTCCTTAGTCATCCATCACTTATCATCTGCTCTCGCGTTTTCCCAATTATGTTGATGTCGGCTTCCCGTCTAACAAGATGCAGCTGAATATCAGTATTTTACATTGAGCGATTGCCTATCTGACCTCCAGAACCCAGTTAGGACTTGGTAATACGATACCCCTTGATCAGACTGGTTGTCAGATTTTCGGGCCACTGAATACTTAACGACTGTCAAAGATCTACAATTGACAGCCGGGACAGACGGATTAACGTGCTTTCCTAGGCACGGAGGAAACTCAGCATGTAATGGGTGGTCACCCATCTACGGACTAACCTAAGTAAGCGCGGCAGAACCTGAAGGTCGACCCGAGTGGCTGTTATGTATTTAGCCACGAGCTCCCCCTTCTCTAGTCATCCCTGTGAAGTGATTTCACGGGTATTTATTCATTGTGAAGACCAATAAATAGTCTTGTATCGGCACTTGGGCACTAAAGGACATATTAGAATTGTTTTGGTAGAAGCCTACGCAATCAATTCAAAGTAATGAGTATGTTGTTTTGTAAACGAGAGTGCAGTTAAAAAAAATTGCAAAAGCATTTTTTTAACTCTACCAACGTAACTTTTATAAACTCTGCCTTTTTTTTTTTCCGGATGTGTAATCATCAAAAGACTTCTCCCGCTCTGGGCTGAGCGGGAGGGTGTGTCAGACTTTTACTGACTAAAACCCACCCATGTTCCTTCATCGCCCTTTGTGTTCCGGGGCCGCGGTATCTCTTTCGAACAACCCGCAGCACTATAAACTCTGCCTGTGGTTGTCATTATCCGGGCAATGGCGTGTCAGGGCAATAGACTTATTACCATTTTAGTTGCAAGACGTTTATGAAATGTGATATGAACTGAATATAACCCGGCTATGAGTAGTCTAGGTACCATACCTGCTACATTAACCACCATATTTGGAAGACTGATGTAATCTCAATTGGCATGATATTGTTAGAGAAACAAATGGTTGTATGAACTACCTAGTCACTTAGGAAGTACCTACACGTTGCGGAATGGGATAAAAAGAGCACGCACTTAACTACATGAGTTTCATTATTATGATACCATCTTAGGACTCCGTAGACGGCATCTTGTGGTATTTAAATCATAGATAAGTATTCGCACGATTGTCAGAACCCAACTTTACGTACATTCCGAGGTATAAAAAGTTAAAAGGTCTAAATATATGCAGTGCGTAGCTGCGTGGCCCGCGTAGGCATTTTGCTACGAGGTGTACCAAAAATCCATTAAGGTACTCGTACTTATTGTTTTTTTGTCGTAGGACATAAAAACACCCACATATTCTTCTTTCTTATCTTCTGTTACCTTAACCATACAAAAAAAAATACATTAAAAATGAATAGGGATTCTAAAACTTTACCATGAAAAAATATTATTAAAGAGACAAGACAAGAGTTTAAACATTTAAGGTATACAAATAAAAACACACAAAAGTAATGATTTTATTGTTTATTTCGTGTTATACTGCGTCGCATTTGTTGTCACATATTTGTGTCGTTGGCGTACAGGGCACGCACTTGCTTGTCACGTATAGGCGACAATGGCGTTCAAAAGGTTAAAAATGTGAAAAAATCTTTGTGCAACTTGATGAGATTATTTGCGACGTAGACCATGAAATCCGAGAATAAATTGTGTTTTAAGAAACCCTTCTTTGATCGCCTTTCCGTGTAGGTGAAATAGTCATTGCCATCACTTTTTTTACTCCCCTTCCAATAACACTGGTAATTTCTTCGTGTATTTTATTTTTAAAAACTATGTTCATGTGACAGAAGAATCTGATGTGGAACACGATCACGGTGCAGTACAACTCGCTGATCGAGGAGGAGCTAGACGAGCACTTCAAGGTCACCTGCGAGTATGGATACGACTTCTGGAAGACTGTTACCTTCCCTTTTTTGGACGTAGAGTGAGTACCCACTTTTTTTTGTCCATAGACATATGACCTCTTACCCCGATGTTGAGGGGCGGTTGATAAAGAAGCTCATATTCAAGTAAGATCCATTCATTTCAACCTCAACCTCAATCAATTCTGTAATAATTTCCGTATAGTTAAATCGTCGAATAGAAAGATATGAAGATGCGGTTGCCCAACAATCCGTCAAATCGTTTGATCTGCAATATCGACATCTAAGTTCACTGCTCAGAATATCGCCAAAATAATTGAATTCAGATTTGGCACAGCAGTGGTTTATTCTAAGCTGTGATCTACTTTAAATCGATAAACCGCGTGATGTATTCTTAGAATTTTGTTTCTGCGAGTATGGATACGACTTCTGGAAGACTGTTACCTTCCCTTTTTTGGACGTAGAGTGAGTACCCACTTTTTTTTGTCCATAGACATATGACCTCTTACCCCGATGTTGAGGGGCGGTTGATAAAGAAGCTCGTATTCAAGTAAGATCCATTCATTTCAACCTCAACCTCAATCAATTCTGTAATAATTTCCGTATAGTTAAATCGTCGAATAGAAAGATATGAAGATGCGGTTGCCCAACAATCCGTCAAATCGTTTGATCTGCAATATCGACATCTAAGTTCACTGCTCAGAATATCGCCAAAATAATTGAATTCAGATTTGGCACAGCAGTGGTTTATTCTAAGCTGTGATCTACTTTAAATCGATAAACCGCGTGATGTATTCTTAGAATTTTGTTTTCAGTTCAGTTCATAGCTAAAAAGTGAAAATTCAAACATTTATTTTTATTAAAAACCGCAAAATGTTTGCGAACCATGCCAGATCAGATTTGCCGTCGAAGCGTCGCGCACGCATGATCTTGTTGACATAGATCAGGAAGCATTCATCTGTGACGACTGGTGATAAATGCATTATCATAACCATAACTGCATGGAATCGGTAAACCGGATTAGTTGATAGACCGAGTCTTTGGAAGACCCGAAATACCTATGAGGAATCAGAGCGCATTGATTCAGATTTGTTTTGGGGGAATTCTATTGTCTTTTGCTCTTGGAAAAAAATGCGTTTTTCTATGGAAATTGAAATGGAGAGAGGATATTCCCCATATTCTACTTGCCTACTAAGTTCATATTTAATACCTTCCACGCTTTTAATCATCTGTATAGGTCCACACAAATCTGAGTGGTTCTTCCCTCAAAAGGTCATCTCAGACTTCGCATGGTCCTCATATGACTCGATCAATATTATGTCTGGAATTGTAAAAGTAACTGTGACCTCTTAGTTTGTTACAGTATTTCTTCTCAGGGTTGTAAGACATAAAACACCGGACTTCGTCAAATATTTCAGTACATTATCTGTGACAGTCCCGTGTCCACAGTTCGGTCCGGGGTCCAGTCCGCTCAGCTTGACCGTACTTAAAAGTGTTTTTAGGTACAACCAATTTACAGAAAGAAATATCATATCTAACATAACATTGTTCTCCAGGGTGGCAACAGGAAACCCGGTCGTGTTTACGCTGCAACCACCTGAGTGCTACATGGAGATTCGGTCAGGTTACGGAGCAAATGGAGCGCGCGTGTCGGGCCCGGTGCGTGTTGGAGATCCACTCACGTTGCTCATCTATATGAGGAGCGCTTATGGTAAGAACTTCGTATACACGGTGTAAGGGACAATGACTCGCACAAACTGTTACTGTGAACCAGGGTTGTTGCGAATATCAGTATCAGCATCCGCGGATTATCAGCAACAATTGATGCTGATTTTTAATGCTGACATTCAAGTCGTGACGTACAGTAAAAACCTGCATCAGCAACAACCCTACTATAAACCAGTAAATGATTCCAAATACACCAGTGTTTTGACTAGTTGCATGTGCTCAATTAATTGTAATAGTTTTTCACTCTCTTAATATTGGTTGCTGTAAATTATGTCGATGTTGAACATGTAGGAAAACAACGCCGATAGGCATGTAAAATTGTAGACAGGAAAGCGTAACCGGCACAGTGTGTTCGTGAATATCAAATAAAATACAATCCTAATGTACCTAAGTAGTATTTATGCATAATAAATCCGAGATATTATATAAATTCAACTATCAACAAAACTCTGAAATCATTAAGCTCACGTGCACCCCAGTAAATCGCCAGTGAGACTAGAGCGTTGCGATAACACGGAGTATCGATGCGGTTAACAATAATTGAATTAAAAGTTAACTTCAATGCAATCTTAACTGGTTTTTGTCACAATGTGTCTATTATTCGCTAGTTATTTTTACCGTAGAACAACTGAACTAAATATAACAATAACAATTAAATACCGTAATTCTAAGGGCGTGTATCGTAACGGTTGAACTGTGAAAGATCGCATGTCTACGCGCAATGCGGCTCCAGAAATATTTCAATCAATTTTTACTTAATCAAGATCTTGCGTTTTTTGTAAATTTTATTATATGGAACGGTATGGGAGCAATGACGTTGGGTGTAATAATGGTTATATATGTCAAAACATTCTTGTAATAGGAAAATATTCTTGAGCAGGGCCTACGTAAGTCAACTATGTAGGTACGAAGACCGCCCGCTGCGAAATAAGAGGCACTGAAAAATAAAATTTATTCATTTATTCGTGTGTGTGTTTGTTTCGAGGAGCTCGTGGCTAAATAATAACAGCCGCTTGGGTCGATCTATAGGTTAAGCCGCGCTTGCCTAGGTTGGTCCTTAGATGGGTGACCGCCCATTGCATACCGAGTTTACTCCGTGCCTCGGAAAGCACGTTAACCCAGCCGTCATTCCGGCTTTCCGGTCTCGATTGTCATTAGTAGATCTTGACAGTCGTTACAGGTAGTCAGTGGCCCGAAAGTCTGACAACCAGTCTTACCAAGGGGTATCGTATTACCCGGTACTAACTGGGTTGTGGAGGTCAGATAGGCAGTCGCTTCATGTAAAATATCTACTGATATGCAGCTGCATCCAGCTACACTGGAAGTCGACCCCAACATAGTTGGGAAAAAGCTGGGCAGATGATGTCAAAATATACCGTCAACATAGTGTCGAATAGTTTTACGTAAGGAAAGTTCTTGGTCTTACCATGGATAGAGCATTTTATGTTAATCCAACATGAATTTAAATTTATTGTTTCCAGATGGATTCGACATCGTCGTGAACGACTGTTTTGCCCATAATGGAGCCACGAAGAGAATACAACTTATTGATGAATTTGGGTAAGTTCTTTATCTACTTGGATCGCTTAACTTACGTTTGGCGATTAGTTGAACATCGCTTGTCGTTAAAACTTAATTGAAGATTGGAAAATATTAGTTTATCGATGTGGCTGAGTTCTGGTCGAAACAAATTTAATTAAATAACTATGGGAATCATCGATACGACGAAGAAGAAGAAGGAATGTACCTACATGACAAAGGAAGTTTACTAAAGTTTGTCCCGGATTGGTGTTTGTACCTATTCGATCGCGCTAACGTAACCTTCAATTGGCACTGAAACTGAATTTGCGCAGTTTGCTGGCAAATATTGGCAACCATCATTATTCCATACAAATCGAATTTTACTTTAACGCGACCCGAGTACCTGGTCCACGTTTTGTCAGTGATAAAAACTCGCACGAAGCTCACCGACGGTAAGTGGTCCCTCGCAGCATATCAGGTGCCTCGCAGATGCTTACCTACCTGCTGGAATGAGTAGGTAAGCATTTCTCTTACCCATGTGTATGAAATTTTTGCTGAATTCGGCTCATTATCATGTTCCAGTTGCCCAGTAGATGACAAGCTAATCTCCCGATTCCGCGGCTCGTGGTCAGAGTCGGGCGTGTTCGAGACGCAGGTGTACGCGTATATGAAGACATTCCGGTTCACTGGCTCGCCCGCGCTGTACATCGAGTGCGACGTTAGGATGTGCCATGGGAGATGTCCGGTGAGTAGATGACAGGATGGTGATGTCCATTACCGATTCTCTAAAGGTTCTGACAAACCAGTACGGATAAATCGCGGTTGCGGCTCCGGACACCGGACTCTAACAGAGATCTAATATGTATGCTTATACATACATATTAGATCTCTGTTATCCTACTGAAGTGAGGAGATAAGCATAAGTACGGTAACTTAGGGTTCGTTATAAGCGTCACCAATAAAATACGCGCTTGCACGTAGAGTTGCGGACACCAGCATCGGGCTGGTACACACGGCGACACATCAAACTATACTATACAGGGTAGGAGGGACAGCGATTGAGATCCGCTTATACTGGTTTTATACATACCTATAGCTTGATTGGTCGTTGTGCGTACAATATTCAAAGCTTCTCTGAAATATCTAAGTAAAGATAAGGCCTTAGGTGGGTGCAAGTTGTCCACCTCCTTTGACTGCGTGTCTCATGAAATGCCATGCCGAGTGCGTAGATCTAAATGGGGAAGTAGGTACACATTATTTTGAAAGGACTTTTTAGGACCACGAAGTAAAGATAAGAATTTTGCCTGTTTTTTAATTTAACTTATTTTTTTCCAAATCACAGTCTCAACCATGCCACTGGCGAAACATGAAGAGCGTGAAGCGACGTTCGATCGAGAGTAAGCCGGGCGTGGACCCCGCCTCCACTGTGGCGCCGCGACTGTCCGAGAACATATCGCTGTTCCAGTCACTCAGGGTTCTGCAGGAGGGAGAGGAGGATTCTGAGCTTGCTGCCAGCACTGGTGGTGAGTACCTTTGTAATACTTACCTACACGCCATTGTCAAAATATGAAGAGCGTGAAGCGAATTTCTATCACGAGCAAGCCAAGCTTGGCAGTTCATTCGATACAGGGCTAATGTGTTCCATCATTTTTGGATCACTGCGCAAATGTGAGTTTGTACTTCAACTCGACCAACCTCAATTTATGTATCTGGGGCAACTATACTCAATTCGAACGACGCTGAAGATGTTTGGATAGGGTCTTAAACTATTGGAGCAACTGATGTTAAAACAATGTCTTGTAATAATTAGCTTAAATTTAATGGTTTCATTACTTAGTTTATTCTTTCGAACTTCTTTTAGAACTTTTGTTTCCATCTTATTCAAAAGTCATTGAATTGTAAAAGATTAACCTATTATATTCAGTGAAACAATTTTACTGACAATATTGCTTTTCTATTTCCAGTTCCTCCAGAAGGCCAGACCTGTATGAAGACATCAGCACTATCCGCCATCATGGTGTCATGTGGTGTGTTGATCGCCGCGCTATGCGGCGGAGTCTTAGCTGCCGCACGGGGCTTCAGACGCAGAGAATCAAGGACACCCCTCCATGCGTACGTCCCTCATAAAGGACGGATCAAATAGGTTCTAGAATATTCTAAGTTATATACTTCTCTATTTGTTAATTGCCGAGTGATAAGACATGACTGTTGAGACTTTTTAAAGGTAGTGTTTATCATTAAGGCGGAAGCGGCAGGGTAGCCCGCCAAAATTCAAATTTTCTTATGTTTTTTGGAATTTGCCGGTCATTTTCAGGCTGTACATTGAACAAAATATGATTCGCAACTGTAATAGGTATTTAGTTACAGAATTATAATCATTAAAATCATCAATACAACCCTCAAAGTTCATACAACCCCATTGAATAACTATTTCATGAGAAAGTCAGCCTCACCATGACCGGCAAATTGCAAAAGACGTAAGAAAATTTGAATTTTGGCGGGCTACCCTGGCGCTTCCACCTTAAGATACCAACGTCTAGAAGTATTGTTAGTTTGATGCCGACAGCACAGGGGTCTACATAGTTGTGGATACACATAAATATTGTGTGACCATAGCTGCGCGATGATATATTTTAAGTGGCCGAATCTCTGGTTTGTGACATGTCATGTCATTATTCTTAAGGGATATGGCATGTTTTAAATAGGTATCAATGGAGCTTAAATCCTGAGTTGGCGTAGTGTAAAAATACCGTTCCACAGAAACAAACGACGGACCAAGTCGACTGATTGACTTGAGTTCGTTTTAGGTTTTCTTAGGTCTTATCCGACAATATTAGTAGTGTGGGAATGAAAAATACTCCATATTTCGAAGGTTACGAACCATTGCATAAAGTAGGAATTACATTTGGGTAAGCTATGTTTAAGGTCGCGTTACTCGTACTAAAACCTAGGTTTGTCGATGGTGCCTTTTAAACGCTTAATAAGTCGTTTGTATCCAAGATAAATAAGATTTGTATTACGAATATTTAGATGTATAAATTAGAGTAAGTAGTTATTTAATTAATTTATGCTCGTTATAATACTTGGACAAATTGCGAGGATCTATATTTTTTCACATTTAAAATATACCTCCTCCGTTTGTCTGGAACTATTTATGTATGCAGTTCTCAAAGTTGTGATAAAATAAGTATTAAATAGAGTTAACTACATGATAAATTAATTTGTAATACAACGATGCTTAATTATTATGTTTTAAGGTATATTGTATTTAGTTTTGCCAACTTACTAATATTTGTCTCGATATCGTACCTCTTTCGAGAGATTACGATCTGATGGAATTGGGCTACCATGGGCCAATTATTCAATTATTCCTAAAGTGTAATATTAATAAACACAGCTTTTTAAGGACTAAGTTTTTTAAAGTTATCGAGAATTAACCATATCAAAATATTTTTTTTTACAACTGAATTGAAATACTTTACATTTCACTAATTTATTTGGACAATAACTTATCTCTTATGTGTAAATATTAGTATAGGATTTATTTAAAATAGTTTAGTAAAATATTTTAAATTATATCTACTTTATTATTCCTATTATTTGTAATTTGTGTTTGGCGAATTAAATGTATCTACGAATAATATATTTATATGTATTGGTACATATTAAATGGAAAAATTAAATAATTTTATAAACAGAAGTTTGTGATTTAATTGAACTCCCAATCGTGCCTCCTTACGATTTAGATATCATGCCATCTGACACGACCACTGTAGCCGTAACCGACGTCATTTACATGTTTTTTTTTTTAATTTTCGCAAGTGCCTATCTAAAAAACTAGAGGTTCAATGTTAAAAATAACGAAATTTTCATCCGTCCCTTTGTACCTTGCTATCCCCCGGAAATGCACGTTTAAAGATGAATGTATGACCCTTAAATAAGATTTTCTTTAAATGGCTAGTTTACGGTACTTGTAATGTAACAATAGTCTGCTGCATCTCAAAAAGGTGTTTTAACATTAATTTTCAGAATTTCGCAAAAATACCGAGACTCCTCCGTGACTAGGAAAGCACGTTCATGCGTTGGTCCCAGGTAAATAGATATGTTTAGAAAAACAATAATTTTTTAGGAGATTATGGAATGGATGGCCATTTGACGTCACTTTTTCCTATTGTTATTTCACATATTTGTGAGTTATGATGTCGAAATATTTATAAGAGGGGACGCAGTTTTTTAGGCATCTGCATTCTCGTATTGAGCTCTAGTTTATAATCTGCATTGGAAATAGTTTGTGAGTCTTTTAGCAATCTTGTTCGAATAATGTTTGCTGACTGTTTACCTATAGGAGCCATACTCGTCTTTTATTATGTATGACACGTAAAATAACCAGTGTTTGGACTATTCAAAATATTTATATTCAAAACTTAGGGTAACTTATGGCTCCATATAAATGGGGCAAGTTGTAACTATTTAAACACTGAAGATTTTAAGACAAACTGTTTAAGACTTTGGAGAGGTTTTCGTTAAAATAAAAATAAAAATTAATAAGAACACAAATGAAGTATATTAAACAATAAGAATTGCACACAAATTGTAAGTACAACATTACAACTAAAAAACAATGATAAACACAAACAATAACAAGAAATCCCAGCAAACGAAATTCGTTGTAAGTTTAAAAAATATTTAAGTAAATTAAACTTAGTAAATATTATATCGACAAGACCATAATATATCAATACTGTCATGATTTGTTCATAAGATTTTATACATAATAATTATATTTTCTATCTCTAGAAAAATATTCTTTGAAAATGCTAATCTTCAGTTATTTGTAGTGCAGTGATCCCATGGCGAGATAAACCCAAGTCTATGGATATTTTCACTGGATTGCATAAGATTTATTTAGGGTTTTCCTCAGCGGCGGGTAGTTTACGTAGAGTTTCTTCTATATACTTCATGGCACCTTGCAGTATGTGTACTTCGCATTTTTTAAGCAGCTTCACATTTTTCCTAAAACAATGTTTTCTAATTACTTCCGAATTCAAATTTTTTTCGGTCGTACATTACTAGTTTGTTTGTACTTGAAACTTTTATTTTTGAACCGCGATATAATGTTTTCAGTGAGTAATATTCTCATTTGCTCTCCAAATTGAAAGGACAATTTTCATTTGCTATAGCGAAGAATCGACGATGATGACAAGACTGCAAACTCACCCACTCACTCAGTTTAAGTGGTCAGTCCTATCACAATGGCCTTAATCTTTTACTATAGATCATTGTGATCCAAAATTACAGCTTTGACGTAAAATTACTTTAAAACAAGTGAGTCCCTAGCACAAGCGCGCGGTGTAAACGTAACGTATGTAAATACGTCGATTCAAAAAATAAAAGTAAGTACTCGTTTCACATGGATGAAACTGATTGTGCTTGTTGCGAACAATTTAATTATAATGCTATAGGATAATTTTATTTTCAATTAAAAAATCGACGTATTTACGTTACGTATAAACCGCGCGCTCGTGCTAGGACCTCTGTACTTTACTCAATCTAATACGATATGAACAGACAAAAACTACATACTTATGCAGTGAATCATCTTCACCGTCGGCGATTTCCTTGTAAGAAGCAGTGATGAGCTTGCACCGTGTCAGCAAGTAGGTGTAGGCTCGTCTATCAATGCTGGCGCCAACCGCTTCGGCGCTAGACTGGTCTGAGGATACTAGGTCTCCGGGCAGGCCCTGACTGGACCACTTTGTCAGTTCCTCTGAAATGAACGAAGGTTTTTTTATTACAGTATGACGGCACGGTGCGACGCGTCCTGGCCTTCAAACAATTACTCAATTTTATGCCTTCAAAAAATTACTCAATGGTGTCACTTTACAAAGATTTATTTATTTATTAGGTACACCAACAGCAGTGCATACTAAGAATTAATATGAAACAATAGAAATACCATAAAAGTGCTGGTTTGTATGCCTATTAGAGGTTGGCTTATTTTGGTACCTTTACCTACCCTTTCTTTAAAGTATTATGGTACAAGAACAAGCATGATCCAAGTTGATGAACAGATTCTATTAACGTTTATGTATACGCAACGTATACTATTTCAAGATAAAAATCATCTAGGTTTTCTTTATCGTGTTGATAGAAGTAGTTTCCCATGTAATTAAATTCAAACATTCTTTTCATTAGCGCCACCTAATTGGAAGGAAGGCGTAGTGAGATTTTTCGCACAAAGGCAACATCTTGTAAAATGCTTTTGTCTGATTGAAATCAATGTATATGAATCACGTCGTTAAGTAAACGACATCAGATCTTATGCTCTCAATGCTTAGAGCACTTAAGTTGAGATCTATGAATATCTATGAACGTTACTTAGAGCGTATTTTGGCTAAATGTTACTCCCGTTACTGCCGCACACAAAATACAAAATTGCAAGATAGCGAAGGGAATATGTCTAAAACAAAACACGTATAGTTCTGTTCAAACGTTATGGCGGCTCGGAAGTTAGCTGCGAGTGACGGTCAGAGCAGGTTTAACGGTTCAAGCTATATTACGGCTAGGAACATTTAACGTAAAGCTGAGCAGAACACAATTTTAGGTATCAGCGGGGCACAGAGGGTACATCATCTTGACTGTATAATACGCAGACTGTCACTGGCAGCTAACTTCCGAGCCGCCATAAAGTTTGAACAGACCTATACTAAGTGACGGTTCCAGATTTTAGCCTCAGCCAAAGAGTTATTTGTAAGCTATCCTGTAAAGTTCATTTTGAAACTCATTTGAGTCGCACCATACCTCACAAGATAATAAGCAAACTTTTCGATATCGTTCGGATTCTGAAGTGTTTTCAGTTCACATAATTTTTTTACGTGTGATGGAGCGACTTTGTCGCTGCGGTCGTCTTACAAATTGAAACATAAAGAATAAAATATAACACCAGGGTTGTATTTTGACTCACCTTGATTCATATTAAATATCCTTATAAAGGCAAGTAGCTCGGCGCTGATAGGGTTGTCTCCTTGGTACAAACTGAAGTGGGTGACGCCTGCTAGCCCTAACTTTGTCAGTAGTGATAGCTTCGTTTCACGGAGAGGGTCACTTGAACTGACGCCCAGCGAGAGAGATAGACTGTCGTGCTGGTTCTTGGAGTAGACAAATCTTGAATGAATAAGAGATGTTATTAGGTGTGACAGTGGAAAATACTGGGCGGATAATGAGTGGCAATAACTATTGTTTCATGACATGCAAGGGAAATTAAACGGTGGAACTAAACTGTTCTGCGTTCAAAACTGTATTTTTTTATTACAACTGATTCCAAACTACGAGTATCTATTTCACATGCCTGTAGGTTCGTGGCCTGGAAAGACAATCGAAAATGCCCGTTCTAAAAGTTTGTATTAAATAGACGGTGCACCTAGATTATATAATTAGTTTTTTTTTACTTTATCGCCGCTGCTGGGGCACAGGTTTATGTGAGACGGAGTGGGCCATAATCCACCACGCAGGCTGAGTGCGGGAAGGTCGATGTCACATGTCTTGGAATTTTTGGTTCTAAGACACGCCGCCGGTTACTTCACGATGTTTTCCTTCGAAACTAGATACGTAGGGATGATATCAGCAAAAGTAAGGTACCACACAAGTAGCGATACACAATGATACATTTGAAATTCAAGCCAAACAGTATCTCAATCAATTCCGAGAGCCAGATATGTCAATTGAATCCTAAGTGCAAGTCACCCATAACGAACAGTGCGGTAGCAATGTGATATAACTCACACAAGCCGTAATGAGTTGCGCAAGAGTTATGAATCAGGAACATCGGATAGCGTTGCATGCAGATTTGGTACTATTTCATTACAAATGCATGTAACACACCGACGTCGTGTTATACACCTAAATAAACCTAGGTTTGGTATGGTCCAATATCCTGTTTTGGTGGATGATCGTCATAGTAGGACGGTTATTGGACGTATACATTAATTATTGTTATGGATTGGTATGTACATGTAGGTATAAAGATGGTGGATGCAGCCCAACTATCAACTGGGGCAAGTGAAGCATCATTAAAAATTAAAAGGTCATGAAACTTTTTTTTTTCAAGATTTTTTGGGGCTGACAAAAAGGTGGACTATAAAAGTTAATTAGTGGAGGTACATACCTAGTATAAAATTTAAAGTTTTGAGCAAACCGAGAATGACTAGCATTGATGAATCGTCCTCTGCCTAGCCTTTTACCAACTATGTTGGGATCGGCTCCAGTCTATTCGGATGCAGCAGAATACCAGTATTTTACATGAACCGATTGCCCACTGACCTCCACAAAACTGTTAGTACTGGTAATTCGATGCCGTAGCAGCAGTTAATGAAAGCATTGAAGAATAGAAAATGTATTTGCTACCATCAAAATAAATAAATTGATAAAATGCCGGATTACATAACTATTATCAAACCTTTCGTTAAGGTTAAGGGGCGAAGTAAGCAATAAGTTTGTTTGTTTGGTTGAACGCGCTAATCTCAGGAACTACTGGTTCGAATTGAAAAATTATTTTAGTGTTGGATAGCCCATTTATCGAGGAAGGCTATAGGCTATAAAATATCACGCTGCGACCAATAGGAGAGGAGCATTATTAAAAAATGTTACACAGACGACGTTGCGCCGGTCAGCTAGTAAGAAAATAAAAGCCACAAAACACACATAGATAACGTTTACCAATTTACCCATTGTGCAGGAACAGGTCTGCGTTGGGCCGCGCCCCGTAGAAGATGAAGATCTGCTCGCCGGGGTTGAAGTCGCGCAGCGCGAAGCACTCCCCGCTATCCAAGTCTTTGTTGAAGTTTGTTGTTATCTGAGGATATGCAATAAGACTTAGGTGTAACTAAGTTTAACAGACAGAAATACGAAAAAATCTAGAAGACAGAAATAGGTATTTTGCTAGGAACTGTGTTGCGTGTTTTTTTTTTGAGGACATACCCACCAAATGATTACTACCCACTGCAATTCCTGAAATCTAGAATCAACATGGCGACCGCCAGCACAGCGAAGCAATGAAGCTCTACGAATCCCTGAGAAACGATACAACTGTCTTGGATCATGCAACGAAATTAATTACAAACTAACAGTGAATTCGGAAACTTTAACACCAGGAAACTGACAGGTAGACGCTCTTGTGGTGTATCTATTTTAATAATTGGAGAAACTTCTATTCGTATCGTGTCGGGAATTATCTTCGGGTTACCTTATGTTGTCCTAATAACAGTCAGCAATACCGACCTATCGTTGTTGCGTTGTATGATGGAACAAAATATGTATTATCATATTTTATAATGTTTTTCACTTTCACATTTTATTTGCGACTGGCGCAAGCAGCGCCAGTCACAAATAAAACTGTGACTCAGGCGTGATGTTCGCAAACTGTCATAGCTTCTAATGCTTCTGATCTAATCGCATGTCATCTATTGTAATTTAACCAAAATATCAGCAAGCAGTCATACAATGTAACATGCTATTTGATAATAGAATATATAATTGAAATAATAGCTCTTTATAAACAGGTATACAAACACGCCTTCGGAACTGTTGCTTGAGGTACTATGCAATTGCTATATTAAGTGCATGAAAATGAGTCTGTTGTAGAAACATTTACATCCTGAAAATCTAGATTAAGATATTGGCAATACGTTTTTAATTCCGTTATATATCGTGTCTCAGACAGGTATGGTCATATTTCAGAGTGTGTGGCAGACCATCACGGTGAACAGCTATCTCCATAAAACCAATTTCAACGAAAAATAATCAGCGGTCCCATCCAAAACTTCAGTACTACTCGACCAAAATGTTTGCTGTAGCTGATTACATTTTTTTCGCTATTACAAAGTTGATCCCATGAAAAAAAAATCACTTTAATGATCACACTTTTTTAAAACATGCTGTACTAATCGTTGTCTATTCGATCGAACAAAGTATGGATACTATCATATTTTTGCCTAGTATTTTCCCAACTATGTTGGGGTCGGCTTCCAGTCTAACCGGATGCCACCATTGACCTGCAACGTCTCTCAAAGAACTACAATTGACAGCCGGGACCAACGGCATAATGTGATTTCCGAGGCACGGAGGAAACTCCGTACGTAATGGGTGTCCACCACACCCATCCACGGACCAACCCAGGCAAGATCGACCTGAAGATTGACCCGAGAGAGGCTGTTATTATTCAGCCACGAACTCACGACACCGTATGGTTGGAAATGAAATCCCGATAATAGGTTTAGATCTATGAGAATAGGAATATTCTTTCAGTCGATAAACTTGAAGCTCAGGCGACTTATTACAAAAGAAAAGGAAGTGAAATCTTATAGTGACGTACAAAGCAATGCAGAGAATTTCATTTCGATGAAAATTAAATTTTCGTGCACCAACACAACGGCCAATTATTTTAAATAGATAGCAATTATTTTCTAACGATTTTTCTTCGTTACATAAAATCACAGCTTTTCTTGGCAAAATTGTCGTTACCAGCATTTGTTAATAGAAAGTCTATGAAATGTTCACTTTCAATCAATTTATTGTAAAACACTGTTATTATCTTGACATATGATGAAAGATAAATAAGTAATTGATGGGTATTACTTTTATGATGGATGAGAAATATTACACGTTACTTAACCGTGTGAGCAGATTAATTAGAGAGTAAGATGCTGGGTTACATCTATGACAGTCATCGCGGTAATACGGTCATTGCGCAAACACAAAAGATATTTGTGTGTTGTGTAGTCTGACATGGTCACTACCACTAGAAGTAACACGTGAAACGGGATATTTACCATGTTTATTATTTGTTTCGAGTTTTTGATATTTCGGGACCAGCGTCATGATCAGATCACAGATAAACTTACAAGGATAGCTGAAACATGGTAAGTGTCCTATTTTAAGTGCTATTTATACTGAAATTTAACTAAAGTGAAAATATGTCACAGTCTCATGTTGGGCATATCACATGATATCGAAATTTTGGTTCTAAGACACATATTTCGGTGGCCTCATGATGTTTTCATTCACCATGTTGGGGGCAGTGCTGAAGAAATAAATGACAGGAAATAAATTGCCTTTCTGAGTTTGAACTCATGACCTAGCAACTCGACGGTTGGGGCGATTACCACTGGACCACTACTGCTTTCAATAAAATGTGATAGTAAAACCATAATAGACATAATTCACCTTGCCATGCTCGTGGTTGCACATATCCCAGAGCGGGATGAAAGCCGTGACGTCAGTATCAGCCAGCTGGATGTTGTTCTGTCTCGTCATCACTGTGGACACAGCCCATCTGCAACAATGGTCATGTTATGTAAAGATAAGAAGAATGTTCACACAAAATATTCTAGATTACAAACACAGAGAGATGCAAGAATTTGTGTGTTTTTAAGAGTTAACAGATGACACTAAAACATCAAATCGTTATTTGAAAGCAAAACAACAAAATCTTTAAATTAATATTTTGAAGTTTTTCAACTTCTTCTTTTCATGTCGATTAACTACAGGAGGCTCTACACTGGCACTGTTTTTGGAAAGGTCAATTGGCATTTGGCTAGCCAGTATCAGCTCACATATTTAATGTTAGCACAAAGATCTACACACCAGGAAGAATTTTACATAATCCGTATACTTATAAGCCCCAAAACAAAAAAAAAAAAACAAAATAATTTCTAGTTCCGACTAGTGCGTTGAACAAATAAATCTTCATTAGGAATTTGAAGCGACCAACTTCTCTGTGCCGTTGGTTAAGACATTTGCTAAGGAAAAAGTGAAGAATTCTTCTGTAATTGCGGTATAGCTGCTTTGCCTGACTGGAAGATGTTATTTGTGATCATATCGGAACAAATCACGCTACATTGTTTGAGCTGGCAATACACGCGAATTTCACCGGACATGATATTATTGATTTTACAATATTGAGATCAGTTGTTAATATTATGTTTTACGTTTTATTGGGAAAGATTTAATTGCATATTAAGAAGCTAAGTATATGTTATGTGTCGATTGCACGTACTTATATCAATGCTTATCTTATACATGCGAAAATTTCTGTTTGCCACACCTGTTTCTGTTATTTGCTCTCAAGTTCTCATGTCTAAACCACATAACCGATCGTTATTAAATTGGACAACCTGGGACCTGGAGAAGGACACCGACTACTTTCCCCTTGGATCGCAGATGAAGTAACGCGAAACCGTCCAAGAGCTAGTTAAGCCATAAGTCGTTGATGTATTAAAACCATCAAATGATACGAGCGTTAAAATTCAAACACATGCAGCCCTATGAGTGAAGACACAGAAATCATTTTCATACATTTCCCCAGCGAGAGCCTTTTCTCATTAACGAATACGTAACAATTTATTTACATATGCCTTGCCGGCGTAACTACAAACAATAGGTGCTGATTGAAAGAGACTCTTACTTTCAAACAATTACAATTTTCACTCTTATAACACCTGTTTACCTATTGTCTTAGACTGTAGTCTATGAGAAAAGACTTTCGGGTTATCTAACTCTACATCTCCACGTACTACCGCGCTCATTGACGGTTGCCCACTTTTCACTCTTATGCCCTGAGCAATAAGACAACAAGTTGTAAGTTGACAAGTGGTCGGCCGTCAGTGAGCGCGGTGGTACTTCATTAAGTCTTGTATTTTCACATAGAATTATATTTATTATGGTTTTTATTAGAGGACGGATAGACGCTCGCAACTTTCACAACACAACATTGTTACTACCTAGTGAAGAATTTACAAACAAGCCGAATGCGCGGACTCAGAACAATGTGGAATTTGTAGATAAAACATCCACAGCAAATGGCTAATCGTTATTTAGGGAACTTGTTGTAACATTTGTTGATGGTCCAAGAAATAATCAAAACAAAAGTTACACATTCCATATACTTGCGCTACTTTTGCCCTTATGAATTGAATTCCCAATAAATTAGAAGACTATGAGAGGTACTTATATTACATAACTTATACGTCTTGCCAAGAAGAAATGTGAAACGACATTTTGAAAAAAATACCACTCGGTCTAGACACGGTAGAAACTAACCAAACATTCATATTTATAAAGTAAATGATTCATAATTGATTCTTTGAATTAGAAAAAGGCAACATATTGCATTGAAATTGAAACTAATTACTAGAAGAAACGACACCAAAATTAATGAAGAATTTATTTTGCGACAGCCAAGAGAATTGAGTTGTTGATAATTCCGAAGACGATGTCAAAACAGACGCATAGTTTGTTAAATAACTCCTATTATGCGAGGGATAGAACATTAGCAAAATCATCTGCGGTTTACAAATAATAGGAAAACGTACACAAAATGAAAGTGCCATCTTCCAATGAAGCTGGGTTAATGTATTCAATTTGTTGCATAAACTAGCAGAAACAATCGTAATAGACTAATCGAATTATAACGTTTGCGATTAAATCACTTACAAAAGGAAAAAGCCAGCAGGGGCTAGCAAATTACATAATTAGCCAAAGAAGCTATTAATTTGAATAAATCGAAGATTTTTTTTTAGCAATATTCTATTGTTAGCAATCGAAGAATCAAACCGCTGACTTTGGAAGAGTAAAATAATAAAACATTAGTATTCTAACTTAATTTCGATTTGAATATAGTTTTAAACTTCATGACGTCAAAGAAAAACTTCTCCTTCTTCTTTTCTTTTTCTATTCAACATATAAGATACGATACTTATGCTACTTATGATATAACGAACAGCCCAGCAGCAAATGTTGTAGGTAAGTACAATCTAAAATATAGTAGGTAAACGTAAGATCAGAATACAATCTCCTAAGAATATGAGGAGGAGACTAAACTACAAGCGAATAGAATTTTAGATTATGTCAACAGATTCGGAAAGAATACACGCATTTAGGGACTATAACGTAACGCCTAGTTTAAAATCAACTGCACGATTTACCAATAAAAAAACACATTACTAGAAAACACGCAGCTTTTACAATGTTAGAAAGAAGTTTGGAAGAAATGCAAATGGGAGCAATCATTTCTGCGTTTGCTTCATAAAAGCAAATGGAGCATACTATACGTGAGTAAATGCTTAAGCATGTCATCATCAAGTGAATGTGTATGATGATCCGTACGGATCGCTCGAGTTATTCGACGTAACGAGCTTTTTCTACCGTCACAACGATCTCACTAAATCAACGATATTATTATGCCAGTGATATGGAAAGTAAGAGCGGAGTGTGAGAAACCTTATGAAGTTAACAATGACCCATACAACGTGGGACGACATGAGATTATGTGGATCGATAAGCTTGGGATAATATAGATGAAAATTACGACTTAATATAAATGAATATCATCTATAAAGGTGTCACAAGCGAGAAAAATGTCGTGTGGAAAGTTGGAATATGAATGAGGATGGCTATAATGGTATGGGAAGACCAAAGAATCTATCATCCATCTTGGATGTACTGTGTGAAACATGATATGCCTAGAAAGGACAGGAACGAAGACTATTGAGATGACAAGTAGGTAATAGAGAAGTATGGAAGAGAAAAACATGCTGCGCCGAATCCAAATAAATTGGTATAAGGCCAGGAGAATGATGAATGGAGTCATATGCCCTAGAAAATTTTGTCTTAGTCTTAACAAAATATTTTTCTTGTAAGTTCCTAATATCTCGACATGAAGCAGATTTTTACATTTTTGTTTTAATTTCCGTAGATACTGACAAAGTCTATGGGAAGAACATAGCAGCAACAGCAACAAAGGATTATACAGATTAGTTACATCTTATAAACTGCTCTATTGTCACATTTAAATCCCCATTGTCTAGATTTACACAATTTTAAAAGCTGCTAACACATCTCACACAGAAATGGCTTGAATACTCATGAGCATAACATACACAAGAGAGAAGTGACGAAACATAATTGTGGTAAATACAAAGGTGCAAACGCAACCGCAGCACTCATCACTTTATCAAGACTAGTTACGTCAACTGTGTCATTCGTCTTCTATTTGTAGTTACACAACTTTTAGCGGATTATTGCTAGAAAACAGAACGAGAGAAATGCAGGCGTGCAAGTGGGCGTGAAAAATGCCAATTCTTACTTTGTCACGACGTTCCGCGGAACAACTGAGCATAAGTAGGTAGGTAGTAAGGTATTTAGCCAAGACGTTGACTAAAACAAAGAGGTAAACAAAAACAGTTTACGTACGACACGGAAGTTTTGAACAACCGATTAAGTGTGGGCAGTAATCGTTTCACTAAACTACCGTAAGCAATTTTCTCAAATAAATAGTGTCGGGCGTAAGATGCGTGTAACCGCTAAAGATGATTTAAAATGCAATTAAATGTTATGTCAGCAATTTATGTAAGTTTTAACTACGCAAGCATGGGAGTATGATCGCGCTTGAGCTTTTTTCAAAGCGTATTACTGATTAAGTGGTTAAGGTGGGTAGGTGTAGCTATACGATCACCATTTTGTTTCCGAAGACCTCCTTTCCTTTCATCAACGTACTTGTAATTAAACTGATCAAAGGCAATCGCTATGAAAGATTTCATTTACGGTTATTACTCAACAATAAGAAGCAGTGTGAAAATAAAGAAAAGTCTGCAAGTTTTCTAACTATTTTATGACTGAAGGGAACTGAAATGAGCTAGATGCGGCATAGAAAATCGAAAGAACCGGCGCATCAGCATGGCACAAACTAATGATCTAAATTGCCAAAGCAGGTTGGTGGAATAATTTTGATCCATGCACTTATTTTGCCCCACAGTAGCCTGTTCCCAAAAACTGAACAATACGAGGAACCTCGATGCGGAAGGCAGTCAAGGTATTGCAGCTTGGGAGAGAATAATTTATCAGTCGATATCATAAAAAAATCCAACAACTCTGCCTGTTTGATTTTGGAAGAGAAACCTAAACAAATGCAAAGTATATTATTAGATATAAGTAATTGATTAACAAAAGACGCTAATTCGCGCATGTGATCGTCACGGGCGGCAGCGGCGCGCGCATTCCGCCGGGGAGGCGGCGCGGCGCGGCGCGTGCTCACATTCCGTTTCACATAATACTGTGATTTGCCATCTTTGCCGCATGGAAATTAAGGGAGCTTGGAATCTATTAGATGACGGATAAATGAGGAGTTATTGAACATGGATCGACGGTTAAGTCGCGATCCCTTTTGTGTCTTTTGTAAATTTTAATATCATATTCTTTTTAAGTGCGGATATTCGAATAATATGGCCACACTACGCCAACCAGGGTTTAAGCAATTAACAAACTATTTGTAGTCCTTGTCCATTTTGTTTATTGGGCAATATCATAAGGTGATTGAAATGTAGGGAAGAGTTATTATGGCAGTCTACCTTCCACTTCACCGTAGCGGGATTCCGTGCCAAGAAGTTGCTTTTGATTAAAACCGAGATGTGTCGGATACGATGCTTGTGATTGCTCCGTGATCCACTACTCAGTACAATTTTTTACATGTGGACAAGCTTTCAACTTCCACATTAGAAACATAGATTCAATACAAGACACTTTCTGGGTTTTTTCGTGTTTACTTGTGGCATGTGCCAAATAAAAGTTTTCACTCTTTTTTTGGCAATTCCGAAATGAAGTGTATTGTTTTTTACATATGTCCAAAAAATACAAAATACTACTTTTAACAATTTTCAGATAGAAGGTTGTTCGGGCCTCTTCAGTTTTAGGATTCCTAGGTCTTAAAAGTTCAAACGACGAGACGGGCAAAGGACATTGTTGCCACTGCAGGTAAAACCTGGATCAGGCTAGCACAGGAGCTTGTGGATTGGCTCAATCAATCGCAGGCCTATGTCCGGCGGGTGAAGTCGGGCTGTTGATGATAATGAAAACGCTTTAAAGTTTTGATAGAGCTTTTACAAAATAGATCCATGGATGGGCACAACTTATATGCAGAAACGAGAGGTGTAAGCTATTCCATGTTCTATACCATAGAGACGAGACAAATGGATATCAATCTTATGCAATATGCATAATTATGCATATTCGAGAACACTGCTTCATGGTAAAAATAACGGCGACATGCCTGAATAGGTTTTATCAGACGCGTATGAGCTATGTTGAAAAAACACAAAATGTAGTTGTTATTGAATTACAAAAGAAAAGTAAAAATTGCAGGAGCGCATTGCCGGAGCGCTGTGCATTTGCCATTTGTGAGTTACCACTCGAACGCGCTGAGCCGCCGCGGGCTAACGTGTGCCGCCAACCGCCATCATCACTTTCACGTTCACAAATATAAAAAGCGCGGGAAACTTCGCGAGAAATCTAACATTTTTCTCAAGTAATAACAACCAATAATATAATTGCCTGCTAGAGATTCTATTGCTGCGACATCAGATTGTTTACAAATATACAATCATGATGTGATTATAAAACGAATTCAAACGTTCGATAGCAAGAGCCGAGTGCACGCGTTTTTTGAAAATAAGAGAATAGCCGCACGTGAATTTCGCGGGCTTCGTTTTCTTCTATTTCTTTCTTTATCTTCGATTCTTCCGTCTATTTTTTTCTGAGCTTCGTTTCATTCGTGAATCAATTGTACCGCGACAATTGCGTGAGTTGATACAAACATTTGGAACTCGTTTTTAGTGCAGTGTTTGTGCATCGATTCGTGTGGACGTACTGTCACAGTGCGTTTGGAGTTTGCAGTTGCAGTTGCCTTTCTGATATAATATGGGTATAATTTGGAGATCCGCCATGCCTCTATTGCCCACGTTGGCCGCTTTGGTGATAATTGTACATTCTGCAGAGGAAGACTTCGAGACGGAGTATCGACACGATTTGAGGCCTAGAATATTGGATACGGGAACGCCTAATTTTGATCAGGTAAATGTTGATGTATGCTTAATCTCTTGAGTTTAAATGACCATAAAGAAATAAAACAGTGAGCTGAAAAACATGTCGGTTCCAGTGATCCGTCGTTATTGGGGGCAAATTAAAAATATAAAAAAAAAATACAATTTCTAATTTTATGTTGAACCTTTCAGCTCTCAATTAGGGTCGGGCGGCTTTCGGGACCGGGACCGCGGTCCCAAAAGCCGTTGGTTGACCGTACTTTCCCAAGACATAACTTTGTTTATTTTTCTTGTGGTCCCGAAATACCACTCAAAAATAATTATTGTATCTACAGGACCGCGGTCCCGGTCCCGAAAGCCACCCCACATATATATCTAAATATATATATAAATCACATTTTTTATAGATTAATTGGAAAGATAAATAAGGATATACATTTAGCACTTGAAAAAGCTCTAATTTCAGAAAGCTCTATATTACTAACTTGGCCATGAGAAGTAACTCCAAGATAGGTGATGTAGTAAATCATCATAGTTTTAGATATCGAGATCGTCTAACAACACCAGCGAAGAACAAGTATCTACTCCGAGAAAAATAGAAACATAGGTACATGTAAAATACTGGTATTCAGCTGCATCCGATTAGACTGGAAGCCGACCCCAACATATTTGGGAAAAGGAAAGACAGATGATGAGGTTATCATCTTGCCATGGTGTTTAAAAGTACAGGGGAAATAACATAAACACGGAGCAAATATCAGGAAATTGATTTGATTTCCAACTACGCATTCTTTTTGCGGTTGTTTCATAACAATGGCTGTGTTCTTTTCTGCTGCGTTTTCTTTTTTTCCACTTTTCACTTCAAGCTAAAAAATAAATCAAACAAGGCTGTAGTAAACTTTGAGGTATAAACATCTACGTTTCGGGTAACTGGTTAAAACAAACAGCAGATATTCTTAGTACTAACGTCTAGCAAAACAGTATGGTCACCGCTATCGACTTTCATGTACAATTCGTTAAAGGCGGAAACAAATTAAGGAATATTGACATTAGGGATCATTATAATTACTCAAAACTAAATATGGCCCACCATGTTTTTTTGTTGCAACTTGAAATTAACCTACATATTCAGTTTTTCTGAATATACAAGTTTCAAGTGAGCATTTAGGTATAGTGTTGTGTGTATAAACAATAGAAACAGTTGTTTATTTCGTTTATTAAAAACACAAAATAACAGTTTTTAGGAAAAATTACACAAAATAAAGGAAAAAACATAATCTTGTAAAGCACAATTATTCTGGAAAAAAACATGGTGCTTGTTATTTTTTTATAACGAGTGGGTCCTCCTCTGCTCCGTATGCACTCTCTGAGCCTAACTGGGACACTTTCAATCAAGTGAGTCACGTTTAATTCCGGTATTTGTTCCCAACAGACTTTCAGGGCGTTAATGAGCTCCTGCTGACTGTTCACATCATTGTAATGTTTTTTCAGGCGTCTTTTAAGCTGATCCCCTAAATGTTCGATGGGGTTGAGGTCGGAACTCATGGCTGGCCATGACAAAACGGTGATATTGGCTTCAGAGAGTGCTCTTTGTGTAGTGCGGGCTGTGTGTGCGCGAGCATTGTCATGTATAAAGACAAAGTTGTTGCCCACTCTTTGTGAAAATGGGATGACATGTGGCCGGATTACTTGCTCGATGTAACTGGCGGCGGTTACGGTACCTTCATTCAGAATTACCAGCTATGTTTTAAGCCGTGTAAGCTAATTCCACCCCATACCATATCACTGGGACCCCCAAATCGGTCTGTTCCATGGACGCATGGTTCAGAAAAACGTTCACCTTCTATTCTTCACACGCGTATCCGTCTGTTTGTCGTCACTGTAAAACTTCACTTTACACTCGTCCGTAAAAAGCACATTCCTCCAGTTATCCATGGTCCATTCCAAATGTTCCTGGGAGTACCTTAATCATGCTGCACGATGAGCCCTCGTCAGTTTCAGTCGAATAGCACGTACTCTGAAGCGTTGTCAATCTTCGTGAAGCCGATTCCGAATGGTTTGATCGCTGACTCTCGTCCCTGTGGATTGCCGTAGTCGAGTTTGTAAGTTCCGAGCGGTTATATTACACTCCCGACGTGCGGTTAACTTTAGGTATCGGTCTTCCTGGGCAGTTGTAGCCCTGACTCTTCCTGTGCCAGGTCTCCTAGCTACACTTCCGGTCTCCTGATACCGTTCCCAAAAGTTTCGGATCGCTCGTCGCGATATACCGAGGTACAACCGAGGTACCGAGGTTATAGCCACAGATCTCCGAGGCTATCCTTCTTGAAGCAAGAAATTGCTTTTGCAGCGGTTTCCATGTCCATATGATGGCGAGAACCAGGCAGTGATCACAACTAACACAGGAACCAAACAAAATGGTTAAAAACGTGAGTGTTCCACAACAGCGTTTGTACTGCACTTTTTAGCTACCCTCTTGAAACCAATATGAATGTTGTCGGAATAAACATTGATAAGGGCTCCTAAACATGTCAGCTTGACGGTTCAATGCATAATTTTGTCAACACCTACATAGATAACTATATTTAGATCGAAATCTTGACTGATTCGAGCAGGGCCATATCTTTTTTTGAGTAGTTTACTTGACTCAAGTACCGATAGGCTTTGATCATGCTAGCTGAAAAGAACACAGAACAGCTAGAATACAGAACTCAAATATGTGCAGTTGTACCTAAACTTTGCGTGGTAGGATATAAAAATGGTATCGGTATTTGAAATTGTTCTAATTACCTTATTCGAAGAATGCAAACCGTTTTAGCCAATGCGATGCGTGTACCAATTCAGGAAGACTAATCTATAAATAATCACAAATTGTGTTGACTTCCTTTGTCCTTACGTCAAAGCGAAAGGCAAAAGAAAAATTAAAGCGAAATAGTTTTTGCAATACAAATAATCGAAATTAATCAAGATTATAACAAAGAGATATCTTGTAATAAAGAAGGTACAGGAAGTTTACGAAGTCTAGATCAAGAGTAGACAAGTCTAGAAACTGGTCTAGAAATCTGAGGTGCCTAGAGTAAGTGGAGCGTGGTCGGCTGTCCGCACATCAATTAGACAATTGACGATGTGTGCTGATTAAGGCCAGTGGTTGTTTAGAACAGCACTAGGACTTTCATGTCTGATTGAGGTAGTAATTGACACATTGATTGACAGCCACCAGTGATTGAAGTGACTGATGCGTGTGGATAGACTTTTTCAACCGATGATATACGAATTCAATGCACTGCAAATCGTTGCTTGCAATGTATTAGCTTTTTTGCTGTCTCTTCCTATATGGTAGGAACTGCCGCTAAATACAGAATGGTATTCGATACATTACTGGGACAAAAAGTTCTGAATGTGTATGCTATAGAGAACGAAGAACGATCAGATGACCAAGCTCTATTCAAACATGGCTTAGAAGTAGATACAGAGTTGTTCGAAGGTAGAAACTTAGTCTCAGTTCAGTGTACTTTATGTTATCTCTTAAATTGGTCCAGTGGCTACGGCACGCATCGGTCCGTGATATTATGCGATCATAATTAAAATTCAGCTTTTTTTACCGACGACGTCACTGGCTAACACAATTAATCGAATTAATAGCGGGTGGAGCCAAGACCACGGATAAACAAAAGTAATTTTTGGAGAGCAGACTTTGTGGATTATTTAATTTTCAAACAGTCAGATGCAACGTTATTGCTATTAGAAACCGGATAGTAAAAGGTAACAGATTTATGGTTTACGGGGTCAAGAGGTTAAACGCTTTGAACTATTGTGTTGACCTCACGCAGAACCATCATGACCACGAACCAGTGACGCTTATTTATTACACAAACAAGTTAATGCCATAGAGGTCGACTTACTAGCTATCACGGTGATTACATAATTTAATGAGAGTATTCTCAATACAATAGAAATAGGCCAAAATAAGGTCTATAACAAAAAGTTGGAGAACCAAGTATTCAAAGTAAAAAAGAAACAGCAAAAAACAGTTCGACCTCACAAAAAACTGCATATCAAAAATCATTCAGTTACATCACCAATATCCTCAAAAAAAAAAAAAAACATATATCGCACTTTCTACGATAAACCATACACTTCACATATTCATAACATAATATTAAATTACCATATTACGTCTTGACGACCTGCATTAACATAAGTCACATAGTATGGAGCTGTTGATTCAAGTTCGCAGACCGGTACCACTGCTTTCAACCTTCCTTGCGGACCGCGGTTATAACATCGTCTTGTAACAGCTTTCTTTATTCAAAGATGAGATAACTAAATTATATTTGAACAGATGTATTTCACGATGATTTGAGTTTTTTTTTGGCACATATGAGTTCAGCTTTATTAGTACTCCTATAAGCATCAGCTGCATTTTTTCCGTAAATTCGTTGCATCATTTGTAAAATATGCAATGAAATCTCTTAATATGATGGTAAGAATAAAGATGTCGCAAATTAATAAGTCATTGTTATTAATTTAAATTCTCGTGATCAAGCTTCTATTGCACATCATGACTTGGATGTTAAAGACGATTAATATGGCGAAGAAATCATAAGTAATCTTTGCAAAACCGTTTTTTCAGAGAGCACATTTTCTAAACGGGATATTTTGCATGTTTACTAGCTTTTGCATTATTACTTAACTATCAACAACAGTGAGACTGCGCACACTAAAATCAAAGCACTTTTGTTAATTGAAATTAAGTTTTGAGTCGTACGAAAACAGGTTTTTCAGTACTTACTGACTGTTTCTGTTTTATTGGGAGAGTGCGCAGCATTATTATTTTTATAGAGCGACAATTTGATTCAAAGACAGTCCTGACACTGGTCAAGATCTATAAACGTTACTCAGCCCGTGAAAGCACGGCCAAAGGACTTAGACATTCTTCACTTGTAGTTGAACTGACAGTTGTGCGCTTAGCCAAAATATGTGCTAAACTGCTAAGCAACGTTTATAGCCACAGCGTGCAATATCAGTGTCGATACAGGCTTAACTACGATAGTTTGAACAAAAAATAGTAAATTTAGGCTATACGTACCTATTCTGGTTCAGTAAAAAAACAATTCATATGAATTATTCTTCAGCTTCCTTTAAATTAATTTAATTTCGAATTAGCAGGCTGTCATGAATATGTATCTGAATAGTAAAGGAGTTTTCTGGTTGAAAAAAACATTAATTTAGCTTGACTTGATAAAGTTTAATCTAATGTAATTTCCTTTTTAAATGAGGGCCCAGGTTTTTAAAATTTTACTGAACTAATTTGATATTAAAGACAGATATAGTTTAAAACTAGCAGTGAATCAAATCAATTAAATTTGTTTGCGTGAACTGTTGTAACTTTGCATTTTTGGAAAATTTTATGCTTGTGAACAGTCCGATAGCTGATTTTGCAGTTTTGCAGCAGTCTGGTTTTGCAGATTTGCAGCAGCATGCAGATTTATGCCGATGACTTTACTCATCCTACCAAAACATCGTCTAATTGGCAAGGAGAGGAAACAAAACACAAGAAATTAAGCTAAACAACACTGTTAACAAAAAGAGTACGATAACGAAAGAGTTAAGTAATTTGGTAATGTGCGAATTACATTCTAGAGTATGTTGTATGAGCTGGATACGAGTTATCCATTCTTGGTAAATGCTGCACCTCAATATTCTTCTGCCCTTATCCCAATTTATTGGGGGTCGGCGCAGCATGTCTTGTTCTTCCATACTTCTCTATTACTTGTCATCACAGCAGTTAACCATAACCTTTCTAACCATATCATCCTTCACACAGTCCATCCATCGTTTCTTTGGTCTTCCTCTACTCTTATAGCCATCTATTTATACTCAACAATTTTCTCACTACATTTTTCTCATTCCTTCACATAACATGTCCATACCACGATAAGCGATTACTGCACTACTTTTCAGTCACCGGCGCCACTTTTAGACTTCCTGTTATGTACTCATTCCTTATTTTATCCATTCGCGTTACACCACACATCCCTCGTAGTATTCTGATCCCAGCCACCTAAACGCCACTACACAATACATGCATCATGCATGCTACATGCTGCACCTAATAATTAAATATCTAATGGAACTTCGTAATTGTAGTTAAGGCTATAAGAAGGTAAGGAATGCTAGTGGTTTTAAGTGGAAAAGTGAACTATCGTGTGCAGTTTTATCACTCCTATTTCCGTTTCGGGAAAATTAATACTGAGCTTTAAACTACCTAGGATATAATAGTGGATATTATGACAAGTTGCTTTGAAATATTGAATTGTACGTAGCTGTTACTTATCGTTCCTGCTTGTGGGTAAAAGGAAATAAACCCAACAGGAAATGTTAGTTAGAAATGTTGGAATTACAATACAATTCAACAGTATTTAAGTAATGTCAGGATTAGTCGCTGACGCAGTTATGCGTTCGTTCATTTCTGGTTACACAAAAATAATAGATCATGCCTACGAAAAAGCATACGCCTGAGATATAATAAAATAAGGTATGTTCTTAATCCAAACTGAGAGAACTAAAGATGTATTTAAAATTCTAAATGGATTGTATGTAGAACACCTGTCTTTAGGTAGGTAAGTCTATGGGCCAGAACCGGAATCTGATGATGCGATTTATTACCATTATAACATGCGTAAATAGAAAACACGTCGAGCCGGTTGGATGTTAAATCAGTCAAGTTTTGACGAATCGTTTTCAACAACAAAGTCGGATTTCGTGTCTGGCTAACCGCTTAGATCTTATAATAACCTATAGGTACAATGGATTTTGATGCAGTTTTCACCATTAAGTAATTTATTCCGGAAGGTTATACCAATAATACTATATTCATATTAATTTTAATGTACAAAAAAAATCGAGATTGTCTGACAAGCAGTAAAACAGTGCAAAACAGGGGCGGGGAAGTTGTTTAGATAAGTGTAATAGTCTAAATCTTCAAAATCTTCAAAAGCATCTATTCGCTCACTTGACCCACATAAATCGCGTGAGATGACAAGCAATTTAACACTCTACATACTCGTTTTATTCTCCGCCAACACGGAAGACTATTATGTAAATACAAAGAGCAAACAAAATTCAAGAGTAAAACATTATTCGCTTTTACTGCGGAAACATTTAATCAATTACAGCGGAAAATAGCTTATAGTTTAAGTGAATTGATGGCTTAGGAATTGGTAGTAAAGTGCGCCATGGAGGCGTAATCAAAGACACTTTCTATGTACTGTGAAGCTTGGCTGCACTCAACACATCGCACGTCCAATAGACATCGATGGTTTAACCTTTTGAAGGTTAGAGCATAAACACACGCCAAGCCACAATTTCATCGCATCCAAATTAGACGTGTTATGCCGTCCGTGGCGTCGTGAGCATTTTTTGATTTGACCGCCACGGACGCCTATGGATCACCATAGGCGTCCGTGGCGGTCAAAAGGTTAAAAAATAAAGATTGAAGCTACACTCATATCCGTCTCGGCACATTTGATTCAGCAGTATACAAGGTGGAGTTTTGCATCCTCGTCAAATTCAAGGAGGTAACTTTGCTAATAATTTTCGACCTGAATCAATAAAATGGGTAGGTAATTTTGTATATTTTTTTCTTAATATCGGAAATCGTATTAAAACGCGGCCCGTCTAATACTAGCCCTATAACTGCGCTTTCACAAACAAAAAACGCAGACGTTTATTCGATAAACGGGTGATTCTCATCTTTTGAGAAGGGCTTCATTCTGAAACTAGAAAAAAAAACAACGTTTATTATTATTGACCAAGTACCGAAATTTCTATTGATTATTTACGTCTTCCATGACAACCTCCTGAATTTTGACGAGGATGCCTTGTATATTGAACACAAAATGTGTTAGGCTAATGCGCAACGAATTTTGGCTTTTCGTTCGGCATCCACCATCGCTGAATCATTTGACTCGGCAGAATTCGGAATATTTCGGGATTTTTGTTTTATATATTATGTATGTATTTAATATTTATTATTTTACATTTTTTTTTTTAAATATTTTCTTGTATTTTCATTTCTGTTATTGCACCTACTGTGTATTGTCTCTGCATCACTCTAAGGTAAACTGGTAGAAAATGCCCAAGGCATTACCTAAGTCCGCCTTTGTACAGTTTTAACTTGTGCATAAAGTTTTAATAAATAAATAAATAAGCCGAGCGGTTTTTTCCCAAACGTATTATCTAAATCCGATTTCGCCGAAAGCGAGCCGAATATTATCTGTTATGTGGCACCCATAACGTTACTATTTACCGAATATTCCAGTATTGTTCTTCAGTTTCACACGAGACTCGAGAATCTGCCGACATTTTTTTCCCGATTATCAAACGCATTATTTAGAGCACGAAGAGTCGCATCGTCTTAAATTTACGTAATGCGTGTGCGCAGCCATAAGAAAAATGTGTTAAAATCACAGTGATAATTAACGTTACGGCCTTATGATTTTATATAATGTTGTACAGAGTAATTATTTCACAACAGTCAGCCTAATTTCTTAGGTTTAACAACTTTAATGACTATGTAGCATTAAGAGTTGGATAGGTATATAGGAATGATAACGATACTACATAATTACGCTACTGTAACTAGAGTGTATAATACTCATTACTTAGTGGATACTTATTTCCTTTTGTAGTCGGAACAAGAACACAGCTTAACACCAATTATATCAACAATCTCACAAGATCTGAGATAAGACGTTCGATGTTCACGGAGACAGGTGAATGAATGAGATTACAAAGTCATTCACCTTCAGTCTAACCACTGACCTTTCACTACTACATTTTCCAATCGCAGACGCAACGACCGATGAAACTGTTTGAATAATGATAATTATAAATCAATACAAAAACACACAATTTCAGTAATTCCGATACTAATTCGCTTGAATTAGTATCGGAATTACTGAAATTGAATACATAAGCATTATGAATAAACAATAATGATAATAGGAGGGAAGTGCGAGTCTGCAATTCCGTACTTATAAATGGCCTAGCTTGTTTTGTGTGGAATTTGGAACATGAGACGTTTAAGAGATACTCTTCTCTTCTCTCTTATTTGTTGTGATATTGTCTCGATAATTGATCTAGAGGTTTAAGGTTGCCTCGCGAAAGGTCTACTATGAAGGCAATGAGCGTGCATTATAATGGGTGTAAAAGTACCTACCCTTGGCGTAGCCGAAAGAAAGTGTCGTTCTCCCCGTCTTTGCGATATTTTTTTTTGTACTAGATCAAACCTGGGAACCTTCTAGTTACCCAAAGTCAAAGTTCCAATTTTTTCACAATTTTTTATTTTTATTAATACAAGTTTTAATGTTATAACTATTAGATTACTTTAAATTGTACATCCACGACCCCGTACAATAGTACGGATCTGTAGTATTTTGCTGATTGAATACAATCAGCAAAATGTTTTGAGTGCGTTACATTGAGTCCTACTGTAAAACGTGATTTTTCACCCAAAAAAAAAAAAGTGTTTCCCAGCAATAATTTTTGGGTAGAGTTACTAAGTTGGTGTACAGAATGCTTTGTTGACAGCTTCGTGAAGGGTCCGTTTACACCTCGTATTACTTATTTGAGGTGTTAAAATAAAAAATAATTACATAAAAATGGGTTTCCTATCCTTTTCCTTACGGAATACTAAAAATATTGTGTGTAATGAAACCTGTCCATTTGCAAATGGATACAAGTTTTTTTACTACGAGTTTCGGATCTTTTCACTAAAACAAAAATAGTTTCTCAATGTATTTCCACCGATCAATGGCAGGTAGAAGCCATGTGATAAGCTGTTCACGAATATAAAATAGATAAAATTGTACAACTAGTGTATTTAACTATTTAACCAGTTTTATTATATCGTTTTCAGCCATGGAGAGCAATGGAAGCAGACCCACCGGTGCAAGAACAAAGAAATACCGACAATTGGGATAAAGATTCACCAGACGAAGTTCCTAAACGTCGCCGACCTGGACGTAAACGAAAACGTCGTCCACAAACAGATTCCGATGAAGCCCTCATACCACAAGACAGATTTGTATATCCTGACGAACCACCTCGACCCTTCTTCGATTTAGACTTCGAGAACACCCACCAGACTACAGAAATGCCTAAACGAAGACGAAAGAAACCAGAAAATAGACCTATACGTTGGACCGACGACGTTGCAGACTTAGAGCGACCAATAAGAAGAAGAGGTCAACGGAGGAAGCGGCCTTCACTCGAAACATGGCCTGAATTAAGAGAATTCAGACCAACGACACAAGAAACAGTGGAAGCAAGAACAGAATCAACTGATCAAGTCAATTTCGAAGATGTAAGAGAGGAAATTCCAAAAGATGTTGTACTTTATGAAGATAAACTAGAACTGACAGAACAAAGACCAGAACAAAGACCTACAAATCTGAAATTAGATTTACACCAAAGCACAACTAACGTTGAAATTCCTTTGCAAATAGAGGATTCAGAAATTAACGTTGAGTCTAAAAGAGTGCCAATGGTCGAAGACGAATCTGTATCAGTATCTTCATCGGAAGTAATCAAAATAGCGGCAAACAAACGAAGCAATAATCATCATAATCGTAATATCCTCACACCTGCAGAAATCATCGAAAACAAAAAATCAAAGGTACACTAATACATTTTATATTTTCATTAACATAAACAACTAGCCTATGAAATTTATTAAAAAGGAGCACTTCAAAATATCATGGTTACATGGTTTTTCTCTCTCATCAATACTAGGGCAGCCCCAAAAGTACCCGGCCTGACGTATAAATGGCGGTTGTTGTTTGAAAATAATGTCTATGATATTAACCTTATAAAACTTAAATCTAGAGTTTTAAGCATATTATTTATTATTTGTTTTGCGCCCATCAATAATAGTATTCACGTATCTTGACCGAAAGTTTGGACATGAAAAAGCTGTGCCCAAGACGGCTGCAGCAATTTCTCAAAATATAATAAAATTGTGTAGTGAAGATGTTTCTGTCGAGTGGTAGGCAAAAATTAGGGCAATAAAGTCGAGTTTTTCAAAATGTACATCGAGTTAATAGGAGGAATAAATAAAAAAAAACTTAGATCTTTTATTAGTTAGGCCGAGTACTACTGGGACTGCCCTCGTAGGTCTCTGAGTGATTTGCTTAAACGTAACTTTTGACATGATAAGACGTTATTGTTATTTTATAGAAAAAAATATGGGCACGGTATCACAGTAAGAAAAAAAAGAAACACAGAGAAGTAGGTTATTCCACAGCACCACGCCCCTCGTTAGGATCGACAACAGAAAAACAACAGCCTAACACTAGCGAAATGCCCGAGCGAAACATAACAGAACAAGCACAGCGCAACACTAGTAAAGTGCCTGTGCAACACACAACAGAACAACAACAGCGTAACACTAGTAAAGTTCTTGTGCGACATACAACAGAACAACAAAAAGCTTATGAGAAGGTCCAAATTTCGATTAATGCTGAAAAATTCTTGGCGCTCAAAAAGAAACAAGATGAACAGTTCTTAGAAAAATGTAAAGATAAACTCCAACTATTTAAGGCACGATCGTTAGAAAGATCGCAACCAATTTTGTGGATGGATGAAATTATCACGGTACTCATAGGCATACATTTATAGCCATGTGTTAACTGCCCTTAAACTGTAGCAGTGTTTAACAAACAATAGTATGCCATAGATGATTGTCTAATGAACTAATTAAAACTGTCCAAATTTACTGTGTTGTATTGTTGAAATCGTGGTAACATAAATAAAAATCATTCATTTTAATCGATTTTTAACTAATAAAACGACTCATAATGTGTACCTCTCTCTTATATACAGTTATTTAATATACTATTACTGAAATATTGCTTATGATTTTCAGGATAGTCACCTCATGGATCCACTGACATTAAAAGATATATTGAAGAGATCCAATGGAACAAGTTTAAGTGAAATACTGCAACAACATAATCTATCGTTGACGGACTTGCTTCATGGAAAACATCACGCAGTATCAATATTTAAGCCCCAAGATCCCCTAGAAGATAAAAATAAACATCCATCGGAGCCCAGAAACGACATATCTGAGATAAGACAGGACTTACAAGAAAAAGAAACCGAAGAGCAAACTTTTATCAATCCAGAAACAAATTACGCTACTGAACCAGCAGTGGAATACTCGACAACAGTAGAAAACCAAACTGAAGACAACATAAAAGATGTTGAAACCACAACAACCGTTAAACCTGTGGAAAAGAATCCAAAAATATCGTCAAGACGTCGTTTTCCACTTGGAACGCGTAAGAAGCTACGAATAAGACCCATGCTCAACGACACATACAAGGGTCAACTAAGCAGAGATTTAGTGACATTGAATTCGAGAAAGTATTCACATCACAGAAGAAACATGACTAAATCTAAAGAATGGAAGGATGTAATCCCATTGATGATGCAAAATAACACCCGTGTCGAAATAAACAACACTGTTGAGTTTGAAACAACTACAACTGCTCTTATACCAGAAGAAACCACAATAACGGTTGAAATTGCTCATAATAACAATTCATCTGAAGAAATAAATTCAGAGAATGATCACCACAGCCAACTTGATGACATTAATATGGACATCACAGAAACTCCAGTCATTACTATAAAAGAGATCATAACCGAACTTCCGAAACCCGTAACCGAAAAACCGACAGTAGTGTCTATGGTGAGACCAACTGTGAATTCATCGGGTCTTAGACGACAAGCATTTAACAACAGACTGAAAAGGAAACGTCTTAAGCAAAAGAATGCTACGACAGAACCACCGCAAGATGATCTTTTACAACACCTTTTAGGACTGGGCAGTTTAGTTTCCTCTTCTGAATTCATTTCAAGAACACAAGAGCCGAAGTCCTATGAAGAGGATGCCAATGATCCAACTACACTGCAGGACTTTATTACGACGGAAAGTACACGCAGAACAGAAAGTGTACCTGAACAGTCCACAGCGAAAGTTTCTAAAACTGTGACAACGATACCCAGTACAACAGAAGAAACTGCCAAAATAGAGATCGAAGAAATTTTTAATGACACTCGAAGTAAGTAAACTGAAATATTTTAAACAAGTCTCATAGCTTTCTCGTTGTAGACAGGTAACCAGCATGGACAAAGTAAAAACAAACACGAATTTTGATGTAATAGTGAAACGATAGTTATTTCATAGAGTTTTATTTAACTTGCCTTGTTAGTTTTATTTATTGGTATGTATGGGTCAAATCTAGCAAATTAATTTTAAAGCAGTTCCCCCCAACCGATTGAGCTGAAATTTTGTACACACCTTAGTTTTAGTTACAATACATTTTTATGACAGACATGACTTGATCCAGGATCATCGGCCCCCTTTTTTTTATTTTTTTTCCACGAAAGAAATCCTCAACGGTAAAAAAATTGCACAGACACGAAACTGCATAGGCGTTCAATGTTGATACATAAACCTAATTTTCCCCTTTTCATTTTAATCAAGCTTGTTTTTTTTCAAGCTTAATTAATTTTATATTCTGACACCTCTTACATACATAATTTGGTTAATCATTGTACAAGTTTTATTTACTTAATACTATTTTTATATTTTTGTTTCCAGCGAGTGCCAAACTATCCAGGATATTGATGGAACGAAATATGACACTAAGCGAATTAGTAGAACACAGGGAGCGTGGATCCAGCCATGTGCACCTGGCTGACATATTCCATAACGCATCCCGAGAACCTAACCCACCAGAGCCATTCTTATCTAAGTCTCTTTTAGAGCCCATCTCGAAAGAGACTTATCCATTAAGGGCTCTGCTAGATGCTAATTCGCATGATCCAAGAGTAACAACAGATGAACCAAGCATGACAAACAATGTTAACATTCCTATCGTAATGGATTTCCGCAATAATGTTAACGAAAATGCGGAAAATATGGGTATAATGTCCTTATTCAATAATTTTACCAAGACAGCTAATAAAACTGCAGTGATGAAAGACTCTGAAGGACGGGCTTACAAGTCATCTATACTTGCCGTTAATATTACAAATGAAAATAAAACAAGTGAAACAGTCAGAGAGAGTAGAGTTTTAAGCGAAAGTCCAGACGATGTTGTCAGCTGGAACGAAATATTCTCATTGATGGGAAGAAATCACAATAATGATACATCAGTAAATATTATAGACGGTATGACTCATTTATTTTTAAGGCCCACTTGCGGCATAACTCCCTTAATGCGATTAACACTAAACAAACAGAAGATGACAGAGATAGAATTAATTAATTAATGAAATGAAAATTAATGATGATGAAATGGAAATTAATGAATGAATGAAATTCTAAGTATGTTTAGCTTTAATTGCATCTAGTGATTTGTTGTGCAAATGGGCCTAAATCCTCACACACGTGATTGTAAACAATAAAAAAAATATTCATACATTTTCAGGGTTAGGTATGAAACCTTTTAAGACAATCAGATTGGATGAAGACGCAGATGGCGACGGTTTAATAGTACTGGAAGATCTGCAACACCTCAAAGAATTTGAAAACAACATCGCTTCAGGTTCTGAAGAGAAAATTGAAGTGAACACATATGAAAACAGAGACTCAACCACTGCATCAGGTATTCTCGATAAGATACCCAGTCAAACTAAATCAGTGACAGTAGCTACAGCCAGCATCGCTGGTTTAGCAATGATATTGTTCTTATTAACATATGCAGCCTTTAAATGGAAACAACAGAGATCTGTGATTAGAAAAAAACGTAGTTTCGGTGACGAACGGATTCCAACACCGGTATTTGAAAACAGGAAAGGTCACAAGAATAACTGTAGTACTCGTAGCATTAGTCCCATGTTGCAAACATCAAATATTTACACATTGAACACATTAGATTCACAAAATGGTAAAGATTCACCAGATTACATGTGGGACAGTCTAAGGAAGCCATTTCAGTAGACATTACTTCAGTTATTGACCATATTTTTGTGAATTGGTTAAATTAGTTTATTTACAATGTAAAATATTTAATTAAATGGGTGTTTTCTGCAATAAAATACTATGTATGAGATTTATTTGAATCAAAAATTGTGGAAAGGGCTTCATACATAATTTTAAACTAGTGACCTGATATTGATTAAGATTTTTATAAAATAGATCAATATTAATTAAACAATAATAAATCCACAATACTGTTTCTGTGCCTTATCAAAAACATAGGTACATTTTAAGGTATAATTTTATTCCTTGTCTCATACAGTTATACTCAAAAATATCCAGTCTGAACTTAGATTATTCCTTGCTCCATAATTCAAACAGAAATATGTATGTATAGGTTGAATTTAATCTTAATGTATTTGTTTTATTCCAGTATTATGCTATAAGTGCAATGTGACATATCAAAGACGTTTTTGAGTGTTTTTTATAGCGTTGACTTAAAAAATAAAATGTAAGATTAATTGTTAAATAATTTTTATTTTTCATACCTGTAGCTGTCGAAAGTAAATACGTCTTGAAGCTTCTTTAGCACTGGTATGTCCAAGGAGTGGATTTTGTTATAAAAATATGCATACTGCCTCGCAATACTTCTGTAAAGTTTCAGAGCTGACTCAAAGACTGGTGATGGCTGAAAATAATTTTGTACGAAACATCTAAATAATTTTTTCAATAATTTTCCAAGAAAAATCTTCTAATCTTCTCATCATAACATAAATAATAATGGTCATTATTATTTAAACAGTTCAGAAGGAATTTCTCCAACAAAATCCACAAGATAAACAACATTACACTAACTTTTCTTTTATATTTTTAGGGCTTACTATTTTTGGATCCTGAGTATTCAAAATTAGCAAAACATGCTCAAGATATACCTAGCTACGAAATTGATAAAAATCATAATGAGCAAACACATAATTTCATACTTATGCTGTTTCCACTGCATACATTAATTTGCGCATTAACAATAGCAAAGAAAACAGATAAAGCGAATAGATGTCAATTAAAGTCAGATCATTATTTTTTTATTAATTACCTTGAGTTCTGCTAGCTCCTCCAAGGTGAAATATAGAATAGTGGAATATTTCTCGGGTAATATGTCAATATATGGCTTCCAAAATGATTCTGAAATGATTTATAAATAAAATTAGATACTTATTAATGCAGGCTCTACATGTTGAAAATAAGGGAATATGTGCATCCATACATGGGAACTAAGCAAACACGGACTGATAGGTGGGTAGATCGCAGTAACAGCTTACCATTTTTACCAAATTTGTAAAAAAGTAAATTTTGTATAATTTCAGAGACCAGATGATTAAATCTACTTGCAGTCCTCAGCCTTGATATATAACCAGGGCTCCACCGAAACAGAGAGGAGTGCAGGGGGGAAGAGATTTGTGGGTTTCAACTAATAACATTAATTGAAATCCACATTGCGTCTCTCGTCTCACCTACAATCGGTCTAATCTTGCATGTTTCCATACCACTCCACTCGTATTTGCTTTTGTGGCGTCTAAGCCTTACTCATTGCAAACTAAAGAATTGAATAGTTCTTTCTACAACTGTGGTAACTTACCAGGATTCTGTTTTTCTAGAAGCAGGAACATTGCCAGTGTTATATTTGGCATGCTTTGCAACAGCGGATCAACGGTTATGAAGCCTCTTAAGTCAGATTCTTTCGCATCCTTCTCAGTCAACATCACTTTTGTTGGTACAGTGAGAACAAGAGATCCTTCCTTAAATTCTTTAGTTGCTTTTAGACCCATCTCGTACCCTTCGAACTCGGTGATTTCAATACCTGTAAAATTATGGAGAGATTCACATTCCCTAAATTTTTTAAGTTTTTCATTTCAGAAAGTATTAGAAGCAACGATTTGGAAATATGTTATGCACCGACTCAAATTGTTTAAAAAAATTAATTGTTGATTCATATTATGTTTCATTCAAGTAATTTCTAAACTAACTTACCGTCAAGATGAACCTCATTTTCATTTAGCCACTTGATATACTTATCAATATTCGACTGCCTCTGGTTATGACCACTCTTATGCTGAGGACCCTCAAGATTCAATATTTCTTTGATCAAAGCGTCAATTTCTAAATGATGTTCCCAACTTTTTATCACACTGTTAGAAGCCTGGAATATACCCGTCAGTCTCAACACCTTATCCACTAAAACCGCCAGTTCTTTTCTTTTTTGCTGAATGAACTTGTTGTTTTCCTTCCCTGCATTCTTCTTAGGATTTTGTTTTGATTGCGACTTGCGGCCCATTTCGTATATTAAACTTACACTTCAAAAGTAAAACCAACTAAAAATACATAAAGTAACTTAATCTAAAACGTGGGAATATTGAACGCTAAAAATAGGTCTCCAAAATTTTTAAATGTTTTCCTTTCAAAAGTGAAAGATCAGGAAGTGACATAAAGTCAGATACACACTAGCGCACCGGGAAACACCCACCACGTCGACACTCTAGATCTAGATAGAGCATAATCATTTAAATTTTTGGTATGCTTTGCCATTTATATCAAAAACTTTTAAAATTCACTTTTTAAAAACAAGAAAATCTGGTTTAGAACCTTCTAACTTGATTTCCTGGATTTTGAAGATAAATACTTTTTTTGAGATGTGGCCAGTCAGTGTAGACCTAGCCTTACAACTCTGCGTTCCATACTCCACCAAACTTAGATGATTAATCATTGACATGCAAGACCATTATTTTACCTTTCAGGTGTATAGAGGTTTTAAAAAATGTTGTTGAAATAATTAACCTAAACATTATATTTTTACTCACTTGTTTTAAAACATTTTAGTATCTGAAAACTTAATTGTGAATCTTTGCCATAGACGAAACAAACGTGGAACGCAACTGTTAGCGGGAATTTGAAAAACTTTTAAGATCAACTTTGTGTTTGAAACCATGTCGAAACTGAATATTTCATCCTCATTATTAAATCGAGTGTAATAACGGGGGATTCGTCATTGGACGTAGCGAATACTTTGCGTGTACGGGTGTACCAAAGAACCGACTGTCAACGTCTCTGGCTGGTCACTCGCAAAGTTGTATTTTCATCTGCGCCCTAAATAATCTCAGTAGGTACAACCATGTGGTCCATGCGGACCTACAACTACAACTACCACCTGCCAGGCTAACATTCGAACTAGTTTGGTGGTGGAGGTATCAAATAGCTATTCAGGTTGTTCACTTTTCTCGCTCTTCGGACTCTGTATTTCGACGGGATTATCGGAAGATGGCTTGGCTTCCCTCTCATTTAATGTAGGTAGGTATTTTGTTGGTCTGAGGTAGGTATGGATTAGGTATGAAAAGATTTGTAAAGCCGTGGCAAACCTCAAGGTTGTTAATATATGTATTCATTTGATTGTTGAGAAAAATAATTATGCTTTTCAAATAATTTTGCCTTAAAGGTTCATGGGTTTATAATAGACCATAATACCTTTACGTAATTAATTGACTTGTTTTTTAGCTGCTTTTAATACAAATAACTATATTAAGTATAAAACAAAAATATGCTTATTTCATCATATTTAATTTATAAAAACACCATAGCCATAAGATAATAAAGAAAAATAAAATTAACAACATTTTATAAAAACGCCACGGTCGATTAGGCATTGATAAGATAACTAAACTTTGTCTGGCAATGACAGTGGTGCAGCGAGAATTTGGCAGCGGACCGGTCAGTTCCCAGAAAAGTTATTTGAAACCGCCCCAGTTTTGGGGCCAGAGAAAGAATTGTTCTGATATTAATCGCGTTGCAGAATGTGGCATAGTTGCAGTAAATTATTAAATTCATAGCTGTACTGTATGTCACATGAAAGTGTTCCAAAATAATTCTGTGGAAGGTATCGCCATCTATTTGATTGTTGGTGTAAATATTGTATGTTCACACATCATTTATCTGCATTATACATACTACTAAGTGGGACTCTACCTATAGGTATACAAGATATTTTCATTGATGAGGATGTTGAAATATCTTCATATATTTACCTACAGGATGGAAGGGACACCGACGCTAAAATTGTTACCACGTATGCAGTGCACAAAAAATCAGATGTTTCCTACAAAACTGCAACACCTACACGGTTAAATGCATGGAACAGCTGTCTTTTTTTTAAATTACCGATGAAAAATTTCCATGTGCCCCCACATTTCTGTTTTTGGTTCAGAATTATGTACCCACTTACTGAATTTATGGTAAACGTCTTAGCGTGTAGGTGTCTATGTATGTATGTGTTCCTGCAGGATTTGTTGTTGCGCCACTTCTTCGTCCTAACCAAAACACTGGCAAGCTGTTTGGGTCCCCCAAAAAGCCGTCTAGACACTAATGTAATTTGAATAACTGAAACTTGATGTTGATTTAAAACCGAGATCTATGATGGATGAAATCTGGCAGATAGTATGTACACATCATACTTGGTTGATATAGTAAAACAGAGTTACGCTCAGCAAGAACTTGAAGATGAAGAAATTTTCAATGCAGGTTTTGCCAACTTTCTCATGGAGCTTCTCGATACAGCACGATAATAAATATTATCTTTTTTTTTATGTTGCAGGCAAAGCAATATTTAAGTAAAGTTAAGTTTCCTGTGCAACTAAGATCAACAATATTTATGAGATGCGTGGAAATCGGTAGAATCTACAAACCCACGCTATGATGGATTGCCTCCGAACCTGACGTTAAAGCTTGCACTGAGCTATTTATAGCAACGACGTAATATCTATCAATGTATGTAGGTAATTGCTTTAAGTAAATATAGATACGTAATTATTGTGACCACAGGGCCCCAACTTTTAATTCGTAAGCTTATGTTTGAAGTACCGAGAGTCCGAGATGGGAAGATCCATACTCCTAACCTACCATATACCGACATACATATAGGTATCCTATAACCAAGCTACCTAATGCTCTTCAAACCACGTTAATATTGCTGTTGCTTCATTCTTCAAAAAATGCTTCTCCTCGCTCGTTCTTCACCCACCGACTTGTTCCTATCATGTACTCTAGAATTCTAGACCAATATTGCATAGACTGTAGCTCTAGTCAATTTCAACTGGGTAAGTAATAAATCAATTATTGTACATATTTTCTTATCTTTGTAGTGTGGTACCACCCACGAGGAGGAGAGTTGTTCGTAACAGGCGGGTAGTTAAAATTTATAGCCTTTAAACTTTACAATAATTTGGTACCTACCTAATCATTTAATAATAACTATTAATAAATTTTGATATCATCTTACACATGCCTAATCATATCTACTGTTAATAATATATCAAATGTTAAATTATGCTCATATACTACGAGTATGTTATGATATAATATACCTACCTATGTTTTTATGTGTGCGATAGTACCTACATGTGCTTGTCTTATTGAAGATACTCGTAATGAATCATTTTATATTAACTCGCATAATTATTAGGTATAATTATCTCCTTATTGGTACATAAATAAGGTTGAAATGGTTTGAATGGTATAATTAGTGCGAATATGTCTTTATCTTAATAACGATAAGAATTGTTAGTGTCTGAGAAAAAATGTAGGATGTTTTTAGAGTATTGAGTTGAAAGCACTTAAATAAAAATATTTTTTTTTTTATGGTTTTGGTACAAAAAAGTTAATCTGATTAAGTAACCTCATAAAGTACCGAGGACAAATACGAGATATTTATTTGTGCTTGCTTAAAATTAAAGATTGAAACGGGGTTTCAAGGAATTCGACTGCTTATGGGAGTGATAGATGTTTGAACGTAAGCATTACCTACTCCTGGATAGAGTCAGTAAATATTTTAATTTTCTGCCTAGATAAAGACAATACCTAATAAACCCCATGTAATTAGGTACATGACATCAGATAGTGCAAGTTACTGCAAGTCTAACACATAACAATGAAATTATTATTTATGACCTACAAATATTTCTCGGAACGCATTGTTTATCATGTTAATTTATTCTAATCTATTCTTCATGGAGTTATTAAACATCAGCTGTCAACATAAGGAGTTAAAATAGATACTGCATGTTGGATATCTTAGTGATGACCATAAATTATTTAAAACTTGTAATTGCAATAAATATCTCGTTAGCATAGGTACGTGTTGTGGTGGTATATATGTGTGTGAAGCATAGAATATCAGACTGTGTTAGGTCATGGACGCGCGGAGTCGGAAGTCTTCTGCGTGGAACATCAGGGAAGATAACTTCAGGAATGAGGTTATGAAGTTTCTTTAAAAAATGTGGATGCTAAAGCCTGAAATACCTAGGTCCTAAAGCCTGAAGTTCCCAGGTACTTCAGGCTTTGCGTCTAGGAGGCAACCGCCGTTCAGAGTAGGGACTCTGTCCGCCCACCGAGTGTCCTTAGAAAAGACGGCGGCACAGTGGTCACGTGCTGCCGTGCACACTTGCACAGCGAGGCTCAGGGGAGACCTCTTTACAATCTCCCCAGGGATGTGCCATACAGGCCTGTCCAGAGCCCCGTCTGTGCAACGACGGCTCCAACGGGTCTTTTAGAAGAAACGGTGTCTCCAACCTTGTGCGGATGGTGACCTTCGGTGGTTTTACTGACGTAGAAATCCTACCTGACCGGGATATCGCGAAATTATTAGCAGGTGTATTTTTATCACGCCACGAGCCAGGTGGACCGATGACTTGATCAAAGTAGCAGGCAACAATAGGATGCGGGACGCCCGAGATTGAATAAAGTTGCGTGCAATGAAGGAGACCTACACTCAGCATTAGGTGGATACGCGATCTTATTTTTCGAATGCAGTAGGTGCACACAGTAGCATGATAAAATATAAAATCATGGATATGTTTTTAGTAACCTCTGATTACCAGCACGACAGGACCTGTCATGGCGATTCATCGAGAAGGCTTTAGTTTGTCCAGAAGCCAAAGTGTTTGGCTGAAATGACATGATGATACTCGTCATAGCTAGATTACCTATAAAATAGGAGACAAAGAGAAGAAGAGTAGTAGTAACAAGAGTAGAAGGCAAAGAGTGGAACAATGCATGCATCGCCTCTCTTTACGCTACACGAAACGTTTCAGACAACTGTGTTACTGAATGGATTATTGACAAAAACTTAAAGACTCATGAAGCAGAAATAGTTTGTTTAACTTATAGCACATTGGCTTATATTAGTCACGTTCGCCATGCTTACATCCTTGTCTTAACGGACAAAAAAATTAAGAACACGACAAAGTTAGATCATCTTAGCATTTATCATTATAGTAAATGTTTTTGGTCCCAGGTGAACCTATTATTTAGATTTTAAGTCCGATGATATCCCATTTATTTCACCTGGTGTTAGTCACCAATTCATCATCGCTAAAGATTCACCCCCGTATCTATGAACAAGACAAATTGTTTACTTGAGTAAATGTGTCATTTTTTAAGATACGATTTTTATTATGTAGTTTAGTAATTCGTTGAAGTTAGAACTGTAAAAAGTTAGAATTCGTAGCCTTGCTTTCTTTGACGGTTCTTACTTCTTTTAAATTCTCCTCTATTGTATAAAACAATTGTAGTAATTACTTAAGCTCAAGTAATTACTTTAACTTGACTATAGATACGGATGTTAGTGTAGGTAATATTTTCATGTCTAAAGGATAATGTCACTTTGAAAAATTGGTCTAAGTCGGCAGCTAATCTTGCTCACGGAACTAAATAACCAAAGATGGTTGAAAGGTACTAATGCTCCAAGAAGTCGATGTCAAACTCATGTACATTCACGAAGGTTTTCCATGTTCGTGAAAAGTACCTAAGTAGATTATTTGGGTTTGTTAGGTAAGGTATTTTACAGAGCTCATGGCAGCCATGGCACACAAAGTGGTAAATGATCGTAAGTCCTGCCTAGGTATAATCTTATGTTACTCACAATAGGGAGTAGAACTTTTGCCAACTTCATTCAACAAGTTAAATAGTTATAATAGACATTTGAAAATAAAGTATCGTTTTAGCTTAATTTATAATTAAGTACCTCGTCTTCTAAATGCCGACCAACACCAAATTCTGATCAAATTTCGAACTGCCGCGCCTTGATGTAGCCGCTAGCAAATCTGGAACATCCAGTTTAAACCAAGTGTCATTGACTTCACCTAAGTTTTATCTACTCCACGAACTTTTATAACTCACGTATGTACTACTTACTTCAGATTCTGACCACTACCTAGCCACGAAAAAACTGTGACACTTTACTTAAGAGCCCACTTGATTTTGCTGTTGTTTTAAATTAACCGTCATTCTCTAATCCTCTACCTACCCACTAATTTGAAAAAGGTGCCCAAGACATCACTAAACCCTACGTTTAACACAAATTACACACCAAAGGTCACTAATTTATAATTTGCATTCAACATGGAATTAGCATAGGTTGACGCGTACAATAATTGTAGAGTTTCTAGTTGAATTCCTGAGCGACACACCTTTCATTACGGAGTCAACGCTAGCCCTAGGTTCTGTTCGAAAGTTTCTCGCTCTAATGTGTATAATACAGTCGGAACATTTATGTTGATTGAGAATTCTAATAAAGGCTATGAGCTCAGCGATCGTGGAATACATTAGCGGAGCGTGAACTTTATGCAAAGCTCGGTGCGTACCGTTTAACGCAGTAACGGCTTTAACTATTTAATTTATAATAGCTATCCTGATTTTCAATTAAGCTTAATGCCCACCTTATCATGCACTTATTATCTAAGCAAATTGAAATTTGTTGAGTGACTAGCCCAGTAATCGCTTGGGGCGCTTTGAATGTGGTCTTTGGGGTCCTAGCATATATTTAGACATGATGTCAGCCGGCGAACATGTTAAATATTGAACGATTTGCGGTAGTACGGGTTTTTCTGGATTAGTAAACAAGTAGTTAGTTTATATTAGCGATTAAAGTAAAGGAAACAACCGTTGAATATTCAAAAATTCGATAACTACCCTCATACGACGTAAGTGTAGGTAGAGCTAAACTTGATTTAGCCTTTCTCATGGAAATAATTAATTAAGCCGGATATCAAGATCTGAAAACGATTTCCTTGAAACTCAAGAATCTAGTCATGACTGCATACCTACCACCTACCATCAGTACCTACTACCGAAGTATACATCCATTTAATACCCTTCCAAAGTCCAAAAAGCAGTGGAATGTTTACGTAAATTATGAGTATTTTTTTTTTAGTTTACTAGTTGCAAACGAGAATCCTGTTGTTGAAGTACCTACGCAGATTAATTAACTAAAATAATTAAAAGAATAACGCGCATGTCGTTGAATTTTACAACTCGGAAGACCAAACAGTTAATTAGCGTGCCTTGGCATTTTACGAAGATGTCCCTAACATCATGTTTATTCGTTAATAAATAATGTAATGCGGAACTTCTAAAAATGTAATGACGCGTCTCTATAGCGCGCATAAAATGACAAACATCATTTATTTATACAACTCGTCTTATGCATATGCGTATTAGCAAGGAAGCTATTTTTCATAATTCAATCGATCACTGATTCATTAAAGCTTTATTAATTACGACTATACTGTCGGATTGCATTTAATTCGTTATTAAATCCGCCTCCTGTTCACTCCTATTACGTCCAAGTTAGAGTAAGTTCGCTTATAAGGATGCGGAACAATAACTTATGTGGCAAGTTGCACGATGCGTCCACTGCATAGCAATGAATGAATGACATTGTGTTTTCTATTGTGAAATTTAATGTTACGTTTCAGCGGTTTCATATTTTTAACTGACCTCAATTGCCAAGGTCGTGTCAGTTGTAATTGTCGTAAATATAATTTTATGTTATGGAAAAACACACTATACCTTACTCGACACCCAATCATAATAATGCTTAGTGCAATTAATGCCTATTTACCTTTTGAGGCAAACGAATGTTGTCCCAACATTTTTCCGTTCAACGCGTCAATGAGGACTCACCCAATTCTGCGGAACGAAGTTACGCACTGAATGCACGTATTTAATATAACTCACTTTCCATGTCATCTCCATTCGGTAATAGTTGTGATGTCACGAGTGACGAACAGACTCATTACATCTGACGTGCTAACTGCGGTTAGCGAATAAGTGATGTACGGCAATTTAAAACTTGTCGATATCGAGGTTCTCGTATGTTCTATGCGCAAGAGTCATACACGTGTAATGTGACTCAAACCTGCAGTCTAGGTAATTGGTGTTAGTAATCATTTGTTCCAATCTCGTCTAGTCTTCTTAACGATATGTTCTCAGGTTTCAGGTGAGCCGATTTATCAGTTCTCTGAATTAACATCTGAGGATTCTGCAATAATGCCAGATATTGTCTAGCCCGATTGTAGTTTTATATTCTCTTCAGAATAATCTAGTAAACGCAACTTTTTTTGTATTAGGTAGGAGCTTTACGCTTTTCTAAAACGTACATCTGTACGGCACCTACTGCAAACTTTTATTTTACAATACCTACGTGGCTTTTGGAAAAGCTTGCTTCACCAAGATTTTGACGAAATCCCATGAATGAAGAACAATTCACGCACATGACCTGGTTTTTAATCTAGGAGGGCCAAAAGCCACGGCAATTTAGCGATAATATCTAATGTTCATAGTAAATCTGTGCGCAAATCTCGTGGACAATCAAATTGTAAACGTATTGGGTTACATAACCATGAACGTAAGTACCGAAGTACTTTATTGTCATCAAAAACTGACACTGATGGATGCATTGACAATAGAAGATCGCATTAGGCTTGTTAACGACGCACATTTGACTCTCCTCATCTACTTGGAAAGCACTTTTAAACAGCGTTTTTTAAACAGCGGTGAAGGATCGAAATGGATTGAGAATGGTGAGGGTAGTAAAATGTTGAAACATCAATTTTAAATACGGTAAAATATGGTTCAAGGTAAAGTAGGAAAATCTTCAATCGAAAGTACAGGATTTATCTGCACAAATAGCTTAGCATCTTATCTCACTTATTTGAGACTATTGCTAAAGAAACTTTTGATGAAGAAGAGGTTCAGTTTGATTTGTCGCTGAAATCATGTCGATGTTGACAAAGCTGTGACGACTCATAAAACTATCGATAAATTACAGACCAACGTCCAACCATATACAAACGAATCATCGAATCAATTACGAAGGCTTACATCATCGAAGGATTGAGTCACGGTCACGACCTGTTCCGACCAGGTCCTTTTGTCCGTGGGTTGGGTCCTTAGTCATCACGTGACTACATCCAACTCACTACTGACCGCGTTGTTGAAAACAATCATGTTAGTATCATATGCTCTGACGTCCACGTTCGCATTTTAAGTGATTGTAAAGTTGAACTGCATTTATGCTATTTCGGAGTACTGCCTCCGCAATTCTGGATAATGCGTCGTACACGAAGTCGAGTAGTGTTTGACTGATTTGGCCTTTCAACTGTTTGGAAGATTGAGAGAGCATTTGATGGTACAAGAAAACATAAAATTACATTAAATGATTGTGGCATAAGTACTCTCTGCTTCTTTTCATCATGTGTCCGTTTCCAGTAAAACCAGGCCACAACTAAATTAATTCTTGGATATTAATGCATTGATGGAATTTCAACTATCATGGTGAGCCGAGGGTTGATAATCCAACAGTACGGTTTATTTGGACCTTAATGAAGGTAGCACTTATATAGTGTAATGAAAACGAAAAAAAAATTCTTAACTAACATAGCTTCTGTATCAGAGGCCCTATAAGAGCGTGCTGTGCAAACGTGAAGTAAATACATCGATATTTGAATCGAAAATACAATTATCCTATAGCATTTAAGTTGAATTGTTTACAACAAACAGAATCAGTAACACCCAAAGATATGAATACATTACTAAAATTATGAAATTTATATTATCTTTGAAACGGGTATTTTTAATTTAAAAATCGACGTAGTTACGTTTACACCGCGCGCTTTTGCTAGGGTCTCACTTTTACAAGTTTTTAAATAATATTGTGCAACGACGTCTACATATATCTAAGTAACATGAGACTGATTAAAATATTACCTATGTTAAAGTCCTCTTTTAAGAACAAACATAACAAACCATATACCAGCTTGAATTAACTCCTAATCAAGTAAAATTCCGTATTCAAGAGCGATCGAGTAATGTGATAGCACACAACTTAAACGAGCTTTGTATTTACTTTATTGGATTGAAGGCTCTCATACTGCATGCTTAGCATTGAAGATGGCACGAAGTGTTAGACGCCATTTTTTTTCCAACTTGGAGATCCGTTTTAAGATTTTCCATCTCTTCTTTGGCCCTACAGCATTTGTCACGGTACAAAACATAATAATCAATAGATACTAATATTTTAAATGCGAAAGGAGCTCTATCTGCCTGTTAACCTTTCCCTGATTTGGATGTATGGTATACCTACTGATAGATGATGATGACCTGGGTCAGTAGTCCTAACTTAGGACACTTTTTATCTCAGAAATTTGTCCCCGAGGGATAATTTCCGACTTTCAAGAGTAATAAGACGAGGAGGCATTTTGTAGACCAACTTGAAATATTTTGCACAAGAGCTTTAAAGTTTCTCCAAGGAACACGTCTCACGAATTTTGTGTTAAAGTCTCCCGAACATTATAGTTCTACAAATTCCGTGATAAATCCGTTCTGCTAGCAAGCGGTTATATCATTCAGAGACAGGACTATAGGTGCACTTAAATTGAAAGTCATAAATTTCGCAACTAACTTTGATTAAACTAAGTAGAGCGTTTAGTTTTATAGGTATCTCTTACTTATTGAACTGGCGATCTCTCTGGGGTCTATGAATAAATATGACATCATAATAATCTCGTGTTTATGTATTGTGCAGATTTTTTAACTAATCTATCAAGTGTTCGGCGCCACTAATGATATCATCTCCTTAAACGTCAATTTTGGTGAAAAAACTTAGTTACGGTTTCATGAAGGTTTGAATGGGAGAACTGATGCTGAAAGCAGGGCTACGATATTTTTCCAAAATACATAAAATAAATCATTTACTTTTTTACCGATATGAAATGCGATTGGTCTGCAATGAAGAATATTCTAGAATAGGTTGAAGTCATAAGATTTTTTCGGGCCGAAGGTGAATGTTCGTAGCATCGTCATTTCGGTGTCTACGACGCTGTCTACGAAAATCCTACAAAAAAACAAATATTTATGCAGAATATTTAAATTTTATTAATGAAATAAAAATAAATTCTTGATTATTATTATTATTTTTTTATACTTTTTTTTTGTTTTTATTTTATGTAAGAAAAATAATTAAAGGAATTCTTGATTATATAATACCGTTTTTATTTTTAAAATCTGTGACCATAAATTAATGTGTCTAATACGTAGGTATGTACTTTGTGATAGGTATTATTTCAGTTTCCATTAATTTTGATCCTCTGGTCAGGCATATCACATTACAGATAATTAATGCAAGCCCTTGAAACATAACAACAAAATCAATCAATTAGTAACCTTTCGATTTCTTCTAAATATCAGCTGTTCTACAAAGTATAATTAATTAAAGTAGCTGTTTAAAGGACACTGTGTAGGCGTTTATTTTGTAGATGTTTTACATAATTTGTTAGGCCATTCATCTTTTTGTTGGGCAGCAATATAATAAATATTTTATCTGCAAAAAGATCCGGCTGCCTTGTTGGTCTAGTGACTGCTGAGCATTTAGTCCTGGGTTCGATTCCCAGGTCGAGCAGTGTTATTGGGTTTTTCGACTTCGAATTTCATAGTAGCAGCCACGGAGCCTGGATTTGTCCCCGGTTGATGGCAATAGGCTCGCCCCCTATTACATGGGACTTAAACATAACTGGCGAAATGTGGGTGTACTATTAGGTACACATCTGCCTAACCCTTCGAGGCTTACTGGCGTGGTGTTATGTTATGTAGATCCGGCTAGCTTGATACAAATTTAGTTGTTTATACGCTTATACTGATCTAAAGTGCTTCACATTTACCGTCACATAAGGCCACGTACTTACATTATTTATTTATGTTTTTATTTTATTTCGTAATTCTTAAACGGCTTATTGAGGCTCAATTATTGCTTTTAACAGACGTTACGCTCCTGTTTAGCCGTACCTACCGCGGACCTAATGTGTCGTATCTTCGTTCACTTTTAAATGCCAAGGCTCAACGCGTTGAAAACTCATTCACAAGGTAATGTTAACTGAAAGTAAAAGCTTAGTTCCTCAATTCGTGCCAAATTGCTTATTGATTGCAGCTGCTTTGTGAAGTGACTAACTTGTTAGTGGGAAGTTGGAACTTGCTAAATGCTCAGTAGGTAGTAGTTTCGTATAATAACCGAGTTATTCTGTAAGGACTTGCTTTGTCCCGGGTTCGATTCCCGGGTCGGGCAATTTGTTAGTGGGTTTTTCCATCATGAATTTCTCAGTAGCGGCCACGGAGTCTGGATTCGTGCCCGGTTGATGGCAAAAGGGTCGCACCCAATTACATGGGACTTAAACGTAACTGGCGAGTGTGGGTGTACTATTAGGTACGCCTCTGCGTAACCCTTCAGGAATTGCCGCCGTGATTTTATGTTATGGATGACTCGCTTTGTAACTCACTTAAGGAAGTGGTGTTGACCACTGACAACTACCATTCCAGGAAAAAATTGTATTTTGTGTTGAATAACGTACCTAATTGTAGCTGCACAGCTTCAATTCATCTAATTCTAGCCTTTGGTCGCGGTTTCACCAGTTTTTTTAGAGGAGCTCGTGGCTAAATAATAACAGCCGCTCGGGTCGATCTTCAGGATAAGCCACTCTTGCCTAGGTTGGTCCGTGGATGGGTGACCACCCATTACATACCGAGTTTCCTCCGTGCCTCGGGAAACACGTTAAGCAGTTGGTCCCGGCTGTCATTTGTAGATCTTTGACAAAGTTACAAGTAGTCAGTGACCCGAAAGTCTGACAACCAGTCTTACCAAGGGGTATCATTTTGCCCAGTACTAACTGGGTTGTGGAGGTCAGATAGGCAGTGGCTCCATGTAAAATATTGGTATTCAGCTGCATCCGGTTGGACTGGAAGCCGACCCCAACATAGTTGGGAAAAGGCTAAGCAGATGATGATGGCCGCGGTTTCGCCAGTATCCTATGTCATCCACCCACACAGGTAATAATATAGCCCTTAAACTTAAGGCATAATAAGGTAAGGACAGACAGATAGACAGAGCTACTATCAATTATTATTATTATCTTTTTTTATTTAAATATATAATAACTATATATAATATTATGAGTGTGGATGTATCAATAAAATAATAGTACCTGGGCGACCGAGCTGTGCTTGGGTGAAAAGAGAGAAAACGATTTTTCCCAGATATAAGACCTATCGATCGATTCGATCGATCGATTTTTCGCCTCCGAAAACCTCTATATTGCAATTTTCATTGCGATAGTTAGAGCCGTTTCCGAGAACGCGACTACAAAAATATATATATACTCGTAATATATTGCTCGTTTAATTTTAAAGGATTAACAGCACTAATTTTAATACGACTTCCGTGTAACGTCAAAAGCAAATAGTTTTGTTGTCGATTTGCTTAATTAAGTGAAGCACCTAGTTAACGGCAAGCAAATATTTAATGATTACTTACCTCATTTGAAACTCTTTCAAGGATTTACAATTATTGCATATTAAATGATTGATTGATTAACTACTATAATATTTTGACAGTTAGGTATGATTTGCCTGACTGATCGATATTATTAGTCCTCATAGAAAAGACATTGATTCAAAATTGCCTGCGGCCGCTGGGTGAGATCTTATGATTAATCATTTTGACAGTTCTGTTGTTGTCAACTTTTCGTAAGAAGTTAATTTTCAGTACTATTGAAACTTTGAATTTCGTTTAAAATTAAAAGGTAAGGCTAGGTTTGCACTTAATTCATGCGCTACACTCTCCGGACTCGAGTGGGAATGTAAGTCGTTAAGTGGGGCTACCTCATGGAAACAGCAGTGGGGTGTGGTTGTGGAGTTGTGTCGCAAACTATAATCCATCTCCTATCCTGTCCTCTTAGCCCAAACACTAAACCGATGCGAAAACCGCAGTGGTAGTTCTGGGCTAACAAAATATAAAAAATTGACGTAACACCAACACGAAGAAGAAGAAGATGCACTACTGCACAAGTTTAGGATTGTGATAACATACAGTTGGATAAAGGAAAATTTAAAAAAAATATAACTCAGAATAATAATCGTGCCTTCGTGGTTAATTACAGACGCACTCAAGTCCATCTTTAATATACTTATAGAAACATAGATCAGTTAGTTCTTCAGGGGCGGTCGCTTTGATCAAGTAAATAAGCACTAAGATATATAAACCCAAGGTTCTGATCAATAATAACGTAGTTATCTCGAGTTTATTACGAGTGAGGTTAAGTGCTTAGAATTAATTATATTACCTACCTTATGGATCTGTTCATGGTGTATTTTACTATCGAAACTAATTGATAGCTTTTAGCAGTTATTAGATTCAGAGTTTATTGATTTGTTAATGAGATTTGATAATTTAATCTATTGGATGTAGCAGGAACACGGAGCTATACTAAAATACTTAAGGTTGGTATAGCTCCATGTTACAAGGTTAGTCAAGGGATACAATATATTCGTAAAAGTACAGTAAGTTCATATTTTTCATCGGTGCTTGTGTTTTGATTTTGCGCGACTGTTTGAGAAGCATAACAGAATAGAGAAGCTTAATCCCGTGTTTATACTGACTTTCCATTTTAAACAAAGTCATTGCAATGTGACTCCTCTGATACTGAAGGGCAAATTGGCTTGAAAAATATTCCAATGGACGAGCTTTTATGTTCTGACTGGGGCCTCAAGTACCAAGAACCTAAATTCAACGTTCAGTGCTCTAAGTAAAGTACATACATATCTATAAACATCAACGGATATTATATCTTAAAGAGACTTATTTATAAACCATATTTCCCCGTGTGAGTAATTCGCACTTGGCCACGCCTATTTCAGTCATATCGACTCGCAAGATGACCTATAGTGTGCGAGGAACTTGTTTATGTGTGATTTATAGTTTAGATATGAAATAATTATAAGATACAGCTATTACAACATCTTCAGAGTAAATAATCTTTGACTGCACGTGCATGTCCGAGTTTTTGAAGACTTGACATACATACCGGTAGGCTTCAATACTAATATTATGTATAGTTAGGTACTACTTATGTTGTAATCGGGAAAGCTCTGTTGAGGAAACACATCGCAATACTTACTTGTATCGTAGGCAGGCCTGCTCATTTTACATATTTTATGTTGATAATAATAAATTACTAAGTAATCATTTACAATAAAATCTTAACCCAATTAATACATGTCATATAAAAATATATATTTATCTGATCGCCTATTAAACGGAAGTTTCCACAGTGTGACTTCTTCAAAACCGAACCCTTGTCTAGGTCAAAAGGTCAGACACATCATCTCAAATGTCGCAACAGTCACAAACACACTCAATCAATAAGTGTTAATTTCTTCACGATTACCGAGTTTAAAGTGTAAGCTAGATTTACCATTAATCAAAGAATGACCAGTTTATCTTGACATATCATGGCGGCGCCCCTTGCAAAGGCAAGTGGACAACAAATTATCAAAAAGTACTGACAGTGGTAGGTTCCAAACTTCGCCGCCTGTCAAGTTAAATTGATATTTCTGAAGACAATGAGCCTTGGTATACAGATAAAAAATTAACACCTTCGCCGACGAAGGTTGAAAAACTTGCCTCATTTTGTCATGCATAACATGTTTTTTTTTTATAAACGTGTGAAGATTTGATTAGGCGATTAGCCGGAAAACGTAATGCTTTTATCGAATTACAAGTGTAAATTAATCATTGCATTATCATATCGTACTATTTAGGTGCATTTTGACTGATTTCGTTTGAACGGGCAATTCTGGGTTTTAAGATTACGATAGCACTTGTAAACACCAGATTGTGGTAGGAATAATCCGATATATAATATTATGCTAAGGTAGACTTTTTCCCTAGGTATTGTTGTGGCAATGAAATCACAAACTTGGGGTCAGCTTCAAGTCTAACCGGATGTAGCTGAATATACAATTTTTACAGGAGGGACTATCTCACCTCCGCAACAGTTTCTACATAACTCAGTGGTGAAGCTGGTCGTGAGACTAACTGCCGTAAAGTAAAGACTGTAAATGATAATTATACAAATGAAAACCAACCTAAAGATTCCATAGAACAACAGAACTGAAACTGCAAGAAAGAGCAGTATTACTATTCTTTTGGTTATTAGTAAAAAACTGCGACCCAATTCCTTGTAACATTCTTTGTAATTTAACCATTAATTAATGTCATGATCTATATGTTCACCAGACATCTACATGCCGATATGGCTTTACGTGTGAGACTAATAAAAAATTAAAGTATTAAAAAAAAATAAGTCAAAATATAAATGTGCACTATTATTTTGTGGTTTGTGTGAATACCTCTTACATGTAAGAAGTGGGTTGGAAATTAAAGTTAGAACTTTCTGTGGTTTCTAAAATTAGTTCTGATAGGTCAACAGGTGTAGGGACAGGTGATCTAAAATAATTTAAAGAGTTTCAACACAAACTGTTTTTAGACACCTGCTTCCTTTCTAGATCATTGATAAAGTCACGATGCCCAAAAAAGGAAATTATGGCTGGTAACTTTGTTCACCAGTGGCCATCCATTTCACTTATTCAGAAAAGATGGCGTTTCTAAGATACCTACGCCATTACTGACTGTGAATTTTAAAATAACAGCTGTATGCTCGCCCTTCCTTCATTCATATAAAGAAAACAATGAACTGTTCACCTATAATAAACCTACTTGCAGATAAAGATGTCTAATTAAAAAGTACGTACATTTATGTTTGTCAGTTGCTGTTTTTTGCAGTAATGCAATAGGAAGGCTTGATACCCATAAGCCATACTTTGCAACTAAGAGTGTTCATTGGTATGTAAAGAATGTGCCGTATACTCCAAAGTTAGTTCACGCCTCTATTAACAGTAAAACCGATCTAAGAAAACATTTCATGTCCACACCAACAAAATTGATCGCCTAGTTGTTTCTGAAAACTTCATTACAAAAAATCATTAGTAACTCTCACATTTTCAGTGCCATCGTTACTCTAAAATGACAGGTACTCATTAATATTTTCAAACACCATATAATCTTAATGCCTCCCCATTATCAGTGGCGCAGCACGTGTTATGGTTCCAGTGAGAAATTCCCGACGTTAATAAACGATAGTCGCAGGAGTCAACCCTCTGTCTGCGCCAGATTTACTACTTCAGAACAAAGGACATCCATTTTAATAGTGACATGTGAACTATGGGGCTCGAATGATGTGGCTCCTTGTAGGAAATAATGGGACGTGAGAAAAAGTGGACGTTTCATGAAAAAATAAAATATTAAATTACTTTTTTGGTTCAATAGAGGATAATTAAAATTTACCTATTTGCAGGTAGACGAAAATGGACATTCATGCTGTTCAAAATATTTTGCTATATATCAAAATGAAATTGCTACGTTAGTTAAATATAATACAAATAATAATTTATAAAGTACTAAATTAGGTCAAACAAAAACTGGATATATTATTCCTACTTTAGGGAAAACATGTGATGTTTTAGTTTGGCATAACAATGTATTTATTAATCCAACTCCTTCTTCAGTAGATTTACCTACTTTTTAAATCCGGTTTTGGCCAATTCGATGCTTATCGGTGTTACGGTGTTATATACTACAATACATCAAACAAAATTAATTGAAACACAATATAAAATAAATAATATTCTTACTTTTTTATTATTCTGATGAGCTAGCAACTAGATAGCGGACGCGAAATTATCATTTTGTTAGATATGGCGTCTCCACGTGGCGAGGCGTGGCAATTAAGATGAAAGCAGTTAGTTCACTTTGTACCACGTTTATAATAACAGAACTTGTCAACAATTGATTGACAAAGGGCCTGTTCATTTTCTGCAAAAATAAAGGAAGCAGTGATGTGGTTTAGGAATTAATTTTCTCTCTAAAAGCACACATAGGTACGCAGGGCAGCTTCGCTTTAGTTTACCAGTACAGTAGGTACTGAAACTGAAAAAAAGTGTGGCACTGTTCAGTAATATTAATAAAAACATAATAAACACCAGACAACACATTTACTAAAGCAGGAATTAGCTAAATCGATAACCTGCGTTCTCTCATTTATTTTTTTCGCAAATATTATGATGCGGCATATTTTTATAATGTTTCTTTCAATGTTAACACTACAATACCGGGTGTACCATAAAACTTCTGACATTCGTCCACCCACATACCACATTTGAAACACACGGAAGAATAGCAACACTATTCTCACGACGAGCGACGCGTCGTTCGTTGCGGTAGATAAATTATGGACATGCGCCATCTCTTTGTCCTGTCAATATGTCAAGTGTGGGCCTCCTCACTTCTCCTGGCGTTGACATAATAATACCTTTTACTCTGAGCTTTAATTACGACACAAGAATTCGGTCATTCACGTTCTTGTTGTTATTGAAAGGGTGATTTGTTTTGGAGACATAAAGACTGCCGGTGATATGAAACCGGTAATTGAATCTTTTGATGCAAGATTCTCTATACGTACTCAATACTTCGGTGGACAGTAATATTGTTAAGTGCACATAAAGTCCAAACGGGTTAATCTTTCTTTATGTAAACTGTTATTCGCGTCTCCCATCAGTAGCAGATGCTGTCTAGAATCCGGCTCGAAGGACCATGTTATTATTCTTTCTCTATACCCTTCTAATATAAGAAGATGTTGAATAGAATATTTTTTTTTTATTTGCGTTATAACATGGTACATTAAGGTCTTATTTATAAATGGTTACGATCTTAGATATTTTGCCATGGCATGGACTTAAATATAAAAAAAAAATGTAAACCTCCAATTTATTATACGCAACTGTGTAAAGTAGTATAAGCAGAACCAAACTTAACAGGGACGGTTATTCGTACAGTTGTGCTTACATAAATATGGATATTGTCTACATTTTACTATGTTGACCACAATAGTTTAGTAGCTGTTATGATGACTCAAACGATGCAGATTGAATTTCAGAAAATTGTATTACGTGGTTGTATTGCATAAATGGAATTATTCTAGGAATCAATTAATTTTCCTATTAGTGTAAGATATGGAAATGAAGTAGGAATTCTCATGAAGGAAAACGCAAAATACAATTAAGGAAGTTATTTCAGAATTGCCATGCATATGTATATGTAGATAGTTTACTATAGTGGGTACATGACTACTAAGATTTCATTTAAAATTGTAGCCATGTCAAAAATTCACGAGTAAAAATGTGTACGAAGGATCAGTTAATCACCCAAGCAACATGGATTATTTCAAGACATTATCATGATATGAAACATGACATTTCCGTCGTCAAGAGCAAAAACTTTGTTCACTAAAGCACTACACATGATCGAAGGTTAGACAAATTTAAACACGACACTGCTAAATGAATCATGTAATGCAGTTATTGCTTACAAAAACTACTGTATAAATAACTTTATTAGACTGACACCCAATGCCCCATGTGAATAACAAACGCGATGAGAAAATATTTAAATGTTTCTTCTAGGTGGTCTTAGTGCTCGCAACTCGCGGGGTATGCGACAAGATGCCAGTACGTTCATTCCTGGCTTTCGATTGGGCCTCCAGTCATCTAGTTATATAGACACTTTTATTTAATGTTCACTTCCTTGAATCTGCGACACGTGTCTAGTTGAGTCTTATTGCTATTTTTTATTTATTATGTTTTGTGAATGTGTACATTATGAGATTTCCAAAAGCGTTTACTTCTCAATTGACCTTAACACAACTACCTACTACCTCAACATGAGATGTAATCTTTTTTATAGGTACGTTATCTCCTCGATTCGCTAGGTTACCTGGGTATTGACTAATACCGATTCTTATTGAAAAAAAATGAAGGTTCTAAAGTACGGTCACCCATCAGGGAAAAACTCGGATCTTTGCAAAGGCTGAACCTTTAAAAATCATGAATCACCTAATACAAGAACCAAACAATACTATCATTAACCTGACAATTTACCTACAATGAAACCTCAATACTAAGAATCTGTAGTTCATAAAATTAAAGAAGGCTGCTACTAACTAAGAGAGATCTGTTAACTTGTATGATCATTGTTGGACATTGTGGTATTTCCTTTATCCGTATTGTTCATAGTTACTGCGTCTGCGCTGACTCTAATCACGTAGCCGCGTAGTAGCGTAGCAAACTAACAAATATTACGTCTAGATACGTAACTCCGCTTTTCATTTTCGTAACAAATAGCTGTACAGAACTACACTGCACATGGATCTATATTGGCGCTTAGCCTTATATGGAACTATCGGCGCCATCTTGTATTTCAATACTATTCACAAATATTGTGGTTAATTAGTTCTTAATAAATAGGTCTATGACATACCACCAACAGCGGTCTCCTATAAACGCCATTCGAGGGCCCAATCATCGGTGCACTCTATCTACGTTACTTTGCTATTTTCATACTTGGTCTTTTCGAGATTGAGAATTACCTAAGTATGAATTTTAATTTACAAATTGCAACTAACATATATAAACATTGAAATTGCCAACTTAAGTACCTACTGGAACTTAGAACTTGAGTAACATATTTCATAAGTAGGTAATTTAAAGCAGTATTCTAAGCCAATTACTAATAATTTAATTAAGTAGTAAATAATGAGCTTTCCTACTCTCCACTTACAAGTTATAATTTTAACAGTAATTGTTAGCCTGTTTGATGTAATAATACCCAGTTGTTAACTTGTCAACAAGCTAAATTAATGGTTAAATTTTTCCCGTGTCTTTGTCAATTTTAATTGCTTTCATAAAATTAATTGATAATTACTTTGCATGAAAAACAAAGTCACTTATGATTGGTGGTGTTTAGTTATATGAGAAACTGCAATAATTTATTATTATAATTCAATATAGAGTGTTTGAGGCTAGGTAAACTATTGTGTATGGTATAAAGAAATGTGTGAAAGTACAAAATCAAAAGTCATTTATTAAATTAGGCTGATAATCAGCACTTTTTGAACATCAAAGTTTACAAGAGACAATCGCCCAAAACGCCCACCCTCGCCACTTTCAGTGTTTTAGCTGGAAAGAAGAAGTGGCGGAACAATCTCCCCAGCAACACACCTGTCTGTTAGGTTAGATATACAATAGTATAGAAGAAGTTAAGTAAACATATGATAGAACTCTTGTCTAAAAAATCAGCTATGAAGGTGTTCCGTAAAGGCGTTATGCACAGCTAACAATTTAGGCCTTGATCAGTAAGACCGCTACATAGGGCGTTTATTTGTTGCAAACTAAAATTAAATAAGAGGTGCATTATGTTAAGAGCACCTCAGAGGTGCTTTTACACTCGTATCTATAGTCAAGTTAAAGTAATTACTTGAGCTTAAGTAATTACTACAAACATTTTTATGCAACAGACAAGAATTTAAACGAAGTAAGAACCGTCAAAGAAAGCAAAGCTATGAATTCTAACTTTTGATAGTTCTAACTTCAAGCAATTAATAAACTACAGAATAAAAATCGTATCTTAAATAATGACTTTTACTCAAATAATCACTTTGACTTGTTTACAGATACAGGTGTTAGTCTCCGTAATAATTCACCCAAAAATACTTTGATAAATAAAATAAGGGTACTTACATACATTCTTAGGTACTCCTCTTTCTTCAAACAATTGCTTACGCCTGAGCGGCGATCGATGTTGCTTCTCTTTTCTTCTATGCTTTCGGTAATCATAAGTTTCTCCAAGTTATGAAAAGAATTTTAGGCGATATGGCCGAAGTTTTGCAGCACTCTCAGAAGACAGATTGACCTATTCCAAGTTCTTTAAGGATTGATGCATTCGATCTGTGGTGTGTTGTCCTAGGTATACGTAACATGTGTATCAAGCACCACATCTCCTACATACTAGCTACTTCACCTATCGCTATACCTAAGGGTGAATAACAAAAATGAAACTGAACGCGATCAGCAAATTTAAACGGCGTTCAAGAGCAACAGCTACTTTATTACTATGTAATGTTGACATTGACAGCTCCTGAACGTCCTTTAGTGCTGATTGCCTTGATTCATTGGTGAAATCCGCTCTTAGTGTATCTAACACTTTTGTCGGTTATGTTCACCAAACGTACGTTTTTCGATAAGATTATTACGACTTACGTATTTATGCAAGTATGTGATCGAATCCGTGTCGAATTTTAACAAAAACACTAGTAAAAAGCGGAACTTCACTGTAATTGGTCGACAAAATAATGATGCTATGAAATATCTTTGAGATTAAAACGGATATTACCAATAGCCAACCTACGTGTGTAATCAATTTAGTTTTAGGTATTGATATAGAGACACCTTTATGGATTAAATAAACCTAGCTTGTGTTGGACAATAAAGAAGACATCCGTCTTATATTAAAGCTTAAGACGAGGTCATCATTATCTATTGTTAATTTTGTGATTAAAATCTAACAAACGAAAATAATCAGGATGTAGAAAATAATACTTGACGTATAGAATCACAAGCCCGTTTAATATATGTAAATGTATTAGATCAAATAATTACACATTCATTAATTATCTGTCTGAAACGGAATGCAACATACTTTGCCTAGTTACTTATCTATCATTTCATTCCACTGGGTCTGTTATAGTCCTACATCTTGGCTGAAATTGCTTTTGTTTATTAGTTTTTCAAGATTATGTGTAGTTAAATGTTAGTTCGAGAAGAGGGATAATTTTCCAGTAGAGACCGGGTATTACAAAAGTATTGTATAGTTCTAGAAAGTAGGTGATGTAAAATCTTTACCAAACATAAAGTCCATGATTACAGAATCAGAAGGAGGCACTGTCAATACAAGAGGGCTCAAGAAAGATCTGTTTAGTGGCAGTTAATAGACAGTTAACATAAAAGACCATGAAGAGCTGTTTCAGGCTTTGCGAAACAAATTTTTAAATAATTTATCAAGTTTTTTCATAACTGTTTGTCTTATAAGAAGCTGTTTGAATTTTCATTTGTTTTCAAAAATATCTACTAATAGACTAACAACTATTTGAAGTTCTGAAAATCACCTAGGTACCTGAAGTTCTACAGTAGTTTCTTTTTATAATTCTGTAAAGCCAGCGATTTACCGACCACTGTATGTTCACTTTTTATTAGTTCAAATAACTAATACACTTCGCAGAAACTGCATTTGACACAAATTCTCAACGTTTGCATGAAGTCCTAGCTCAAAACTGTGTTATTCATTGTGTTGGGTTTTACCTCGTGATTTTGGCTAAAAAGAGTCAAAGAAAGGAAAATTAAATACAAGTATCATAACCACGCGGAGAGAAGAGCGGAAGGCTATGGGGAGGCCCTTGCCCAGCAGTGGGACAATATAGGCTAAGGAAAAAAAAATATGACTTCACTGTTATGTAGGTATACAGGGTGGAATTGACACCGTACAGAAAACGGAAACCACATACTCAGTACATCATTCTGAAACACCCAACATAGAAATTTTTCGTCGGTTATTAAAAAAAAAAACAGCTGTTTCCGACAAAAGTGCAATACCTATACAGTCAAAATGTATGGAACAGCTGTTCTTTTTTAAATTACCGATGTAAATTTTCTGAAATATTGCCCTTCCACCCCGTATTTCACACGTTCCGAAATGACGGATATTTCGTAGGTTATAAATAACACTAGTTTAAAATGATTGCTAAGTTACACTAAACATATATTTCATCAACTTTAAGTGGTAGAGAAGCAAAGCAATATGTACCATCATCACATTCATCACCATTTCATCCAATAGGATCACTGGAGGTTATGTGAGCCTCCGTAGTTGAAGCCTCCAACATAGGTGGACGTAACGTAGATTTGTACAAACCTCAGTTTTTCAGTTAATTCGTCACGGACGCAATAGGAGAACATTTTAAAGTAGTTTTATTGGTCCTCCCAGTATTAGAAATTGGTTCCTTTGTATTTTTTGTCTATTGCTTAATACCGTAACTTAGCGAGGTACTGAATCCAACCAGTTTCATCTAGAAAATGCTTTGTTACAAAAAAAAAAAGTTTCAATAGTATTTTTTGCACTGTGTGCCAAGTCAATTGCTATGAAAAGAAGTGTACACGTGTTTCAAATCGTGCTCTAATTCTTCACATTTCTTGGTTTATTTTATTTTTTTACTTATTAAACGACGGCATCAAAACATGCACGATTTTCACGACAAGACACCCGAAAAAAAAATATTTTCGCTATGGTTACAGCATCAATAAAAAATTCTGATACGCAACATTCAAAGCTACGAATTTAATTTACAAGTTATAAAAGCTCACGGAACCAACCCAGAGTTGATAGTCCTTCAACATTCAAAGCTGCGCACGCATACACACACAATAGTCGTATTAATCTAATAGCCACAACACCATTACATAAGATTTTAAGGTTTCTTGCTTTTTAAATATCAACTTTATCGTCAACAGTTAGAGATTCTTTTCCATCACTAATGATACGTAAAGACGGGTGATCGTGACCCCTGATTTCAATATACAAGCAAACACTGTGTCTACGTGTGTATTGCTCCAAACTTGATTTCAAACCATTAATGAAATAAAACGCCATAAACTTTTATTTGCTTTTGTATAAGAATATGCATAATACTGTGAATGGATGAACTTGAAATTGTAGAGCACTAGAACTATTAATAATAATCCTGGAAGTGGAAATTGTTCTCTACAATTTTAAGTGTTTGCTGACACGAAAAGATTTTATATTCAAGTCTAGAATTTTCTCAAACAAAGATATTTTTACCAGACAATATCAGATCCGTAATCTAAAGCAAAGTAAGTAGGAAGTGGGAAAAAATATTTTGATCAAAATTCGCGCCAAAATGTATTGCGTTTTCGCGCAGGTGCTCTCTGATCTCTGGCCCCGCGCCCCGCTATCATCCATGTGCACCAAATCAATTTTTATGATTTCATAGATTACTTTGATGATTCCAACCGTTAAGATTTCATATCACTTAAGTTTTATCAAAAACTTTCAGTTAATCGCAAATTGAAACGCCTTGTGGTAGCCAATCTATCAATGGAGCCTCAACCGATCAGAAGTTGTTATGGCGTGATGAAGTTCGCTTGTGATTGGTGGAAGTTCACGCGACATCTATTTCTGTCTCGAGTCAGAATGCGCGCGCTGTGGCCAGCGCGCATGTGTGCGAGCGATACGTGCGGGTATCGATGTGTGCGTGTGTTGTGAGGCGCGCTCTCTGTTTACAGCGCGGTGGTGTGGCCGGCGAGCGCACGCATTCGACACTGTTAACGTGCGAAATCGAGTTTTCCGGCGGCTCTCGAGCTGCATTAGCGTCTATGGTGTTTTCCTCACAGTTTATTGGTGTTAATATATGTCGGACGTAAAGAAAACATTCGGGATCCGAGTCAACACTCAGTTCCGAGCGTACTTTCGGTGCAGCTCATAAAAATTATACGTGTTTTCGGCGGATGCGATGAATAAATTTTGCAAATCGAGTCTGTGTGTCGAAAAGGTTCGTGAGAGCTATGTTTTGATCGGTCGGCGTGTAGTGGAAGTGCCGGGCGGTGCGGACGCGATACGACTCGCGCTCCTGATCCTGATCTCAGTGAAACTGAGGCTGTGCTGCTGGTTGTTCTCGCTGCGAGCCTTGGGACTTGGAGCAAGTGTTGCCAGGAGTGCCCGGAGCATCCAGAGGGACGCACTGGAGTACACTGTACCCGGCACGTGCTGAGGTAGGCTTAACATCGCGTGACCTTGGCTTTTTCGCTTCGCTTTTAAAACGTCAAAATGGTACAAGATCCAGATGCTAATGTATTAATTTTTCATCTCATGTGTTTTGTCTGCTAACCGCTTCAAAGGTATCTTTTCCTGATTAGCACCGCTTTGGTACACCATGTTATTTCACACGCCGCTGCTAATCGTTTATATTTGTTGATCATTATAGTACATACATTTTAGTTTATACATATGGCACTTTCCGGGAACATATGACTTGATTATATAATTATACCCAGTGCTTGCAACGTGTTTGATGTCTGTCTGATAGGTTAGGTAGATATTTTTACCTTTTCTCCAGTTGTCTCTAATCCTCTTCATTTTGCTTTTGATAATCTTCTCCCACAATAACAATTTCTCAATCCTAGATTTTTAACCTCTGTGTGTTGTTCCTACTTTATCCAGATTTAGGACATACCAACCTATGATATTTATTTTATAGGATTTTAAACCAAAGAGAATTAAATTTAATAGCTTTTCATAAAAGGGTTATTTTATGAAAAGCATTCATTCCTTTTGTCGACCTTGTATTTAGAAGAGGTTATCTGTGCTTTAGACACAGAAAAGATGTTAAAGACAAGAACTTCCAAAATCTGTTTCGTGTTTCCGTACAAAATGCATTTGTCGACTCCAATAGATAACAAGAGATAAATTCGTCAAATGCTGAACTAGATAACAGATTGTCACATTCCCTATATTTATATGAACACATGGCATACCATTGATATCAAAAAGAATGTGTAAATTGCATGCAATTAAATGTTTTTCTAACACCATGTTTTATTGTAGCTAGCACCTAGCCATTGATAAGTTTTTACACGCATTGCTGGTATTGTTTCTATTACCTACTTACATTACTATATTTATAACCTTTTTCCATATCAATTTCTTTACCATTGGTATTAAATCAAAATTCTTGATCCTCAAAATGAAAATAGTGTTACATCCATCATTAAAGTCTTACAAGAATCTTACATGAAACAAAAAAAAAAACATAACCTCTTTCAGCATTTGAACAAAAATATTTGATTTTTGATAAGGTAGTTGTATAAAAACAGCTTAAGCAAATGTAAAAAAATTATCGCTATCGGAGAGCTCTTAGGAAACTTTCTTATGAGCTATCTGATAGCGACAGTTTCATTTCGCCTACAGATATAGTAACATTTCAGGAAATTACAGTCAATCTTCCTGAATCTTTCTTTTTTCATAATGTTTATCATAATGGAAATAATATAGTTCCCATTGCTATGACTAAGGCTTCTTCACTGACAAGGAGCGACCCATAGTCCACCTTGCGGGTTTTTGGATCTAGGACATGCTAATTCCCCATATTATTTATCCTTCTCTTAATTTAATAATTGATTCTGTAATATGCAAACTTTTCTGTTCTGAAATATGCAAACTTCTAGAAAACCGAGCTGTAGGTAAAGACGGACAATATTAATAGCGCGCCGTCGGCAATTTATAGCCTAAAACAATACATTAAACAAAACAATAAAATACGGATTGGTATTTCTTTATCACTCAATAATTAAAGTAAAGCCGGGAAAACCTGTAACAACGGAAATAGAGGAAGTATAAAAGAGAGCATTTTACATAACATTAGATACCAATGGGCTATCGCGCATGAATTCGCCGCTAGGGGCGTGCGTGTAGAGTAAGGTCTTCAGAAATGTCAGATGTCATAGAGTGTTCCCGCGTTGCGCGCTTTTTTATCACGTAGTTTTATTAATATTCACGAGTGTGGTCAAGATTGAGCCATTCCAGATTAATTATGACTTGAAGATTGTAGGTAGCAAGTTGGGAGTTCGAATTTGTTGGTATTTAAAGGAAGAATGATTTTTAAATGTTTCATGCTAGCTAATTTAAAGTTTACATTACGTTGTTAAACGTAGTTAAATAAACTTTTTATGCAGTTATTGGTACTTTAAAGTATAAAATAGAATTAATGACAAGACCTTACTCGACAGTGGCACCATCTGGTGAGCTCAAAAACGATAGCCCTCATTGAAAACACTTGCATAAGTCATTGCATTGTTTCTGCTGAAAGATACCAACACAAACATGCAACGGCATAGATATTAACCATCTTCAGATTTTTTAAATGTGCTGAACTCCTAACTAAGGAAAATATAAGCAGTTTTATATGAATAATCCTTCAATGAATGGTCATTAATTATTTTTGCGAAATTCTAACTTTGTGGCACATTCCAGAATGAATTGGCATTGATTCATATTTTGTCATAATAAAAGTTCCAGGTGAAGAAGACAATATAACAAAAGTAATTCTTAAGAAAGATACGAAGGATATTATGCCATTTTTCTCAGTTCTCGCCTGAGAAGAAAAGAACAACATGGTCCTTAAAACCTTAAGATTGTATCAGACATTGAAAAGGCCAAGACCATTAATATAACTCCGCTTTACAGTTTCGCAATTTTTGGGCATAACCTTATTCTGTGTAATCGTTTCGTAGTGAAACATATTTATTGATCGTAACAGTAAGTTAACCTAATATCAAGTTGCGTCGCGTACTTGTTGGCGCCTCACAGGCGACGGAACAATACCCCGGAGAACAATGGAGGAATTAACGAATTTTCAACTGATGAATTACACAAGGACATGCACTAACGACCAATATCCCATGTCAAAATATTTTATAGTTAAACCTACATACGTATATCAGTTCGGCTTCAGATGTAGGCAATGCAACACTTTGAACTCCTTGGCAAGCAATACGTCTTGTTGTTCTCGGAAATCATATTTAGGATTCATCAAATCTTGAGATGTGCGGTTTATAATTAATTTCAGTTTTATGATCACATTTATGTGTGATATTGCTGTGGTAACCATTTACCTTTATTGACCCTATTGAAGACTGAACATAATGTCAAGTATTTAATCGGTATGATCAAACAATTTTAATAGCATCGCTATTAAAAAGTAAATAAACGTCCCGATGAATAAAAGATGAATGTACACGTAAATACCTCATTACATTATTACATAAAAACTCGATAATACTATAGAACACAATATTATGAATAATAAATAATGAATTGAATGTGTTTGCATTGCAAAACTTTGCCATTTAAAATGTTTTTGACACTGAAGGCTGAAGCATGAATGAACGCTACAAAGGAGTGGAATGAATGCTGTTACAAGTACAAGTTAAAAATAAGTTGATTAATTAAACCCAAAAGAAACACGAAATCTCATTCACAAGAAGAAATGCTACAAAATACTTGAAGTGGGTGGTGGATTTATAACTTTTATAATTTGCATGAAAACGAACAAGGCATCCAATAAAAGACTACCATAAAATTAGACATATCGACGTATTTGATATCAAGAATATATATTCTCCTTATACAGGTAATGAAGCACGGAATTATTAAATTATTTTCTATTATGGAAATAATAACGTTTAGCTCAATAAAGAAAACACCAAATATGTCACTGCATAAAGTTTCTTGGGAACCAATGAAATAATGTTATTAGGGCACGATAAAAGCGTTCGCATTCGAATCGCGATGCAATTTACAAGATAATATGGAGAGTCCTCGAGATAATAATACAAGAGGAGAGAGTTATAAAGATATTGCGCAACGTCCAGACTCGAATATTATTTCTCACGTACGCAGCCTGTTTCCCAACGCTCGTCGGGATCATAAAGCCAGTTTACACAATATTACATACTATATTACGGAATATTCTTCCGTCAGTATCTCAAAATATTAACAACATCTTTCTCTTTTCATCTCTTCCAGAGAGCACATGAGCATCTGCGTTTGTATTGTCTAAATCCAGCTTAACAATATTGCCGGCCACAAATATTATGTAATATATTCAGACACTGTTGAACAATACGATGTAATCATTATCTCTTTTTACCAGAGCTATAACATAAACACATGATATAGGCGCATAAGTGCTATTACAAAACTGGACTCATGAATGGTCCTCCACCCACGCGGCCAATGATTTTTTTATAGCGACTGTAGGTACATCGAAAATAATCGTTTTAACAATGCCCCAGCCTCAAAAGAGGTCACTAGATCTGTTTTATCTTCCACTTCATTGTACAATGCAACAGACAAGTTTAATAAGAGCCCGACAAATATATGGATATATCCGAAAACAAGACTGTTGTGACACAATTTCGGAACAAAGGAAAACATACCTACGTAGATGGAATGGAATATTCGATGTTAAAACTTATTTCTAAGCAACAATACGGTGACTTGAATACCATATTGCACTTAACGCTAAGAGTGCACACATCCGTGATAAGAACATTCAAGCAGCACACATGAATCAACGTGGCCTCCACACATCTGAATGGATGTTAATTAGTACGTTTGTTTTAACACTTCAATATTCAAAGCGCACACATACACATATGCACGTGCTGTAGCGCACCATGTATAATGAGCCTTCGCATTTAACTGCCGCTGATTGGAAAATACGTAAACAAATTAGACAAATGAACGATGAAAAATATTTCTCTGATATCTTCTGCTATATGTGCATCTAGGTGAGAAGCTACACGTCACACAAGATCAGTACGTAGAGCAAACAATCGAACAAGTTGGAATAAAACTGCAAGAAATATTGATCAACACTTACCTATAAAGTTTATTTTACCTTCACACATATCTATTTGGTTAGTGTTACTTGATCGTGAGAATAGTATGTTCAAACTTTTGTTATTTTTTATAGCGAAACAGTACGTAATCACTTCCTACAGCTCAAAGGGCGGAAGTCATGCGTTTACAGAAATAATAAATTAACACCTTTGGTGTTTCAATTCGATGTATCTTTAGGTTGGCCTTGACAGAAGGTCAATTCGGCTGCCACGTTTGGGAGGAGCAGTGTTGCGACACTCGCATTAAAACTTTAACATGAGTCTGTTTGTTTATGTTTTGTGTATTCGGTAATTTTCGAGTGGACGTCGATCACTTGAAGTGGGCAATGAAGGACGAGCATCGACACCCACGCATATTAATACATCAACAACGTCAAATTCTTGATTGAAGCGTCTGACCCTACGTTGATAGTTATCATTAAGTAATATTGTGTGGACAGACGTAAAGAGTGTTGATGTATTGCTGTTAATATGGAATACAGCTTCATCGCTTCTGGTATACTTAATTATCTAGGTAGAGAGTTCTATACATGCAAGAATCTGCAATGTTTGTCCCCAGATCTTCGTGAAAATTGAGTGTTTCCAAGAGGAATTCAATGTATTTTATTTTCGAGTAGAATCAGTAGCATTTGACTTTGGTTGCACTTATTACTTTGAATATAGTGGCCATGCGATATCATTCCATCTTCCTATACTTGTGTGTTAAATTAAACATGAAGTTGCATTAAACAAAATACATTTATTGAAATAACATTGGACTTCTTCTTAAGGAAGAATTGTGATCGTCTTAGACACAAAGCCGCCCATCTTGATGTACTTGAAAAAAATATAAATTATACTTTGATTAAGCCCTTATAAAGCAAATTCAATAAACAATCACACCGTGACTCATCCATAAAGTTAATCGTTGTTAAAGTTAATTCTTATTTATTTTCATTACGGCCAACGATTTATAGTCAATGGCTCTAGGATAGGAATAAATTAAACAAATTACTTCGAATAATTTGAGCCGTGGGCAGAGAAATGGGAATTAAAAGATCTTTAGATTGTTTGTCGATAAACCTGATTGATGAAGTTATAGCCAAGCTAACTAAAATAAATATTTGGTTTGTTAACAAAATTATTCATAATAATATCCAGGTCGAAGGGCTGCCTACATCGTAACTTTTTATGGTGACTCTATTATAAAATTATCGTAATTTATTAGTCGCCATATTGGTTGTATTGCCCAACGTTTTACAATATCTCCTATATTGTGATCATCATACGCATCTACATCGGCTGTTTACTTATCCCTATTATTTTTCAACGCAGTTACTGCAGGTGTTCCCCAAAACTTAACTCATTATAAACACGTTTGATTGAAAGGCCATTGCCTTCTTTCGTCCTTTTAATCGGAATAGTAAACAATTTATCCATCGCATTATACATGTTTTTCAAATCTTCTTTATAATTTTTGAAAACCTTGAAACAAGCTATTCTAGGATCACTCGACGTTAAATACACATTTATAAACTTCTTGCTTGATCAAACAAAATTGAATACTCTTTTTAATTAACGTCCGGTACTGTATACATAAGTGTGGCCAGTGGGAGCACGTACCCCTATATGTAGAGCCAAGTAAACGGACGCACGGATAAGATTGTTTGTACGAAACCAATATTTGACATCTCACAAACGGGTCAGGCGGAGACGGCTCGGACGGCCATTTGCAATTGCAAATTTTCCGAGATAAAAATAATCTAGGAGGGCTTAATTAAGATTAAGTGATAAAGATATGACCAATAAATTAACTTCTTCGTGCCGCCTGAAGGTTTTAATGCACGTACTTAAGTACTTAATGCTATAATACATGTTAAGAGTTATTGGAAAACAGATTCGAAATTAATACGCTTTAATCGATTTTATCTTACAAAATTATGATGAGATTTTATCATGATTCATGACACTGGTAGTCTTCGAGCGGAATCATTTCAAGATTATCATGTGGGCCAATCAATGGCTTGTTGGTGTTGTTCACCACAAAATGAAGGAATAAACAGTCTTACGAAATAGTGCATTGATAGAACTTCTGGTAGGAGCACCGAAATTCTACCAGTCTTTGCGAATACTGCCAACAAAAAGTATCCATATGTAATGAGACGACAACGGCACACTAACCGAAGAAAACACTTTTCGGAACTCCATTAATCATTGTTTACGTTTACAGCCAGAACGTTATTCCACCATTACTACTGCGGAACGATTCTGGTTTGCCGGCAGATGTGACTGGCACAAACACCACTTTAATTTTGCCACTGGCGCGTAATGTATCGCGCGTGTACGTACCTCCATGATGATAATGTCTTCAATTTGTTAATTCAACTCTTTTATCCAAACTTATTTGCATTTTATGGTAATTTGAGTGAGCGGGCGAGCTTGTATGGAGATCTGTTTCAATTTATTGAGTCTTATGCCAGAGTCTAACTAAGCTAAGTATTTTACTGTTTAGAAAATGATATCAATAAACATTTCCTTTGCAAATACAGTGAAGAGTACGTGTAGTGTGAAATCAGTTCTGTTTGCATTAAAAGTGAGCTTCAAAGACACCGCATAGATAAAGAAAGGAGTGTCATTGCCACGCGACCCGAGACTGTGTACAGAGTAATCAGGTTACAGGTCGCTCTAGGAATGTCTGCTTCTTATTGACGCCTTTAATATACTGCAACACATTAACCTTGCGTGCTATTTAGGCGTTCCATTTCTGCCTCGCAGATTACATCCAACTGTTTTTAATGAAAAACGAGACTCTATTTGCTAAGTGGATATTTGCAACGTAAATAAAAAACAGGGCGAACTGAAGGTCCAATTAGAGTGATTAATGCCGCTTATGGATATTTGGAACGAGCGGGCTGCATGCGTTTAGTTAGATTCTATTATCACTCAGCTGTTGGATGTTGTGGAATATATGTGAAAATGATTCGATTGCGTAAGAAAAATAACAAACTTTTCATGAAAATCATTTTTGTGTACGTTCGTTGTGTTTACGTTCATGAAATCAAAATGTCGAAATCTCGCTTCAGTTTTGGCACTCGCTAAAAACCAAGCACAAAATTACTTAGTTCTCCTCAAGGTTGGGTAGTTGTGAATTAGTGCAGCGTTGTGTAGCGCAACTGGGTCGATCGATAGCGCACTCTTAATTGCGATAAAAACTGCTTCTCTGTATCAGGCCATTAATTCTGTAATTATCGCGGCGTCCGCACATCAAACGCGCCGGCGACGCGCCACGCCGCGCCGCGGCGACAAATTTGTACAGACTCTTGAAGAATGTCGCTAATGAGGTGAATATTATAGACATGTAGTTGACTTTATAATATATTACCACCTGCAGTCAAGCGTTTTGTTTGCACTGAACAAAGTTTTCTTTCAGAGCGTGAACTGAATTGTTTATTACAAGTGTTATCAGAAATGTTTTATTTTTTTGCCCCTTGATAATTTTAACGAGGGACTTAACACTAACGTGTTAACAAGTTGAACCTAGTATTAACAACTTAAGATGCTTTTTGTCGTGTCCATGTATATGCGTTGTAAAATGTAGGTCAGTGGAAGCAACGTCAAAGCGTCTATTGTTTTAGAGCGGGTCATGTCCATTAGGCTTGGTGTTGACTTTTGCGTCAAATGGGTTTTAATTGGAAAGTTTACGGGTACATTTGGGGCGATAAGAAAGCTCCTTGTATTGACCGTGGGGTCGCGGTATCGCGTCGGGTACGGCTCAATAACAATTTGTCGGAGAACGTCGTCCACCGGTGACTGATAGCGATAACGACGTCGTTTTCCAACTAAACTCGAGGCGAAGGAAACTGTTTGAACCTGTTAACCTTGTGATACAGATACCATTTGTCAGGATGTTGGGTTTTGAGTGGCTTGAATTCTTAAGACAAAGAAAAGACGCACTAGACGAAACATAGATATTTCTAGTCGTGCAAAAGACTTAGACCAGCTACGGAGAGCAAAAACTGGCAGTTCCTGATGCTCATACAATGTGCAGGTATTCCTGTATCATCAAAAATGCTTTCTTATATATATGTACGAGTATATATCCGTTTTGGCTACAGTTCTGACATGCCATAAATAACGTTCTTAAAAACGATTTTCTTAAAAAAATGATGTAATGTTAGGCGTAACAAATTCTTAACAACGAAGCGTGGAACGAAAACGATTTATCCATTGTTGTTAACGATCATTAGAACAAAATGACGTACAGACGTCACTCAAGAAAACCACCAGGAAAAAAATATACCTTAGATTAGGCAGTTAGGCACTTGAAGTTAACGCTTTAAATTGTTAAAGTGTCAGTGTAACCTCAAATCGTGTGAGGTCGAAAATCTTCGACTGATTGATAACTACTCCAGCAAATTATGAAGTAATATAATAATAAGAGGCTCATAAATTAGGAATATATTCATAAAAAGTTGACTGCTGTCCTCAACCTCTTGCACAGGTGTGGCCAATCACGAGCTTGGCCTCATTTGTTAAGGCATTCACACATGTGTTATTACATGGACCGCTTAATTTGCTAACGTGTATCTTGCTGCGATTTATTATATCCTGGTACCAATGTTTTCTATGATTTGTGACTTGGATGATTAGCAATTAGTTGCTTAATTAAGCTGATGGTTAGCTTTTAGTATAATTATGATAAACGAAGACTAAACCATTTGAACTAACACAGACAACTTTAGATAAAAAAATGAAACAGCTAAAGATAACATTAGAAAACTGAAACAAGATTTTTCACCCAACGACTCGCGTCTGTGAAAAATTGCCTGAAATTCGTCTGTCAAAAATTGCAGCAATGACAGCTAATAATGACGTTAATTCGATGTAAACAAAAACGACCTCTTACTTTATTTCATATGCTCACACCCTAATTTACATGAACACATAACAAATCATCTGTCTGATACAACTTGACATGCGTATAATTTCAGTCCCAGCTGATTTGTGAAGGTTATTAGGAGCACGTTTGAATTTAGTTTGAAAGTGTTTGAGCTGGTCTAGCTATTAGCGACGTGAAGGTTGCGAGTGGGCAGACATATTGTTTTTATGGAGCTTCTCATGTTGCTGTTGATTCAGAGGCTGGAATAGGTGGCGACTGAAAATGAGAAATGCATTATAAAATTTGTTTTTATTGTTTCAAATGATTGGAAGGAAACGAGATAACTTTGCCACGGATGTGCATTTGTTTTGAGAAATAGTGTCACGATCACTAAATAGCCATCAACCTGCTAAACAAGTCTGATTTTCAGGATCTTTTTAATTGCGGAACTTAAAACGAAAGCGCATACATAATATAGCCTGGGGTAGTGCCGTATCTTTCAACTGCTTGGCGAACTTGTATGGATTAGGTATATTGAATCATAACAGCTGGTAGCTACCGTCAATTTCGGTCAAGCCGTAAAGAAGATTTAATAGAATCCTAATTCACGAATAGAAATAAATTTTCCTTAATCCGACTAATCCTCGATACCGGCAACAATAAAGTTTTTGTCAATTCAGTATCAATAAATATCCCTCAAAACGAAATGTCATTCCAGTGAATGATGATTGAATACAACAAATCTATTGAAAATGATAGGTTTGTCGTCATTCCGTAGAGATATATTGGATATAAAACTAGCCGCGCCCTACGGTAAGGCCATTACATTTTATATTTAGTCCGTAACTGTACCATTAGGATGAAAATAATGACCATAATGTGGGTATTCGAGAGCTTAAGTTATTCTTATGGTGACTATAAACGTAAAATATGCAAATTGTTTCGTGTATTGAGCAGTTTTTACGTGAGTTATGAAGTGTGGAACACGGTAATTAATTAGAAAAAACATTTTAGAAAATTTGTTAAAATAGTATGCTGTTATGCTTAGCTGGGGAATTTATGGAAATGATGTCTTGGAAGGAAAATTAAAGTGAATGCTTGTTTTATTTTGTTGTTTTGCTACCTACTGCCAAATTTTGGTCATTCCGTCTCCGAATTTATTGACTTAGTTCAATGTGGTTAACCACAATTTGACAGTCGATCAGTTGATCTTTATCTCAAGTTATTCCCAAGAAAATCGATATCGTTGAATTTCTACGAAATGAAAACCAGCAATTGCAGTTTCATGATGATTCTTCTATGACTTCTTATAACATATATACCTACCTAATCTTATTTTAAACATGACACCCATCTATATACACAATAACGTTGGACACTGCCAATTTGAAACAAATGTTTTATATAATTCTATCTGTGATAAACTGTCAGGAAAGTATAGTAGACATGACACTTTCTACTTTTATTGCCGTTTATGTGTGCCACTGTTTTTGCAAATAATTTTGGCCTACCTGACTAATCAGACAGTAGGTGCCACCTACTTTAAAAAAGAATAGATAAAAGATTTTAAATAGTAAAATTGAAAAAAACATTTCTCACATTAAAGTCAAATTAAATAACCACATTTTATAATTTCAAGAAAAACTCTTCGTTGTTTTAGCATCATTTTCTTCGTGTTATTAAAGTCTGATGCGCATACAAGTATAGAATTAGGTCGATTTTTATTAAAAACGTATTTCAGCCTTAGTTATGACAGCTAACGAGCCCAATTCATTACCATTGGCCTGTAGGGAGAGCCCGCGGCCTTTGACTTAGTACACACAAACACGCTATTATTTGCCATACTAATTACTCGTCATTAGTTTCCATTTGTTTATAGATAATTTCGTTTTCAAATATACTGAAAATGAAAAGCCTGTATGGATAATGGGTATACATCGGAAGAAAACGGTGTTTTTTGAAAAGATATTGTACTTTTCGCAAATAAACAGTAGCTTTTTTTGCCATATCTTTATCAACATGAGACTATATTATTAAGATAATGAGTTGGAACGACATGTAGGTAATTTCCTGAGTTTACTGGAGAGTTGACAAGAATTAGCTAATAAACGAAAATGTGGTGAAACTGTATTGAAACTTTGAAAGATCATTTACTTTGACATGTGCGGATATAGGTTAATACCACGGCTCGCGTCAACAAGACGTGTCATGGTTTCCTCGCTATTGTACCATGAACCACTTCGTGGAATCAACAAATATGCCATAAAGCACACAGCACCGGTACACGGATTTTATTGCTCCAAATTACATGTTCCGAAACGTTGAACTCATTAACAAAATGTTACGTAATCATAGACCGCCCACAACACGTACTGAAAAACTTCAATAGAATAAATGTTTCAATGAATGAATTCGAATTGGAGCATTCGTAAAATATAATACTGTTGAACCATGTCATAACATGTCAACATATACCCCCGCTAAACAATTTACGCGACGAATTAAAAATCTTACGCCAATGAAAACGCCAAGAAGCCAGTTTAAATTATTTTCGTCGAGATCGAATAATTGAAAACTGTTTATTTTGTGCACGTTCATCTTTATTGCTTCGACCTCTACGGTTGGCTGTAAAAAGCCTATTTTTCATATAAAAACACAGAAGTTAGGATGTGTTATGTAAAAATCTTCGTTCATTCTTCAGAATTATTATTAATGAAACGGCAGTCGCACGTGTAAAACAAAAAAAAAAAAAAAAAAAAATGGACAGCAAGCGGTCCCCAAAACTTGCTACACAATTTAAAGAGTTTTCCTAGGCGAAACGTAAAAACACCATCGAATTATTTGATATCTGACGCAGCTTATAAATCACAGCCTTTTCTCTTTCAATTAAATACTTTTTAATCAATCAGCCACTTCTATTTAGAGTCGGATAATGCGACGGCGTGATGAATATGCGACCTAAGGATGCTAACACACGGTGCGTATGGCAAGTTGCCTGCCGTGCCAGTTGGTGGGAATAAAAACTCGATCAACGCGTGGCGGAAAGCTGCCGTTGCATTAAAACGAAAATAACAGTAGGCCTTGAGCTATTATTTAATTTTAATGTGTATATTGGGTGTGAACGCTACTCGTGACACGCACGTGCGCTCATACACTGGTTATTACTTATGTACGCAGAAATAGCGAAAATTTTGCTAAATTGTAGGTTTGCCAGTGCTGCTTAAGCATGTCTATAAATAAATATTAATAATTCAGCGTTAAAATACTTGCTGCCTAAGTTCCATTTGACGTATGATTGTAACTTGAAGCTAGAGAGATGTTTTCTCATCATTTTTCACACTGTGCACTGGTACGAAAACTGGAGGCTTTCGCCACGATTTGCCAATGTTGAATAGATAATTATGCAATGAACTGCAGCCACAAATAAGTCTGCCAATTTCAGGCGACGTCAGAATCGTTAAAAGTCTATTTTTCATTCTCAACTAATTCATTATTTCCTAAATTATTGTACTACGTAATCCTCCTTTTCGTTGTGTTGTACTTTCTCACTTAGCAAAACATTGGCTTTTGGCAGCCGTCCAAGTGTCAGGCTCAGGTTGATTAAAAAGAATATCTACTTGTATATAATGTAATACATGCAATATAAACAGTTTGGTTTGTTTATATTCTAGTAGACAATACATGAGCCGGAATTATTTTTGCTTCGTTGCCTTTGATGGAGATTGCTGATGCGTTGAAGTTGCTTAGTCTACATTGCTAATTGTTATCCAATATCTGACTATAACACCAATTAAGTATACATTGTTCTAGTTTTATAAGTAATCGGCGGTTCTTATTCGCATATGACTATAAACCAAGTTCTTCTCAGATTCTTACAAAATTTGGTGTTAGCATTACAACTGTTTCAGAAATCATGATGCAATTGGTAAATATATAACATTTTATTGTAAGTATGGTACGTACCCGTAGTAATAACACTTTCATAAAGGATTTGATTTGTTGTAGGCTCAAATATTTGCATTAATATTTATAAAAAAATCTTTAAATATTTACGTATCAGCTACCGAATCTCGTAGCTGTCTTTATAAATTTTCGACCAATCGTTCTGCAAACACATGTTTTCTGAGATTATTGATATCTTTTGAACAAAGTACAAAAGTATTTTAATTTTACAATTTGTTTGATCGCATACACGAAATAATAATGTGGTTGGAATGTAATCGAATATTTTCGTAAGTTTTATTAGGTAGAAGATTAAGTCGAGAAAGTCTGTTTAGCTCAAAAGGATAATAAACTAGACAGTCTAGTCCAGTCTAGAGTCAAACTACATACTCTTAGTAGCCCTGTCAACCTGGCCTTGCGACCTGTCCGTCAGTCTGTCAGGAGCTGTGCAAACCTTTCATCAGTTCAAGATAATGCTTTCAAATGCTTTCAAAGCAAAGTAACCTAAAACCATAATATCAAATATTTTCTTTGACATGAAAATAAAAAAGCAATGTACGTTCGGTTTCAGAAAACCGCACCAGTTAATAATAATCCTATAAATAAGTAATTTAGATAAACTTCTGATCAAATTTTCATATTGAATACAGACGTATCCGATCATAAATTATCGGCTTTTGGCAGTGTCCCATATTCAACAACGTAACAGCGAATGTGTATAAAATTATAATAAATTTATACCAGCCAGGGACCCATCGAGAAGAACAACACGATTCTCCTATGAAACATACATACACGCCGACTATATTAGCATGATATTAGAAGTTCAATGATCATAAAGCGTCAGCTAGTTTGGGTGGTCCTGTTTGGCTTCCGTCCAATTAGTTAAGGTGCGAATGAGCATAGCGTTCGTATATGAAGAATTGAGACGCCAGCTAGACAGACTGATATAATATTTATTCCAGAAGTATGAGGTGGACAAATGACAAATGAACTACATGACACAGATTGATTAAGGACAGAATTGCCGCTTTAAGGTCGCGACACTCTCAAAGTAAATTAGTGAGACACGGAAAATAGAAACAACGCATGAACTCGTGAAGATTTGGCAAAGTAAACAAAGTCAGTCTGATTTTGAAAGGACGAAACACAAATACATACGCAGATGCTTATTCGTTTTGACAGGAAACATTTGTTAAGAAAAAGAGTAAATAAGTAGCACAGATCCGTTAAAATTAGGTCAGATTATAACAGATGAAGTTGAAATTCTAAGAATAAAAGACAATATCATAAACCACTGAGTATTGAAGAAACTACAAAGGAACATTTATTGAAGTGAAAAGAATACTGATAAAATAGGGCACGACGCAGAATGGATAGAAATCGGTGAGGCGGGCACTCCGAATGTTGGGGGATGCGCACTTACTGACAAAGCGTAGTTAGATAAAATGAATGCCTCGACATCCTGAACGAATGGGGACTGCGAACCAGTAACTAGGTCAATATTTATGCAACACTCTAGAGATTTTTATTACCAAGTTAACGTTAATCGTCTCATTATTAGCGTCTTTGGTTCACGGAGACTTCATTAATGGTAAAAATAAACATAAAGCTACATCGTGAGTTATTGATTAAAAAACTAATGTTACTAAGTATATGTCAAATACGATTTAATGAGCAAGTCGGAAAAGTTAAAGTAATCATTCAAATAACTTGAAGGGTAACAGTCCAAGGGTACTGGTATGAACTTTGAAAATAATTATGTAATTAACGCTTTAGTTTTTCAACCAATCCATTAACAAGAAATGGCTTCTGTTTTCGTTTGAGAACATAATAGGTACCCGGGCAATACGCCAACACTACAAATATATTTTAAAATATTGCCGTTAACACTGAATTTGTTTTTATTTACTGTTTGTATTTTTTTACAATGTATTTAAGTTTACAAGTTAATCATTCTGTCGCGTTAATGGGATACCCGTGCGTTATGTTGATCAATGGGATTTTTTGTATCGTTTGATTTGACTTCGTTTTCTGCTGCTCTCCAAAAATAATGCGTTTGCGTTTTTCAATAATTTCAAGTGTATTCCTCTCTGCAAATATATGTATAGATAAAGCTGCAATCGACACAGAACTTACAAGTCTTACCAACATTAGGTATCTACACTATCGCGAAATTCGACCTACGTATGTTTATTTAAAAGTGCACGCGAATGCCATTGCAACTATTCTGAAAGTGGAGGGTCTTGTATAAACTTAGAAAGGGTAATGCCCTGTCGACTCATCAAAATATAATATTTTGTTTTGTTTGCTGGTCAGGTAGTCATGTGCTGAGAATGCGTCCATATGCAGCTGTGGCGCGCGTTGTTTAGATTTCTATGAACGCTCTCAGATTTCTCTACAGGCTACACAATAAACTGCTGAAAGTGAAGTTTCATGTAGCTGTTAAAGATTACAAATATTTCTGCTTAAAGTTAAAACTTGCGTCTAGTCAAAATCAAAGTTCTTGGTTCGTCCATCTTTATTCCAAGATTTTTTTCTATTTTCATTTAGGACCAGCCCTTGAATAAAAAGGAAGCTTTTTCCGATTTTAAAACCGTGATCTGCAAACGGTTTTAAAGATGTCTAAACCTTTGAAGATTGCAAAGTCAGAAAAGAAATAAATTATAAGCAGTGGTTACTCTTGTTGGCAGGAGTTTCAATCATAAATGTCATTGTCGTGTATCGGGCATGTACCGACATGCTTTTCAAACGTGTGTGCATAATTTAGAAGCAACAGAGCAAAAGGTGAAGGAAAATATTGTAAGGACAATATATTTTGCAGAGAATATTTGTCAGAATTTTAATGTTCAGTCGTTTTTGCAGCTATATTTGTTTCCAATAATATTAGCAGCAGATACACGCAATAAGATCGATACATATTCAGTTCACATTTGTTAGTTCCTGCGTTCATTTGCTTTCCTGGTTCTATTTATTACTGATTGTAAGTCTTCGTTATTATTCTTGAAACGGTAACCTTCTACCTTGATGCTGTTATCATCTCGTAATCATTAGACTAATGATCTAGCAAGTCTTAAGTGTTGAGATTCTACGTAATTAACTTCGCCCATCGCAGTCCGCTTGTTATTAGGCCGTCTGCCGTATGTTATACTCGTATACAAACAAATCAGTTGGTCCCTCTTATTTTCCTTCGACTAGTGCATAAAATTACGTTTTTTTTTTACTATTAAAAACGAATTAAACAAGTGACGACGCGAAAATGAAACGTTATTTTTATGCAATTAACACTACCGGCCATCATATCGCCATTAGTACGGCATTGCACGACTGCATATCGATTTACTTCGTTCAAGGTCGTTCATACAACAAATTCATGGTCTTTTATTAAAAAAAACTTGATAGGTATACAATGTTCACTTGCTAATGTGTTGATTAGAAGCAAAGATTGAACAAAGTACTGTGTTGTTAGCGTCAGTTCGCGACTTTGTTGCTTTCATAGTTGGGCAACAAGTATTTATTAACAAACAAAAATATATTTGTTTAATCCATGTTATATTGTTCGAAAAGTGGACCTTTGCCCTGCAGTTTGACAACACACCCTGTGTTGTCAAACTGCAGGCTATAATAATAATGTTATTAAGTCATTTCATTATACACTACATAATATATCCTACACTGCCTTGAAGATTTAATCAATAACGCTGAAACCTTTCAGTGATTAAAAATGTAAGACAAACACTATGGAAAGTACGTGTATACTTAGGTACTCAATTGTGGCTTTTCACTTTAGTCTCCTTTGTTTCACTGTTACGTTTATACTCGTATACATACATATATGTAGATCGATGAAATGGGGAAAATTGGTGGAAAGGGCAAACAGGATAGGTAAACATCGTTCTATATAAGGGGAGTTTTCTATTTCCCTGATTTGACCATATTATGACAGTGTGGTTAATATTAAAAGTCTCCAACCTAAATAGGGCTGGATCCATTACCGATCGAAGGAAAAGGCGCTTGTTTTAAAATAACACCATTCTTACTACACATGGATGCTTGTCAATCGCAAGAGAACGTTGTTTAGAAACGACTGAAAATATTCATTGCGAGTGTTTGTTTTGAATTTATTCTATTCTCTATTGAAACCCTTTGTTCTAGTCGTTTGTCTATGATTTGTCTCATTGTCAACCGAAAACATTGCTCTTGTATTTTTGTCGCTGCTCAGAGCGTATTATATGTGGCTGTTGTTTTTATTTTGGCTTGTTAACCAAGGAGTGATAGAGCATCGGGCCCTAAAATATTTGATCATCTTCATTTTGAGATCTCGCACCTTAACATTGCAGTCGTCATGACGTCCTGGGTCCGATTCCCAGATCCGGCAAAGTGTAATTGGGTTTTTCCATTAGGAATTTCTCAGTACCATGCACGGAGTCTGGATTTGTGCCTGGTTGATGGCTATAGGCTCGCCCCCTATTACATGGGACTTAAATATAACTGGCGAAATATGAGTGTACTACTATGTACACCAATGCTTAACCCTTCGTGGATTACAGGCGTAATCCCTGGCTACTTGATCATCTATCAATCCGAACATATACGTACATGAAATGCATTATTGTTATTTTTAATGGCTCTATCATCAGTTTATTAAATTAATAATTTTATCTTTCTGTCAAACAATACCGTTTTAGATGTGAAACTGCTACGCTCAGGTTCCATTAGCAAGTGTGATCATAAGGTAGACAGATCTGGGTCGGGATGCGGAATGAATCAGTACCTACAAGGGAAGTTGTTCCTGCCCATTACGATCATACTTATTAACAGACATCATGAAATCTCTTTGCTATGTTACGAATATTGAAGTTTGGGGAACAATGGTTTGATTCAAAGAATTCTGTCCGCCAAGAAATGTTTGATTGGATGGGTTATGACTTATGAGGGTTAATTTTAAAATACAGAGTCTACAAGGCGGAAGGGATACCGACGCCAAAAAGGTTACCTACCACGTATTCAGTACAATATCATTCTGAACCTCAAACCAAATTTACCATCGGTAATTTTAGGAAAAATCTGGTGTTACATACATTTTGACTGTGTAGGCATTGCAGTTTTGTAGGAAGTAGCTGTTTTTGTTAAAATAATCGATGAAAAAAATCGTGGGGGGCAGAGGTTCAGGAATGATGTGCTTACGTTTAAGGTCGGTCGGTGTCCCTTCCATCCTGTATACATAGATACATATTACACGTGCTATTCTTTAGTACTGTTATGGTTATGTAAAAATTACAATGTCGTGTTTTCATTGTACTGAAACTATGGGGTACCTACCTAAGTAGAAACGGTAAAATCGGTACAGCATGGATAACAGTTACCTACCTATAATTACAGGAAATATATTACAATAAATTCCATAAATCATGATTTTCCTGTGTTCAAAATTAATATATACCTGAATCAGAAGGTAGATTGGATAAAAATATTGAGTTTTTTTAATACAGTGTAACGTAGTGTTTTGGTTTGCTGTCAGTACACTGATAAGAGTTTTGTAGGTGCTTATAGATTATCATTTTAGATTGCATTTTACACATAACTTTAACAAGATATGGATTTACGTAAAATCATGCGTTAAATCGTCATAGATTAACGAATTCCAATAATTTAAAAACCTATATTGGTTTTTAATTTACCATCACACGTATTTGAATAGGGTCGGTTATTATGACCATGTCGGTATACTAATAATAAATAATGAAGGACTACAAGAAACCAAAACATCTGTACCTAAATGAAACTGAAGTGTTTAAGTTAATAAATGGTTAGAAAAAAGCTGCAGATAACTCTATTGCAATCAAAAGATCTTCATCTCTTGATTTCTAACTCTTGTGCAATTTTTGATGGTAATTAACCTTATGCATGATTGGTATGTTTTACATTATTTCCAGCCCCTTTAGACAGGAAAGCAATCTTTGGTGGCCAAGAATGAGAAACGTCATCAAAGGATTGACGTTTCTATGCCTTACCAATGGGGGCTATCGCGCATGATTTCGCCGCTAGACGCGTTCGTGTAGAGTAAGGTCTTCAGAAATGTCAGATGTCATAGTGTTCCCACGTTGCGCGCTTTTTTATCACGTAGTTTTATTAATATTCACGAGTGTGGTCAAGATTGAGCCATTCCTGATTAATTATGACTTGAAGATTGTAGGTAGCAAGATGGGAGTTCTAATTTGTTAGTACTTGAAGGAAGAATGATTTTTAAATGTTTCATGCTTGCTAATTTTAGGGACAATGTTATAAATATGTACCTTAAGTGTACTCTATGTTGTTAAACGTAATTAAATAAACTTTTATGACGTTATTGGTACGTTAAAGTATAAAATGGAATTAATGACAGGACTTTACTCGACAGTGGCGCCATCTGGTGAGCTCAAAAACGATAGCCCTCATTGTATTGTTGATAAAAACACGAGGAGATCAAATAGGCTAGTTTCCCTACGGAAGTGGGGTATTATTAAAGAATAGATAATTATAATAATAGCGTGTGAACAGCAGAACGACAGCTTGGAACACATTTATGGATCAAAGAGATCGATGTGCTTAATTTTTATTACCCTGATGAATTAGATTGGTCTATATCTTTAATGGCTTATTCCTGTTCCGTTATGTCTCTTCGACTATTTCGCTGAACAAAATATTTTGTCATGTTTTCGACGTAACATTTAAATGATTTTAATCATGTCAATTAATCACTTCTCAAAGTTAATTAGGACAAGGAAACATTAATTCAACTGCAGATATTGTTTAAATGTTAGCGGTTAACCAAAGTTAATAATATTTTAATGGATTGGGTTTTATAAATGAGTTCTCATTCACCAAAGCTTTGTTTCTTTCTAACATCGGTATGCGAGGCGAACGAATCTTTTGTTTTCCGTCGCCCACATATAAATAATAAAAATTACAAGAGTAGTACGTTTCGCAATAAATGTAAACGTTAGCGCGCTAAACATGCTAATATTAGCGCAAAACGCATAATTTAACTGGCAATGCGTAATTCAAAAAATTAGCTATTTAATTAGCATTCAGAACAAGTACGAAGTGAAATGCAACTGCCTTTTATGTTCCGCCAATCACAGAGCTAGTGCGCGAACCGAGGCCACGCCTACACTGGATGTGCACTGACCACGGCCGTAGACAAGCACACGTTTAGAGGTAACGATCTAAACCTATGCCAGCGGCTGCGCGCTTATTACGTAACTGAATATCTATGAGTCTGCACTGAAGGCAAGCCGACTGCCGAGCCGTCACGATCCATCAAAGCGGATTCGATTTTCACACGCGCCCGCGACTTCGGAGTAAACCAACTTACACAACTACACCTAATTTATTTTTTAATTGAATCGTATAAATACAAAGGTCTTCGAAGATGTTTTCACACCAATCCTATTAATTAGTGTCGAAGTTAATGTAAATACATTTTTAACGAATAATCACGATCGTGTGAAATATATTATGAACTTCCCATTAATCAATATCAGGCGAGGTGACTCGGGTGACCTTGTTGATTTAGGTATTATTTTATCTGTGATCGTGTGGAGATGTAATCAGTAGCAATCGAATTATAGATAGTGTGTTGTTTTAGGATCATACCTAAATAATGATGATATTTCCTGCGAGTGGGATGTTTTTATCTTTATGGTCGCAGTTGCACGACCACGACCGGTAGACCGCGACCAAGCTCGAAACTGTTGCAAAAACTTGAAAACACGTGCCAACTACTTTACCGCATCAAAACGCGTTTAATTAATTTGCTTCAACCGATGCAAAGAGAAATATGAAAGAAGTTAAACTGCCTCTACTTTTGTTATTTTTTGTGCGCACCTACCTATTTTCACGTCAAATTAACCAGCGTTCCACCTTGTTTATTTCTCTCACACTGTTTACAGTTAAGGTCACTCAATTATATTCGCATTCCCCAATAATCGCTTAACAACACCAATACAATTAAGAGCCATAAAATCTGCAAGATTAACAAACCCTCCGCAATTCGTCCGTGAATTTATTAAAGTCAAATTACATAATGGAGCGTTTGACCCACATCTACGTGTAACGTGCCCTATATAAATCTGTGGACGTCGTCGTGGGCGTGCGTTAATGGATTTCCATTACAATAAGCAAATATTACGGATTCATGGATAATAATTTTGTCATAAAAAGGGACATTGACGAAGTGGTATAAAAAGAATGCCAACTCCTACGCATTATGGGACAAAGATTATGTTGCAGCTGCGTGGGCTTATTTATTTGTAAGTAACGTAAAATATAATATTGGTTGGTCATTTTTGTCAACAACAAATTATTATAAAAATAAATAAGAAAAACAAAGAAACGAAGTACCTTTGAAATTCGATCACGTGCACATTTGTATAAAAAAACAATTTTGAAATTCCTTTAACAAGGATTTGTAATGAAATGCCTTTGCATGTACAAGTGAAGATTATAATGTAAATCGTATCACATTAGGGTGTAACTTGAGTAGGGGCCATAACGTCGCTTGTTTATGGGTAACGTACACGGTAACTATCTAAACTACGGACATAACGAAACACTGTTGCTAAAGTTTTATGGACTAGTATTGGATTTCATGACAATATATTACTTTACAATGCATTTACTGATCAGGTCTTATATACAATACAGGTCTTATATTTATGTAAACTTACATGCTTATTCAATTTTATGAGTGAATATAAACTATACTATAATCAACTCAATGACTAAGAAGTATTTATTAAGGTCTACATTGTATATTCAGCTCTATGCTTCTTATCTTGTCTATTATTCGGGGAAATCCTCAATCATTTGAAATCCGCGACACGTAGATAATTAACGGTTATCTATCGCGTTGAAGGATCACCTACTGCATTATGTATATTATGCAATTTTTTTATATGTATTATAAAATCGGATTCAATCTTTATTGAACATTCCTAACCTAACCTGACTGTTTTCTTTTACAAAACCAGTGACAGCACAAACGCCTGTTACTGAACTAAACTGTAACTAAATGTATTTCATAATTGCCTTTCTGAAGCTTAATACTTTGAGGTAACAACGGATAACATGAATTGTGCTGCTTCAGTCTCTTCAATCTATACTAATATTATACTGAGGTAAAGTTTGGATGTAGGGGGTAATCTTCGGAGGTACTAATCCGATTCCGACAATTCTTTAACTAAAGGGAAGCTACATTATTCCCGAGTACCATAGGATATATTTAAAACGTTCTCGTGGGATAATTTACGATTATAACGCGAGCGAAGTCGCTGGCAAAAGCTAGGAATTCATCTAGCTAGGGATTCATCGTGTTCTTATTACAGAAGACCATCCCCAAGGCATTCCCTACGTATGTGTGAACAAAATCATCTACAAAACAGATTAAGTTGCTTTCAAGACGCGCCGGGAACTTAATACTGAGAGTGTTGTAACCTATAAATCTTTGGGAACACATCAAGCCGACATAGACGGTCGTAAAGAGCCTTAATCGGGCTCTCGCAATTACCGAGTCTTCGCCCGAGGCCACTTTATACTGTAAATATCCTAGTTTGTTAATACAATATACGGCGACCTCGAAAACACTGATGGTAGTTTATAACCCAAACAGATTTTTGTCTGGAGCTTGATGAGAGCAGAGTTTACTGGTTACAGGATAATGGACTGTTGTTGCTTGCAATGATACTCTAATCTTTCTTACTGTGCTACAAATAGTTTCTAAGATAAAGTTGACTAAGGCAAGAAACTATTACCTCTACGCCAATGTGACTTTTGAAAAGGAAATTACTTCGCAGTTACTTATGCTTCATCAGTCAAATGATCTACCACTTAATTATATTCTTAATTCCATTGTTCATGTTAGCATTTCCTCGGGGAGCAAAACAATAGTCATGCTAATTACAGATTGGCAACATTCAAAGACCCGATTAGCTGTAAGTGCCCTGTTAAAGATCACATAAGTAGCTACCTATATAGTTTAATTATAACGTATGTGTTTTATATCATACAATATTAGTTCCATTATTTTCAAAGTAGTAAACAACTCACTCGATGTTACACAAGGCGAAATATTAAATTGAGTTACAACCTCCGCAATGGTAGGCAAATGTTATTAGTACAATTGGGTAACACAGTACCCTCCGTATGAAACTATATGTCGGTTAACACAAGGTTAAGCTGTGGTTTCACACAAACTTATCCTGAATAAGAATTGTGGGTACCTAATGCAATGGACGTCGCTTACTTCATACTGACACTGCTGCATTTGCCGAATAACAAAATTGAACTGAGTGACGTATCACTCATTTCTACCAGTGGACTTTCAATTTCATTCAGGTCATCATTCTCCATTCTTATTTCAATTTTTTTGGGGTCGGCGAAGCAAGTCTTCTTCCATATTTCTTTATTAGTCATTTCAGTAGTCATCCCCTTTCTAGCATCCACAGTACATCCATCATCTTCCCCGGCTCTAATGCACTTAAACATTACTAGGTACCATTAAAACGGTCTTTGTTCATTGTTCAAAACATAATAAGGAAATCAGTAACACAATTTTTATCAAACACAATAAACATGTGTTGGAATGCAAAGCGCCATGAAATTACAGAATTCAATAACCAAAAGATTATTAGGTACGTGAGTATTTCTGGCTTAGTTTCCTCAAGTTATCATGCTCTGACATTGAAGCACGCACGGCCAGTGGGCCGCATAGATTAGGACATAAAGGAATATAGGTCAGAAACAGTTAGTACGTGAATACAGCAAATGTCTAGAGACTTAAAAAACAATACCTTTGAAGACGACTATGTGCACCAAAACAGGAAAATAATCTTTGACAATTAACAATTCATTTTCAGTCACAAAATAATTTCGAATGACTTTGAAGAAAAACTAGCTAAAATCTGTATCTTGTATGACGTTGAAGATGTTTCGTCAAAACTAAAATTCTTAGTAATCTAACGAAACAATGGAAGCTTTCTTTAGATTATCGAGCTTATGTGTTACCATTGGGAAGCGTTTGTGAATAATTGAATAGTGTTTGATCTTTGTAAAATATTTACAATAATTTATACCAGAGAATTACTTGAATTATTATCTGGGATAAGCAATATGACACAAGGCGCATTTAAGTGGATTATTTTACGAAATCTTTTAGATGTATTGATCCTCCTTCGTGATATAGGTCAGATGCATACTTATTATCGTATCAATATCGATTCATAGTGTCGACACCGGGTTCTGCGCGAGAAAACATTACAAGTTAAAATAATCCATAAATCATACGCTTAAAGCAATATTTACTTTATACGAATCCTAAATTATCGCGCGACAGAATATCGAAACGGCTTTCTGCTGATCACGATTTTCTGTTATATTTTTTTACGTTTTATGTATCTTTTGTGACATCAAAACCGGTTCCACACCCACAAATTCTTGAAACATGAAGCTATATTCGCGAAAGTTTAAAGCTCTTCGTATCTTTTTACATTATCTTAGATCATGGCGATTAAGATTGGATTAGCGTCGCTAAAGCCCGATTTGTGAACAAATTGTAAATCATGTGAACATTTTAATACATATTTATGAAGGAAATGTGAATTTATATAGGAAATATTATGTGAAACTTTGGAAAGTTGTAATTCATTATTAAGTTTGTTACAAAAACAACTTTTTGTTTCATTGCATTTTTTTATTATTTAGCTAACAAAGCCTTGCATTCTTTCGCATCTTTAACATGCAGCATCTTCATTGATATGTTAATTATTGCATCTTATTATCCTTCTTAATTCTTCTGGTTTCATATTACTATAATAACATTTATGTTGACATTTTTTGTGCATGACCTCAGTTTGGTTTAATAAAAAGCAGTCATATGGTCAGTTTATTAAAAAGTTGTATTGTGGTCAGATATGCAGTGACCTACTAAGAGAGCTGCGGTTAAGAATAACTTAATTCAGAGCATTTCTTGAAATTATTTGTAAAACTATCGTGTGTAGTGTATGTTTTCCTTAAGCCAAGACATCTAAGTATCCTTTGCTTCAAGCTCTATAACATGATGTCTAAAAATAGGGATTGACCAAAAAGGAAACTTAAATGAATCTTCGAAGCTGAAATTTTACGTCCATAACTTTTGCTAATTGGATAGTATTTTGACCAGTCTCAGGTAATTGCAGGCTCTTAATTTTTTGTCAGTCACTAAAAGGAATAACAATAAAATTACGTTTCCAACCATTAGTCTAAATTATTTAATGTCCATATATCTTTTTGGCGATTCAAACGGGACGCGCCCAATTTTATTTTGAAAATAAACATCAGTGCATCGGGGTCTCGTAAACATGGCATAATAACGACTCCTGCGCAACCCAGCGTCCTACATTGTAGAGCCTTAAATGTCCGTCCCGTTAGAGGAGATTATGCGACGCCTTCATTCTGTTATTCACTTTTCTAGAACTTGTTTACCTGCCTAAACTTCTTATTTGGTTTACTGTGATAACTTTTCTAAAAAGCTCAGTGGAGATTTTGTAAACCTATGATAACTTGCTTAATTCTTATAGTGGGTTCTCTGGTTACATTTCAGAAATTCAGTTTATCTGTACCTCATAAATAACAGATTTAATTAAGATAGCTCTTTTAAAACATATTTTTCACAACAAAAAACACCTTTATATGTGAAAGATTATCTCACGTTTAACGTAGTCGTGATTATAACTTACATTTCCAAGAATTGAGATGTTATCAGTATCTACTTGTATCCGTACATAAAATACTAATTAAAATGAGTTTAAGTTTCGAGGAACGAGTAGTAGGTGCTGTACCTATTCGCAATAAATATATAACACTAATTTAAATAGCATACTGTGGAACGGCCTTCACAAGATGATGGTGATTAAGTTCAGTTGTGTACCTCCAACAATAACTACGGATGGGGCCTAGGTACACTCGCTAAGGTACACATATATTCGCATTCAATCGGATTTAGTCCAGCTACTTCAACAAGAAAACTAGATAACAGTCGAGAAAAACTGACAGTTTTATTTGTGGAGTCGTAGTTCGAAACATTAATCGTTTTACGTGAGTTCTCCATCGATTTAGTTCCAAGTGAGACTAGAAAATGAAAAAGAAATTGAAAACTTTTTGGCACACCACCAGGCTTATGATAAACGGGGGTTTAGATGACCTAAATAAATGTCGGTGGCTGAATTATATGCGCCGATGAATTTACATTTAGATAAGAAATATGAGAAAGACTGCATGGAAAATATGCGTCCGGTATCCCTTGCCATAAGTTGCTTCAAGAGCTTTGATTTAATTTTGTTATAGTCAAAGTGTTTTCGTCTAAAGAGTGTTATTTCTACACTGTCTGTCTAACGTTTATCGTATGAACAAAACCCAGTCGAAAGATAGACTACAATAAAACATTAACATACATTTCATAAACAATTCTTCTTGAAATATATTGAAGCTCTAAAAGTTATTTGCATAAAACCTAGCATGCTTAGATGCATCAGAAGATTTTCCTTAGCTTTAGCAAAAAACACTGTCCTATCTCTATTCAAACATATGGCAACCGCTCCTACGTAATTAGCCTATGCTTTGTTAGTGTCCAAGCATTATCATTTTATTGGTTTCCTGTCGTAAAATGTTCGAGGTCGTCCAACAAAGTGCAGCTCCTCGTGATCTACCTATAGATGCAGTTTTCCGCATACAAATCGCGCGAGGGTGTAACTCTACTAGACCTTCCACTACTTGACATTGGTTTTCGATGTTAATCGATGAAATAAACGTTTGTATACGTTTAATTCCGTTTATTAATATATTTTATAAGCACCGGTATTTTTGTAATAATTGCTTTATTATTATGTTTTGTATTCCTGTTATAAATATTACTAATATACTGATATTGTATACTAAACTTTTAGCCCGAGTTTTACGAGTATATAGGTATTGCTTGAAGATATTTTTTAAGTTTTAGTAGGACGATTTAATGTTTTTCTTTACTACAGGACGTTTCTCAATACCATCTGTTTAAGTAGGTTTAATCTTCCATCTTGAAAAAAATCTTAATACGCTTTCATGATAGCTTTTTTATAAAGATTATTAGTTCTTTAACCTCGAGTTATTTTGCTGTACAAAATTCAACCTAATGTACTCGAGGTAAATGTACCTCGAGTACATTAGGTTGAATTTTGTAAAACAACGAAAACATTTATAAATGTAAATAAATAATTTATATTAGATACGTCAATCGTGAGTAAATACAACGGGCATAAAATGTTAATAATACCGTATTCTAAGGTATATACCAGTGTGTGTATGTATAATAAAATTATATATGTCGGTGAAGGTTATTTTGTGAGGTATCTATGTATCTGCACGGAGATGGATGACTTCTTGAATAATATGAGGAAAATATTGAAGCTAGAGTTTAATGGTGTTGTTTATTGCATTCTTTTTGTATTGTTTTACTAGTATATGTGTTTATTATAAACATGTAATTGTGGTAGGAACGGTTACTTAATAGCCGGAGCAAAGTTATAAGTAATAATAAATTTAAAAGCCATTTTGAATATTGAAAAAGATGAATGGCTTTGAAGTTTTTCCTCTGTTCTAATAACTGAAGATTGACTTTTCAAAATGCATTTAAAAATGCTTGCTACTTAATAGCCGGAGCAAAGTTATAAGTAATAATAAATTTAAAAGCCATTTTGAATATTGAAAAAGATGAATGGCTTTGAAGTTTTTCCTCTGTTCTAATAACTGAAGATTGACTTTTCAAAATGCATTTAAAAATGCTTGCACTACATTGTAATTCCAAAAAAGTCAAATCCTTAGAAGATTATTTACTTCGAGAGCTTAGTTTTAACATCCGGTCTACGGATATTCGCGCGAAAAGTCTGGGTAACCGGAGTTATGGATGAATGCTTTTTTATCGTTGAATTTATTGAATGCTGTTTCAGTCTTCATTCAAAGGGCTTTTTAAGTTCATAAAACGTGTTAATTAATATTTCTGCTATTCATATTAATAGGATGATTTAATATTACGTACATACAAATCGTGTTTTTCTCGGAATGTTTAATAAATATAAAGTAGGTACTTAGATAATAAAATACACGCATTTACCAGTATTACGAACCGTAAAATAGTATTTAACTAAATATTATTATCCATACGTTTTATTAAAATGCAATGAATCTTTGTATTACCATTTGCATAGTAATAATTACTTATATAATCATGTAACTTTCAGATAGCGTTAGGCGTTAGTTAAGTTATTTGGAGATTATTTTGAGATAAAATTTTAGATTTGGAAAATAATATATAAACCTTAATAAGATATATATTTTATGATTTTAGCAATTACTAAAAGGAAACTATTACCTGTTTTCACAAAAAAAAAATATCGACATAGAATGCTACGTCGTAATTTGAAAGACATTATTTCAATTGCAATAACCAATAGGCTTATATTGTGATTGTTATCAATATAAAATATATTACCTATGCACTCGTGACAAATGAAACAAGATTAGAATTAAAATGGCCAGTAAACAAAACGCACTAAAAAAACATAATACCACAGTTTTTTAACATGTGGGCGTCAAATCGTACAGATGTTTGAATTGCAAATTTTCGTCTACAGATCGCCAGACTCGAAAAGTGTATGAACAATACGTTGCCAAACTTCCTTTGTTCCTTATATGTACGTCGACATATACACAAGAATATGACGCCAATGATGTAGTATAAGATAGGACACATCTTTTACAGGATCTCACTTTCAACTTACAATAGGCTTTGGAAATACATTAACTTATATTCCACCTGTATTTTATTCAAGCAAACAGCTGTTTAAAAGCAATATTTATATTTCGTAGTAATGCGTGACTTTCAAATCAAGCATGAAGGATTTTATTAGCAATGTGTGTCTTCTTTAAAGGCTCTTTATCGTTATTTAAATATGAGTTTTTGATAGCTTAATCCGCGTTCATTGGCATTTTATTGAAAATCTTTACTGTTGTAATGAATAATCTGCAATTTACTAATAATGTTTAGGAACGTCAAAAGTTGGTAAACACTCGATCACTCACAATCAATGGGTAAATAGAGGCAAGCTACCTTATTTATTAAAAGCTCGCTGATGGGTGTGTGATAATTTTATTCAAGGTTCTCGCGTGTACCGTAATAGATGGTTTAACATAAGCAAGAACTTATGTGTTTTTACTAAATGACGCTGTAATTTGTCGGAGAGGCAGAAAAAGAATAAAGTTTCCATGCTTATCTCTAAATTTGTAATAAGTCAATAAAATGGAATTAAATATTCATCGAATGTTAAAGCGGCAGCTGATTTCATAATATGCCGTTAATGCATTCATTTGTTTTTCATTGTTATTTATGCTAATAGAACCTTGTTCATAATATCTGAATAAAAATATTTGGTGGTGTTAATCCATCACATGAAACGGCTTCATCTATCTAAAGAACACAATAAAAACGAATCAGCACCATTTCTCTCCACAGCAAAAAATACAGACGATTGAAAACGCACACTTGTGAGCGTTCTATGAAAGCGTATCGTGCCTAGTTAAAAAACGCGCGTCGATACAATTATAATCTATGGCATGGGATTATGCTAAGCTTGTGTGCGTCGCTTCGGACGGAACACACCCACCAGCCGACGCGCCGAATTACGACCGATAGTTTTTGCCCGCCGCCGAGTGTCAAGGACGAACTTCGGTTGCCATACAGACTATATAAGTATATACAGTATACTGACGAACACTTTGGACTGACTTTGGATTTGACTTTGTGCGAAAAAAGAAATAAATAATAATTTGCATTTTAAGTCTGCAGGGGTTTTGCACTTTGCGGTTGAATTTTTTCTGTGTTTCAGCTGCTATTATTATTCGCATACCTATTTTAAATGTAGAGAAGCGGAAAATTGTTTTACTTTTTCTTGTATCTAGTTGGATGTGTTATCTAACAGTTCTCTTATATTGTAAGATTCTATAAAAGCTTCAAAGTAGTGTAGTTAAGCAGCGATTAAGATTTTATTGTTAATAAACTTGTATTAATTAAATTCTCGTTTTGTAAGTACATGATAGGTACACCGGTACGCGTTACATTGCTTGTAATTGTAAGTTAGTCCGTTAATCTCTCTATTGCTACGGGTTATTAGAATTTTATTGCTGAAATTATAGTAATAAGGATACCTATAACAAGACAATATAAATTCTGCATTTAATTTCCATGTCCTAAAACTTAAAAATTCAATAGCTTCTTTACATTCAAGTACCTTTTACGTACTCGTGGAATTAATTTCTGTCTAATGAATTTTAATAATTGGAAGTTAATTATTATGAGTGCCATTGACCTTAATCAAGCCAAATTGTGTTCGGGCGGACTTTAAGTACAATTGCCAATTAAGCCTTAAAAAGAATCGAAACCCAGTTCAATTTATATTCAATTTTAGTTTGCCTTTAACCATAACTAATCTTTAAACGTTTGATATACTTTCTTGGTTTTTTTTTATGGAGGCACAGTTGTCTTCGTAAGGTTATTGAGTTTCTTAATTGGCCCGTTTATTATTTATTTGACGATATGTTTATCTATTTTTATTGTAATTTGATATCGTCTGATAAAGTATTGAGGTTAATGTAACCAATAACGTTTAATTTAATTACTGTACTGCGTACGTGTATTACGTAAGTTCAATAACTAAATATTTACTCAAAAAATCTGTTATTTATAGAGTTTTGTTGATACTGTGTTCAGGAGAAACTTGTTGGGTTAAAGATCACTACTTTGCATACTTGTAGGTACTATATCTACACTAGTACAGAAAAACATATAAATAGGCAAAATCCAAGTACTACAGAGTTCAGTGACGGTCGACCAACTTTCAACCTTATTACTAAGAACGTAAGGGTGAAAAGTGGTAGACCGTCAGTGATCTCGGTAGTAGCTAGTTGATACCTGAAGTGGGTAACTTTAAACTCACAAAAACTATTGTCGTATTTTTCAACCTTATCCTAGCCGCCATCTTTGATTTTCAGAAAACTTCCCACGAAATAAAATACAATCGAAATTCTTAAAACTGTAAAACAGAATCCTTATACTCATTAATAAAATGTATGCAGTAAATAGAACAGCTTTACAACTGAGTCCAATAACACAAGCACTTAGTCGATATCTTAATGATAAATGAATGAACATTACTTAATAAATAACAAGGCATTATACAATACTGACATGAAATGTGACGCGTAGACTTACTGACCATATACCTCCTATCTGACATATAATTACTGACAATATACCAGCCAGACATCTGGCGGTGAGGACGTAAAGTCAATCAAAGTTGATCGGCTCATTCATTGTTGACAGAAATTATAATAATTGTCATTATTTTGTGAGTTAATAAGGCTCTGTGAATTTACCCAATATGAATAATTTACCCGTAGGATGGTGAGCCTGTGATTGACAATTAGAGAAGACACAGGTATGGTGGCATTTTACGAAGAAATTTATTATTTAGCCGGATTTGACGTTCGCAATTGAACGTTATAGAATAATAAGCTTTGAGTAATATTTAATAAGACTACTGTTTGATTATCTCATTGGATAAACGGCTTTTTATGTGCCAACAAACATATATAAGCTCACATCTTACTCCCTTGGGTACAAACAAACTACAGAATGCTACGATCCTAACATTATCCTTCACTCGATCTTCAGTATAGTTTGATGTTGAAATTGTTAAACAAGTTTTATAGTCAAATGAACGAAGTATCATCAAGTGCTACTATTCTGAAAAACCTTAAACCTTCAAATTAACATAATTTATTAAGATAGTTACGCCTGACCAAGTTAGATAAACATCCGTAATTTAGTGGGTTAATTTTGATCAAACTATGAGATACCATCGAATGCCATGGATGTCCTTAGCCTACATAGTGGGTCCCATCGACTATAGAAAACTTTGTTCCTACAGTGAATTAAAATCATTAACATAATCATTGATATTCCGAGTCTATCGGCTATTGGCATCGATACTCTATTCAAGTTTATTCAATAGATTGTATTATGTTCTTGTGGTACCGAATGAACCTTCAATTTGGTCAAGACTATTATTATTAAATAGATATTCAAAATTAAATTAGGTAGGCTTTAATATTATTCTTTGGATATGATTGATTGATGATTTCGAACTCATTAAGACTAAGTTATTGCCTACGGCGTAACGGGCTACGGGCTACGGCGCGGCGTAGGTTTGAGAACTTTGTCTTTGCAAAAAAAAAATACTTTTCAAGTTGTTATTTCGCTGTTAGCAATATTTAATTTAGCTGCTCTATAATTAAGTTTATAAAGAGCATTATTTATTAAAGATCCGAAAACTTTATCCCTTAAAAGAAAAATTCTAGCCAAAATCATATCGAGGTTGCATTACATGTTGGCTATCAGTATATTGACACAGGCTCGGGTCGTGTGGTGTTTGACAGCATAATTGATGACCGCGCTCACTTGCCTTCAGAGCTGACATTGTCCAACTAATCGTTGTAGCTGGGACAATGGCGCCACTTGTCTCGGATTAGGGTTCAGCCTAATGGCTTATCCATATTAACATTATAAAGAGGTAAAATTTGTTTGTAAGTTTGTATGTAGGGGGTAATCTTGGGAAGTACTGATCCGACTCCAAAAATTCTTTCAATAACGGGTAGCTTTTAGAAAACGATCCCGTGGGTTAATTTTCGAACATAACGGGAGTGAAGCCGCCCGTAAAAAATATAGTTTGTTTTTATTAATATTGTGTTGCCAGCCAGTTTAGTTTATCCTTCCTTTGAAAGACTGAACAGGTAAACACATACCTACACAAAAGTTACTGATTGCATTAGCTTGGATGAAAAACAAAACTGCTGTTTTATAGAAAAGTGCAATTATTAATAGTGACAGATCTTATTGCATAAACTGAAAGGAAAAGTAAAATTAATCACAAGTTTCATAAAAAAATAAAAGACAAAGAAAATGAGCTTCATCTGAAATAAACGTAGAAAGGATCAAGACGTTACCGAGATGAATTCACAAAAAAAAAAAATATTCTGTAGAAAACTTGCCATAAAGTACCCAACCCAAAATGATTATTACTTATGGCAAGAATCCATGCAATTAAACCGTGTTTTGAACTCGGTATTATGAATAATTATCGTGCTGCAGTCATCACGTGTTTTGTGCAGACACGTGACTGCAACTGCGGTTAAAACTAAAGATGCGGTTAATTCTACGGCAGAAAATACTCATAAAGTGTTATTGAAATACTCTCATAGTAAAACTAAACCATGTAGGCACTTACTCATTCATACAGAACTTAAAATAAGTGTGACGTTTTTGAACACAATAAGCTTGCCGATAGAGACACATTCATAAGTATAATACATTGAAGTCTCTAAAATTGTAATCGTACTACTATTATAAATGCGAAAGTTTGGATGGCTGGATGTTTGTTACTCAATCACCCCAGAACGGCGGAACGGATCTGGATGAAATTTGGCACGGAGATAGATTAGTCTAGAATAGCACACAGGCTACTTTTACGTTTTCTTTCTCACACGTACACATCAAAATTTCCACGTGAATTATGCGGGCAGCAGATAGTAGATAACTACTTGTTGAACTATTACTTAATTATACATATGAAGAGGTTTAACTGCAACCGTCTAAAATCAGCCTTTTCTATCGCTGGTTACAAATACGGAACCACCATGTATAAAAAAACTCACTTAGCGCCATATCAACTAATTTGGATATCTACGTTAAAATTTGTTGTATCCGCTCCACAGTTAATGTTAGCTGCATTGTTTTGTGTTGCCGCGATGTTAAAAAATAGCGTCCTCTACACTTGAATAACAATGAAGCCAAAACATTGCAGACAGATTTATTTTATTACTTTATTGTACATCGCACAGCACCATCATCAGTTACGCTTGTCAAAATTGTGTTGTGGGTAGGTACGTTGTATGATCAAGTATTTCCTATTCAAAGTACTTTTGCAGTTTTTTTTTCGTTAATGATTGTAACCACGATATCTTCACGTAGTCTTAAGTTTGTTTGTATGTTATCGTCGACGAATTTCTGCTCAGAAATGAAGAATAGCATTGGAACAATGCGGGCGTGTTGTCTGAGAAACTTAACAGCCAACAATGTTGTCAAGCATTTTGAAATGCAACATTGACGGAACTTAAGTACGAATAGATGCATAGTTTTATACGTATAGATAATACTAAAGACATATAAAACAAATTTAATACGTACAAAGAAATGATAAATAAATTAATGTGAATGACCCTTACAATAAATATGTTATATTTATGACTTTTAAAGTTATAACTTACACAACGTGCACTTTATAAAACGATAAACTCTCGGATCAGTTCCATGCTATTGGCCACGCAGGTTTTAAAGTTTAAAGGACACTGCAAAACCCACTATATCAATATGATTAACTGCAGAGCGTAAAACTTCTAGTTTCTATGAACTAGTCAAAACGAATGCCCATTTTTATTGCAGTATATTCTTAAACAAACTCTCATTCCCGCTTTGCTTTTTCATTATGTCCATTTTCATTCCAGAGTCAGTTTATCCATGCAATAACGTCCAGCAACACTTCATGCAATAATTAGGTATAATCACTTCATCTAGCTTTTGAATCAATCTGAAAATCGTACTTCCCTTGGCTTATTTATACTACCTCGCTCCAATTTCGTTGTCATTTTATTTACATTACCGAAGCCGCTAACAACATTAATGTCAGTGTACGTACAGAGTGGTTTGAAATCTCGTAAAAGTCCTCAAATAGGGACTCGTTAGACTGTCGCCTACGATCGCATTAAAGTCATGTAGGTCGCTATATTGTCCGGTTGATCCTTGGACATCCGATCCCAAAATAGTACAATGAGGATAGAGCACAGTTTCGTCTAAAAATAACTAGTAGGGTAAAACAAAGTGTCATTGTTTAACGTGTAAAATACTAATGAAGAGATAAAACAGTTTTTCAATGAATACCGACGCTGTTTTAGTGCTGTTAATTAAAAGTTCCAGTTTTGGTAGGCAGGTCTAGATAAACTCATGGGTTTACCCTCATGTAAATTACCATTATTTTTGCTCCCATCAAAACAGTTCTAATTAAGAATACGCTCAGAGAAATGCAATTAAGTTGACAAGCATTAACGTAGTACGCAGCGGGTGCGGCCGAAACTAGGTTACCCATTTCTCGTTAACTCGGTAGCGCCGCCGGGACAAAGAGTCGTAACGACCTCGCCTTTATGGCACTCCACAGCCGTTTTAAACATTATATAGAACTCGACCCCTTTGCCTGCAAACTGATGGCAATCCCATCGCCCCTCTCCATCATCCGTATTTATGTCACCGGCATAAGAAAGAGTGAGGATTTAAGTGCCCCATAGAAAACTTTCGAGAGGATAACGCGTTAAATGGCGCTGAATTTGCGCAGTTATTTCTTTTTATGCATAAAAACTATACGAATACGATAAACAAGAACCGTAAAAATGTGTTCGCGTACATAATATTATATGCGTTTTAATAAAACAAAGGGCTGTGAGATGTAATAACAAAAGAATTTGATTTTTATTTTACACGGCGTGTCAGCTGATAAAACCACAAAACCGTTTCTGACGGCACTGCATACACACAACGAGCTAATCCGAAGCCTACGCAGGCCGGAGCGGATACATATGTATTACCTTTATTTCTTTCCCCTTTTCGGGTGCGGACGTCCTACTACCTACCTAATATAATTTGCATATTCGCTTTAAGGCAGTTATATGAACCCACGCACACCTAGCTTCGGTCGATATTATGCAGCAAAGTGCTGGGCAACCCTTTGTTGGAACTGCGTTTTACATAGCAATTGCAATTTCGCTCGTAAAAATTTCCCTCAACTTTTCCGTGTTGTCGCTTTCTCCATTAGATTTGTATGTTTATAGTGTGAGCTTAAAATCTTTGGCAACTAGCGTGCTCGTGTTTGTACAGATGTGTTTCGTTTTCTCATCAAACATACAGTCATTGCTACTGATGGATCCAAGATTTTCAGATTGCGTTAAGCATTCGACATCGTCCTTCGTTTTTTTGCATCTTGCAAGGTTTGTTTATTTTGATCAGAGTGTTATGACGAAGGTGTACAAAAGATTGTTTGTTAGTTTGTAGCATTAACATACATCTTCATGACACATCCATATTGATTGCACAATGATGTTTAAATAAAAACAATTAATTGGTTCTTTATTATCAATGCCTGTGGGTATATTTGGATTGGTAATGGTTTTATTTGTTAGATAACAGATTAAATATTTTTTTATCATACGTTACTATGCAAGTGGAAAATGATTTCACAATACCACCTGCCGAGATTCAAATCTAGAATTAGCACCAGTTCGTAGAGCTCAGATTCAAATGATTCATTTGGTACAAAATTAATATAGGTATTATAGGTACATTTTGTAATTGTATAAACCCAATAAAGCCCGAAAACCGTACATGGTTGCGGTCATTGATATCTTCCAAACGACGGGTTATTTTCCGAGTTCGCCGGCGACCTTGGGAATATCTGTCCATGACTGGCACCTCCATATTTCTGGCGTCATGGCACATTTTCCTCCACTTCGCGAGTGGAATAAGCAAAACCGCCGCAACTAGGTTACACAGACTCCGTGCTTTATTGTGTTTACGTGCCACAGATATGAGATATACTGATATACAGCCCAGGTCAAGGCGCCAGACAGCTTTCGAGTCGACTAGCTATATATGGATTATTGTATTTAGCTCCTGTTTTGATCGTACGAACGGTCGTGTCACGATGCGTGTTCTAATTATGCTGTACACCCTAATCTCCACATATCGTAGTCTCCCAGCGTCGCGATAACATCTACACGTAATTCGTTAATTGCTTAATCCCTGCATGTCCTTGCAGCCGGCTAGCCACTAATCCCCGCAGATACCGGCCGCACCGTAGTTTGTCGAGCTACGGAACGAACAATAGACGACACGCGGAAGAGCATTAAAATACATCGTAAAAAAGTGCGCGTAGTTTTAAATTTTATGGCTGGCGTTCAATTGGGGCCTGTAAAAAAGCGTTTTATTGGAGTCGCATCCTGGCTGCGAGGTCGCGATGTTCAGATAGCTCTAATTAAAAACCCGCCGCGTGCACTCTTGCGAAAGCGGGGCCTCTCCGAACTGCCTCTTGCGAAACTCATGCCCTTCAGTCCATTACTGGTCAGATTTTTAGAACAGGATTTACAGGCTCTAGGCTCTCGCTTAACTGTTCACAACGCCAAATACCTTGAGATACATGCCTAATAATTACACCTTTACCAAGAAGCGCTTTGTCAGTATAATTTAATTTCTTTAATGACCCGCTTTTGTTGTAATGATAGTGTTTACCAACGGGTCATGGTTCAAGATCCGGTTTAATCGTGTTTATCTTAATTATAATAAATTTGTATCAGAGAATTAATAGCATTTTTTCTTCTTTGCAGGTTGCATGAACAGTGAAACGAACGTTACCCGTGAAGACTTCTTGCTAAGAAGACTTAAGTGCCATTCGTAACAAGTTTACCACACGCGTGATATTTAGTTGTATGTTAGTGATATAGTGTGTAACCGTGATATAGTCATACTTAATTTAGGTGCTAACCGTTATCGGTAGTTTTTAGTGCAAAAACGTTACCAAAAAGTTACGAAACTGGCTCCGTACAAGGATATAATGAATTCGACGAGCATGAGCTCAACGGTGCCGACAATCAAGTGCGAGGACACGTCGCCATCGCCAGCGGCGGCTGTGGCCACGGACGGCGACAGCGCAGGGACCTACAACCTGAGCGTCAACGTCAACCTCAGCGCCGCGATGATCAACATGCTGACGGCGGAGACCGCGGGCCCCACCACCCTGCGTACCCCCGAGATCGTCAACGACGTCATCACCATGACCAACCCTTTAGACCAGTACAACTACGAGAAAAATTCCAGTTTCAAGGTGAGCCGCTTGTAACTTTTTTATTCTCTCTTTTGTTCACATGTGTGATAGCTGGATTTTTTATTAGCGCACGTGCATGATTAATGTAAATCTCGAATGAAAAATGAAACGTTGTATCTAATGTTAATGAAATAGTGTGTGTGCCTGCGTAGAATCATATTGATAAAGTAATGAGATTTCATTATTGCGAGAAAATGGTGGTATCAGAGGATCGTTTTTCATCTTATTGCTCCAGGAACTAAACTGTTAGAACTAGGTGGACACTTAATGTGCATAACACTGTACTTGAAGCTCTCATTATTATTCGTGCTTTCACGGAGCGGCTGGACGCTCACAGTGCACGTAGGATCCTTCCAGTACTTAGGTCACATCCATGCATGCTCGTAAGAATGTAAAATAAGTGTTACAAGTATTTTGAACGGTTGCCAAGTGTTAGGTGCCACGTAACTAAGGCCACGTGACCATCCATCACTACCCCATTATAAACATTGGATAACACTGGCAGCATGCAGTGGCATGAGGTCATGCACCTTATGCAGACTCCTTATTTACTGTGTTTAGCAGCAGACTCGATGGCGCCGCGGTAACTCTTGATATCGGGTTATCTATATTTAGTTATCGTGTTGTTAGGTATAGTTAGGTACTATTTGAAGTGTTGATTATCTCGACTCGCGCGCTGCCGTTTCATGAATGAGATTCATCATTACACTGAAATGTGAATGGCGGACAATTTAGAGCGTAAAAACAATGAGACGGCCGGACAATTATTTGATGCTAACCGTTTGATATAACAATTTGGTAGCGCGTGTCATTCAGTTGACATATAATGTGTTTGTAATTATATTACGCGGAACACTAAAGTGAATTTTTTTTTTATCATACCAGTAGTTTTTATTTTTAATAAATATTGACTCAAATGTGAGTAGCGAAGCTGGATAACCGGTTATGATAAATAAATCTTGGCCAGTTCAAGAAAACAAACATCGCTGTGTAAGCACTGGTTTAACTAAAAATACCTGAGTTTGTTTACTTACCCGGAGTAAGTCATCAACTCATTAAAATACACATTTGAAGTAGCGTAGGCATGCTAGTTTAAATGTCTACCTACCTACTTACACTAGAGGTAAAAAAGTTACATTAAAGTCGCCAATAATGTGGTAGGTTACATAAAACAAAACCACAAGATAGAATCAAGCACCCAACAAAATTTGTTGGGTGCTTGATTCTGTATTTAATATTCTGTATTTAATGTGCTGTATTTAATACAGAATATTTTAACTACTCATTTGTTGCTACGGAGAAGTACGTGTACCTTCCTGCTTAAAGGCAGCCGCAGATTTTTAAGAATTAATCCCTATCCGACATGATTAGTTAGGAAGAGACAAGGATCAATAGGCTCGTTGGACTCTGCAGTGAAAATATCATAAAGCTCCTCTTTCAGGATAGGACAGAGCTAAAGAACCGCAGGTACCTTATTCTAGTATGATAACTAGAATTGTCTCAAAGACTGCTCTAAGAGCCGCACTGTAGTGTAGAACACAAACTAAATAAAGTAGAACAATTTTAACGAACATCTACACTAAGCTGCGGCAAAGAAGATAGCAAAAAACAAAATACTACTGCCATATTTTTTGTCCAAACAAAACGTAAAATTACCTAAAAGCGACCAATGCCGACCCATCAGGAACTTTCGTGACGTAGCGCAGTAGGATATTATTGGGCATTCTACCCCACCTTCCGTTCCATCGGCTCACTCCGTTCGCCTCGTCACTCTCGGTGGAGTAGAATGCCCAATAATATAAATGAAATCCTACATAGCGCAGTAAAATACTGGTTCGGCGCCTATTCCGCCCAGTGGATTAAACAGTGTAATAAAATACTGATGACTTACCTCGATCAAGTACCGCAGATTCTCGAATTGAGCACTAAACCACTACTTTAGTTGACAAGTTTTATAACACCAAGTTTCACACATAACCACTACCTTAGCTGACTGTTTTTATAACAACAAGTTTCACACATATTTCGTTTACTAATGGAACTATACGAACATAGTAAGCTATAATCCAGGACAGATTGTCTCATGTCTCTTCACAGAGCAAGAAATAGCATGCACCTATAGGCACACGCACATTCTATTTCTGTGACCCCAGATTGGGCACCAAGGACATCTGAATTATAGGATACTGTAAACATTAAACTAAAATTTGGGACAGATTGTCTCATGTCTCTTCACAGAGCAAGAAATAGCATGCACCTACAGGCACACACACATTCTATTTCTATGGTCCCAGATTGGACACCAAGGACATCCAAATTTTAATTTAATTAACTCATACAGTTGGCACTAGCTTACATGTTAACAAATAAGGGAGCTCGCTGCTTGAACCATTAGCCTAAAATTCAGGACAGATTGTCTCATGTCTCTTCACAGAACAAGAAATAACATGCACCTACAGGCACAAGCACATTCTATTTCTGTGACCCAGATTGGGCACCAAGGACATCTGAATTATAGGATACTGTAAACATTAAACTAAAATTCAGGACAGATTGTCTCATGTCTCTTCACAGAGCAAGAAATAGCATGCACCTACATGTACACACACATTCTATTTCTATGGTCCCAGATTGGACACCAAGGACATCCAAATTTTAATTTAATTAATTCATACAGCTAACACTACCTTACACGTTAACAAACTACTACTGGTTGCTTTGCTGGTCTGTTAATCTGCGTTGTGCTTTATTAAGATGCTTTCGCACTCGTACAATTGCCTTCGAAACGGTTCGTGTGCCGTCCCGTGGTCATCTATTGTGTCATACTCTTTGTAAAACGCCTGACAACGGCGCCGGAGCGCCGATCGTGTTAAGCTTTCACAGTAGGAGTAAGTGATTCTTAAGAATCTCAAAGTTTGCAAAATTGCGTGTTGTAAATTTGCAGTGTTCGAACTTTGTTACACGAGGTGTATGTATGAGTCATTTCTATGTATTCAACAATTACACTGTAAGATGATCGCTGTGCATGTTGCAGTCATTGATTAAAATTGATCTTTATAGGATTTCCTAATCAATGCAATTAATTTAAATAGAGGATGATCCTAGGAACATCATCATAAAGTTTCGTAACAAATTGTTTGAAAGATGAATCTTAATATCAGTACCTACTAAACCTTTGCATGAAATGTTTATAAAAAAATCGTTTTAGACGTTAGATGATATTACTTATATTGATGTTAAGTTTTACTGCAGCATATTAGTGAACTAACTTTTTGACGCGAGTTCGTTTACATAGATTATTATGCACAAAAAAATTTTTCAGGATATTTTTCTTTCAGCACGTCTTACCTTGCATCTTTGAAAAAAAATCATTTTTTTAATTCACATGTGTGATGTCATGCGGAGTTTTACATCAAGGTTTAAACAAACATACATACTTTATTATAATACGTAATGTATTAATCATAAGTGTCATGTATCGTCGTCACCTTTGTCGGCGAGGGTAAAAAGCTGGTTTTTTATTTCATTTCTCACGATAAAATTGCAATTTGACGGAAACAATTTTCAATCACTACGATTTAATTAGACCTAAGTAACATAAATTAATCATACAACTGTGACAACATGTAGTTAAGGTTTAATTTTGTAATGGGATAAATATTGCTGAAATGGTATTTTTTATGAATAAAATCAATCAATTTTGATCACAATATTACATTCCCTTCAGTATCTTCCAGTGATAAACACCGGTTACCTTCGCTATATAATTAGTTACGTTATACTCGTACAACCTTCAACTTTAAAAAATGTAAGTAAGTACTACTAACTTTACTGAATTTGCTAATGTATTTATTTAATCACTACCCAGCTACGGACCTGGTTTCTGCCTGCCGGCTGTTGTATCGGAAGTCTTCATCAAGTCATAGTTATAAGGTAAAAAATTAATCTTTATTTGCTCCATTTCAGGTCTGACTCCGATTCAGAATTCCAGACACGGTCTGCAGCTGTAGCCGAGGTTGCGAAGGTGCAACCAAAAAAGAAGGTGTCGAAGCGCAAAGCTCTCGAGAGCACCACGCCGTCAGAATCGAAATCAAGGTAATTTTGTGTAACTGCTTTTAACTTTAGGTGTTTGTTGTGTATGTTAAGTCAATTTCGAACTGTAACGCAGAGAGCGCTGAAATCAATTTCCAATTATTATTCCTTGCAGGAATGTTTACAGTTAATTCATGAGGTATTTTTATTGGAATTAATATAACATAACATCATGCTTTCTATCCGCGTAGGGTTCGACAGAGGAGTATATAATACACCCTCAATTCGCCACTTAAAAAATAAATGTAATGTAATGTGTTGTGTAAATTATTATAAATAAGAATTATGTTAAATTGTTTACAGTAAACGACGCACTTCGAGCTCGGACCTTTTTGGCTTGGTGGACTACATTCCGTCATCGACCTCAATTGGAGACTTCGGTTCGAGCCTCTGCAGCCGTGTCGCCAACGGCAAAGTGCGACGAACGGCGAACTTAACCGGGGACTTCTATGTGGAGGTAAAAGTCTACAACAAGACCGAAGTTGCTTCCACCCCTAAAGAGGATAGGTGGAAGAAAGCCTCGGTGGTTCTAAAAGTGCAGCTAAACCGTAACACGCCGCAGTGGGACGGACTCCAAGTTTTTATGAGACGGACTCATGAATTATTTGATGATTCTGAGCCCGTCTTTTATAGTGACAATATAAACATAAAATAAATATTTAAGTTATTGGGCACCAGGTATATTCTATTATATCCAGGTATTTTTTGTTGTACATCATAATCTTAATAATAATATATTGCAACATCTAATAGTAAGTTTAGAACTATTTTAATCTAAAATGCCTTTCTGTACTGTTTGTAACACATCTGTTGAGCGCAGTCACTGGACAGGTCACCTACGTAGTACTAATCATAAAAACAAAACAGTTTCACATTTTTGCGATGGTGTTGAAATAATACATTCTGCATTTCGTAATCGTATAGCTTCTTATAGAATTGTCGATCCGTCTGAGAATTGTTCTCTAGAGCCTTTTCTTAATAATATTTGGAGCAAAATTAAAACGTTAATTGACATGTCTCTTAAAAAACATACTTGTATAAAAGTTAATTTCGAATATTTTGCGTTGTTTTTAATGTTTAAAAATGATTCTCAGGAGATGAAATCATTTGCCACAAAAAACGTTACTATACATCAGAATTATGAATTTGATTCATTATCGTCTCAAGTAAAAAACATTTTAACAAAAAAGATAGAAGAATTTCAGGACCGAGACAGTGGGTGGACGTTCTTGAGCAGTTCTCATTTGGAAGTCAATGTTAACAAATATCAACCCTTACGCGGTTCGGGCTTTATCGAATTGCCTTCTGCAATAAAATCGAAAAAAGCATGTGTTAATATCCACAATAATGACGAGTATTGTTTTTTATGGTCTGTTGTTGCTGCTTTATATCCAGCTAAGAGTCACCCTGAAAGAGTATCTTCTTACCCTGATTTTCGTAACGTGTTAAATGTAAAGGACATGTCATTTCCAGTGAATTTCTCAGATATTGCGCGGTTCGAAGTGAATAACCCCGAAATTTGCATTTACATTTATGGTTTAAAAAATGATACTGTCATAGGACCGCTTTACAAACCAAAAGCCTTGAACGGAAAAGTGATTCATTTACTTTATTTAGAAAGAGATGATTTGTCACATTACTGTCTCATTAAAGACTTGCCGCGACTTGTTAAAAATCAAATAACAAAACACCACAGTAAACTGTACTTTTGTGACGTTTGTTTAATGTTTTTTAATTCATGCGATAATCTTAGTTCGCATAGTTGTGGCGGGGTCGCCACTGAACTACCTCCAAGGGGTTCTTGCATACAGTTTAAAAATTATAATAGAAAGCAAATTGTACCATTTGTTATATACGCAGATTTTGAAACAATGCTAGAACGGTATGAATCTTGTGACCCTGACCCCACTAAGGCGAGTACTGTAACGCGACAGCGACATGTGCCTGTAGCTTTCGCTTATCATATCACGTGTACGCTAGACGAAAGTCACAATCGTTACGTTTCTTATCGCGGCTTGGATTGTGTATCAAATTTTGTGAAGTCTATCTACAAAGATTCAAAAAAAATTTACGATATTTTAAAAAATAACGCTCCTATGATTTACTCAAATGATAATGCTCACGACTTTGAAAACGCGATGACATGTCATATTTGTGAACAGTTCTTGTTCGGCGATAGGGTTCGCGATCATTGTCACTTGACTGGTAAATATCGTGGCGCAGCTCATAGTTATTGTAACTTACAATACAAACTACCAACATTTTTGCCAGTATTTTTTCATAATTTGTCCGGATACGATTGTCATCTTTTTATAAAAGAATTAGGTGAAGCTCCTGGATCTATTAAAGTGATACCTAAAACAAAAGAAAACTATATTTCATTCACTAAGTTTATTCCGATTTCTACCGGGGAAAGCATCCAGGTACGGTTTGTAGATTCTTTCAAGTTTTTAGGAACTAGCTTAGAAAAGTTGGTTAGTACAATGAAAAAACAAGACTTTAAACAATTAAAATCTTATTTTCCTAATAAAAAACAATTTAACCTACTGACGCGCAAGGGAGTGTATCCATATGACTATATGTCTCAATGGGAACGTTATGAAGATATGTGTTTACCCTCTAAAAAATATTTTTTTAACTCCATAACTAATGAAACAATAAACGACGAAGACTATGAACACGCTCGATCTGTTTGGTCAGTATTTAATATTCAAAACATGGGTATGTACACAGATTTATATCTCAAAACAGATGTTCTGTTGCTAACAGATGTATTTGAAAATTTTCGAAAAACTTGTAAACTACATTACAATCTCGATCCCGCGTTCTATCTTACAGCACCAAGTCTATCTTTTGATGCAATGCTTTTAAAAACAGGAGTTCGATTAGAATTGATTAGTGATGTTGAAATTTTTAGAATGATACAAAAAGGTATTCGAGGAGGTGTTTGTATGTGTTCCAAAAGACATGTCAAAGCCAATCATAAATATTTAGATACTTACGATCCAACCCTTCCAAATTCATTTATAATTTATTTAGACTGTAACAATTTATACGGTTATAGCATGTGTCAATCCCTACCCTATTCCGATTTTAGATTTATAAATAGACAAGAAATTGATTTTTTACAATTGAACTTAGCAGACATCAGTGATACTGCGGAAAACGGTTACATTCTTGAAGTTGATTTAATATATCCGGAGAAATTGCACATGGAACACAATGACTTTCCCTTTTGTCCAGAAAAATGCTTGCCACCTGGTGGTAAGAATAAAAAGCTAATACCAAATTTGTATGATAAATATCACTATGTTATTCATTACGTACATTTAAAAAAATGTTTACAGCACGGTTTAGTATTGAGAAGGATCCATCGCGCTATTATATTTAAGCAAAGTTGTTTTTTAAAGCAATATATTGATATTAACACCCAGTTACGTCAAAAAGCAGAGTCAACTTTTGAACAAGATTTTTTCAAATTGTTGAACAATAGTATTTTTGGAAAGACCCTGGAAAATAATGAACATCGAATAGACGTTAAGTTAGTAAACAAGTGGTGTGACTCGAACAATAAAACGAAAAAGACTGCTTGTGCTGAAAAACTGATAGCCAGTCCATATTTTCATAGCACCTCTGTATTTTCTGATGATTTAGTGGCAATCCAAATGAAACCTGTACGTATTATACTTGATAAACCAATTTACATAGGGTTTGCAGTATTAGAATTATCTAAGACTCACATGTACGACTTTCACTACTCTATCATAAAACCTTTTTATGGTAACCGAATTGAATTGTGCTATACTGACACAGATAGTCTAGTATATGATGTACAGAGTAATGATGTTTACAAAGACTTTAAGCTCCATTTTCTAAAATATTTGGATACCAGCAATTATGACTGTAACAATGACTATAACTTACCAATTATTAATAAGAAGGTTCCAGGACTGTTTAAGGATGAAATGGGTGGCAACATTATCAAAGAATTCGTAGGATTGCGCTCAAAGCTTTATTGTATTAAAACGTTAAACAAAACAATTAAAAAGGCAAAAGGTACAAAAAAATGTATTACTAAAAATTTAAATATGTTAGATTATAAAAATGTTTTGTACAATTCCAATGTAATTCGCAAAAAAAATGTATTGTTCAGATCAATAAAACATGAAATATACACTCAGGATGTAAATAAAATAGCACTTTCAAACAATGATGATAAACGATTGTTATCGTTTGATAAAGTTTCTACTTTAGCCTGGGGTAACGCAACCATATTTATGTAATGCGTTACCATTATTTTTAAATGTAAGTAATTACAGTAGATACATTTTTTACAATGTATTTTAGATAACGTCCTAAATGTAAAGACGAAATATTATGTAAGTACCTACTAATGACTATTACCTAAAGCAGGCTCCAGATACAAGTAATGTGTAATGTAATTGTAAAACATATATTTTCTTGGTGCCAAATAGATTTAAAAATAGATATTATTATCTTTTTACTTGTAGCAAATAATGTTAGAACTTATTTAGTAGTTAATTAATTTTAAGAATGTTTACGCGACATTTCGTAAAAAATACTAAAATATTTACTAACTTTTTATATCGTATCCTACTTAGACGTATCATGTTTATTAAATCATGTTTATTATTCATTTCCTAAACTTCGGACTTTAAAAATTGTATGAAATGTCGTGCCGCATGAACATGATGTTTTCTTTTATTTGTAATAAATAAATAGTATTTTAAGATCACAATTATATCTGTTTCATTTCCATTCCTGATTGATGACAAAGTCACGGTGCATCAATACAATCATGTTTTGATCCAGGCTGATATTTGCTAATTTTTTCAGAATATTGTAATTATTTATATTAAATTAAATAATGACGAAAAAATAAAACATGAAAACAAAATCCAGACCGGAACAAATACTTATTGTATGTTCCGTGCGGGAATCGAACCCGCGACACTAATTTGGCGCAATTAGTCGCAGCTAGCAACACGCTTATAACCTAATACTTACCATTGTGATGCATCAAGACGAGTTCATAACCAATGCGCCAAACGTGTCGTCGAAAATGTGATAAAATATTGGATTGCTTTGAAGAAGCACGCGCGGTGCAGAATTTGACACCGAACAGGTGCTCGGGCGCAAGCTTGAACATGTTGAAACATGAAATTGAATCACAGCATAATGCTTTATGGAGTCTAATTGCATATTATTGAGTAACATCCATCATTAGACAGTCAGCCGGAGCGGTCATATCACATCGAGTAAAAACGAAACGAAATTGTAAGTATTGTACAAGTACCCATCTACTTATAAGATTATTTCATCATGTTTTTTTATGTAATTTAGTTAATTATTATTTTGTTTGTTTCAGATCGTTGACAATGTGTGATTCTCCAGATATTATCGACTTCTCACAATACGCTCAAGGTTATCCGACTCCGAGTTTAAGTTGGCATATCCCTGAACAACAAAGACCTGTCAACAAGGAGCCTAGAGCAAGACAAGACTACGAACCTGCCAGCAAGAAGCCTAGAACAAGACGGGAGTGTCTAAAACAGAAGCCATATCTGCATACAAGTCAATCATTCCTGATAAACAATGAGAAGAAAAAAGGTTTACGACTGATCCAGGTACAAGTGTTGGATATCAGTGAACAACAAGAACCTGCAAGTGATAATCAGGACATGGTAATGTTAAGTGTGCAGTATGTAGTGACTGAATCAGTGGATCATGTTATGGATGAGACGCAATCGTTAATTAATAAAATATCAAAAAAACTTTGTGGAGATAGATGTTATTATTAACTGGTGTCATTATTTTGTACGTACCTACTTTATAAGTTGTTGTGTAAAATTTGCAGTAATAAGTAATAATAAATTATGTAAGTAATCTACTAGTTATTTGGGTATATTAATATTAGGAATGTATACCATTTATTTGCTTTCTTATTCTTTAGTGTTTTGAATGTATAAAATGTTAAATATGAAATAATTATATATGTTTTACTGCAATTAACTCTTTGTATTTTATCTTGTACTTATTATTTTTGGGTAGGTAGTTATAATTAGATTGTAATAATTGCAAATAATGTAAAAAAGTAAATAAAAATATATTCTTTCATAATTTAATTTACGTTTTTTTATTACTTATTAATACTCGAACTCTAAATTAGCTCTAGTGTGATGTATAATTGTAGGTTATTTGCTTTCAGTATTTTTATAATTAAATTTAAATTTTACATGTTATAATTATATCATGTTACTGCAGCTAATTTAAAGTTTGTTATGTAGGTTACCCTGATTATACTAAATAAAACACTCATAAGTAGATAGACATTTTTTATTAACTGTTCAACACAATAATAATTAAAATAAATTAAATACAGACATGTTATTATCAAAATACCATTTCCTTATACAGATAGCATTATTCAACGCACAATTCATTTTATGATTCACACAATTAAAATCAATTTTATTTTTACAAAACCTTCTTTTTAATTCTGAAAAATTAGGGCATCCCTTCTCACCTATGTCGATAACTTCACAGTTTGCACATAACTCTTTAATCCATTTAATCTTTTCCAAACCCTTTGTGATAATTTTTTTATTTTCTAAGAATGGTAAAATTACACGTTGAAACTCTTTGTAGTCTATGTAACCCTCGCTCCAGTAAATTCCTCGATTTCTTTCTAACCACCTCACCTGCTTTTTTTCTTCTTGTGTTAGGTAATGGAATGAATATGGTGGTTTTACCAAGAACGTCTGTGTATGATCCTGACTCGCAATGGCCAATTCTTTGACAATAAAATTATTTATAGAATCTTTAAATCCTTGGAGTTCCACTATAATGGTATCCGCCTTCATGATATCTTCTTGACAATGCTGCTTAAGGGTTTGTATTCAACAATGCAATCGTTCAGAATGAGACAGTATGCTGAAGTTTTATCTGGTATCTCTGAATCACTCTCAATTTCTACTCTCACATCCACAACCGGACCTGTCTTTAGATTATCCGCTTGTCTAGAACAATCAATGACAAACAGCGGTGCTAAATCTCTAAACTGTTTTTCGCTTAATATGGGCTCCGGACGACGTCCATAATACGACTGTTGGAATCTGGTGTATTGCTCGTATAATAAAGCGATTCTGTTATTAGCAAAACTCACATTTAGGTTTTCATACGGAAAATAAGTTGAATTGAGGTACACTCTAACGTTTCGAACATGACAGTGATCGAATTGAGACATGTCTGAACTTGCATTGCTTTTCCTATTTGACTGTAGCCCGATAATAACGTATCTTGGTTTTTCTATTTGAGATGAAGTTTTGATAGACCAAGTATGTTTTGTAGTTTTAGGCAAAGCTGGATATTCGTACAGATCCCAATTTCTATATATCATTTGAAGTGGGCGATCTTTTTCTAATACTTTTAACAAACCAATTTTTTCTTTGTCTGATACTTTAACATGCGGTACGCGCCATATGATTTTATTAATCTGAACATCATCCACTACTTCGCCAGTATTCAGTTTTACAGCGTTCAAATTAGTATTACTTCGTAACAATATCAGTTCATGTCTACTATTTATCACGACTTTTTTAAAATCTTCAGCAAAACCGAGGAGGTTACAAAGTGGTATTGAAGCAGAAAATCTTCCTCCATCAATATTTTTTATACCATCAATATTCCAGCCCCAAGCATTAGACATTTTTGATTCACTTTCGTTCATTGAAATTAGTGATTTCATGGTTGTTGTTATACCTGCATTTTTTATTTTGTCAATCTCCACTCCATTTAGCTCATACCTAATGTCTTGGAACAAGTAGAGTAGAGCATTGTTCGTGAAATTGACACTAGTAGCTTTGTCCTTCGTATCTTTTTTGGTAACGTTAACAGTTCCTTCCAAATATAGGGTGCTAGCTGATGGTAATATGTACAAGTCCTGTTGGTTGATAGATATGCGGATTTCATCGTTCCTGTTAAAACTCGTTACATAGGGTTTGTAGGAATGAAATTCGATTCCTTCTATAGTAGTATCGCAAGTAGGAGCGGATAAAACGTCTAAGATATTCATTTTAGCAATCCAATTGCTCTAAGGAATGCTTTATTGTCTTTAGTTAATTTTATTTTCTTCTTAGATAGAGGTCTTATTTGATAGGTAGCTCGAGCAGAACTGATATTCTTAACTTGTTGAGACACATTTTTATTGTAATCAATCATTTTTTTCTTCTAAGATGCAGATACACCTGCACTTCTTCACCACGTAAATTGATTAATCGTTTGTTTATATCTAACAACCTGATATGTATGCAGCTTATGTTGTTTTGATTGATTGGAAAGTATATTGCGTTCTTCGGGATTTCTATGATCCTGTATCCAGGTGGCACATTAAGTGCAAATTCGTGAATAATATGACTGGGTTCACCGTTTACATAGGAACCGCTTACAATATCACATTCAATCCTGACTACGGTCGTAGGTAGAATGTTGACTGGAGACTGTGACACATGCCATTTATTTGCTTTCAAGATTTGTTTATTAAATCCTAATAGTCTTCTAAAAGAGTCTTCTTTGATAAAATTAATGTCTTTTGTACAAAATATTGTAGTTTTTAATGTATTATTATTGCACCGTAGTTTGATAGCTGCATCTTTTATTTCGGATTTTAAATAATCGCTGACATCTTGTAATTCATAAGTGCCTTCCGGTATTTCAATAACTTCATTAATGCCATAATAGAACTTATTATTACTTTTATCAATGTTTGGAATAGAATTAAATGTTGAAAAGTGCAATAATGCACACTCATATTCTCCATCTAGTTGCAACGTATTAGGATAGTATGTAGTTAACACTGACGAGTCTCCAGTTATCGACAAAGTGAGTGACATCTTGCAAATGATTGAAATGAAAGAAAAGTATATATTTTATATTACATTTTTATTCCAAAAACTCCACAAATAATTTAAACATAAATGATCACAATTGACTGCGTTAAATTTTTGATATCTTGTGTAGTTATAAAACACATTACAATTTTTGAAATATTGCATCAATTCCATGGGAGGTTTTAAATTTCCATAGCTATCAAAGTATTCACAGTGATTGTATACTTTAGCATAAGCTACCCAATGCGTTCCTTCGTTCTTAGAATTGTCTAAGTTAACGATACCACATTCAATGCGTTTCGGCTTCCGAGGTAGTTGATCCTTCATGTAGATCCCACGAAAATATGGGATGTCTCTTGAATAATTTCGGATGTCTACATTAGTTAGAGGTCGATTGGGTAGCATATTTTTCAGTTTTTTGAAGATGTTATAAACAATCCTTTACCACTTTTATACGGCTTAATGTATAAACCCTTGCCCAACACTAAAGCCTCCATAGCTTTATTATGTCGTTCTGTTTCTTGTAAATTTTGTTTGTTTGCTTTGTAATCATTGACGGTTTTTGCAATGCCAGCTGCACCCCCAGCTAAAGTTCCTAAAGCAGATAAACCAGCAAAAATTGGAATTAAAGGCAAAACTCCCCCAGTCTTTGGTATGGGTATTACTCGGGGTACTCGAATTCGATGATGAATGTTTGGAAATAACTTTTTTGCGGCTAAGTAAGCTGCTTTTATTAAAGTCTTACTATCTTTGCATTTGAGTTTCTTAATTTTCGATTTTATTTTTGAAACTAAGCTTTTAAATGATTTAATGCCGGATCCAGACTTTAATTTCGCTTTCATAACTTTGTTAACTAGCCAAGAGCTTAGTTTTTCACCTTTCCCTGCATCTTTTGATTTAAGTCTTTGTTTAGCCATGTTGAGTAGTTCTAAATCGGCTTTGTGACGATTTGATAAGTCTGTATGGTTTGTATACGCAATATCGTGTTGCATGCAAGCTTCGTCTAGCTTATTTACACCTCGGTCACCTCGCGCTAAGCGTTTGTGAAGTTTGGTTCCTGGTCCGCAATAATTGTATCCTGGCAAATGAACTTCGAATGGTAGATTATTAATTATGCCGTTAACTAGTCCACCCCCTTGCATTATTCAAATTATAATGATCGGATTTCAAATGAAAAATGGTTATATAATATCTTAGTCCATTATTGCAGCTTTTTCAATCCAACTGTTTTCTGCACTGTTCAGACCTAACCATTTAACATACAATTTATTTCCTTTCTTTTTCAAAACCTTTTCTATCAAATATACATCAGGATAAATAGATCTTTGCAGTTCTTGTTCGTAAAAAGCTCCTAATATGTCTTGCTTTCGTCGATCTTCTATGTGATATGTTACTGGTAAGGTTTTATTTACCTTTTTTATAATAAATAATTCAGTCGACCAATTAGGAGTATAACCTTTCTCAAAATTATGTTTGTATTTACTTATACGGACACAATCACCAACTTTGAATTTAGGCTTCCACGGAACTAAATCATGTTTGTTTATTTTTTTAATATTTTCTTTGATTACTTGTTCATTACTTTTATTTACATCTACTGGTTTAAATTGAATAGTGCGATGTTTTGTGTTGTTATATCTCTTCAATGTATCTTCCAATGGTAGATCTAACCATTTATAGTTTCCATTGAGACTAAAATATTTATATAATTTATTTTTTACAGTTCTAATCAGTCTCTCTACAATTGATGCTTTTTTAGTAGAAAACGATGAGTAATGGTTAATGTTATGCTTTTTCATAAGCGTTTGAAAAGTGATGTTATAAAATTCGGTCCCCATGTCAGTTTGCAAGTTAACCGGATTATTACGACTGCTAAGCAGTATATGTTCGAATGCACGAGTAACATCAAATTTATTTTTTGATTTTAACGGTTCAGCCCAGGCATACTTTGAGAAGCAGTCAATCACCACTAAGATGAAATTGTAACCTCTGTTATACTTTTTTAGGTTTTGCATGTCCATCAAGTCTGCTTGCCATAAGTCGTTGATTCCTTTCAAAATAACAGAACGTCGAAGGAAATTTCTCCGTACCCCTTTGTGTATTTCATTCACAATTTGCTGTTTTGTCATTACGAAGTTTTTTGAAGTAATTTATCTACCACTGCTTTAGTATAAAACTTATCTTGCAAATGAGTTGAAACCTCAGGTATCCTTGCTTTTAAAGTAGCTTGAACTGTATCCTTTGCATCTTTTATGATTTGTGAACGTAATGTACCAATCAAATTATTAAGTTCTTTCAACATTTTTGCATTCAATCGATCTATATAATCCTTGTTTACAACTAGATTATTTAATTCTTTTATGGTATTAGCATTCAATAGATCTACATAATCCTTGTTCACAGCATCGTCTGCTTCTACTGGAGATCTAATTCCTCTCAGTCTTGATGTTTTTAAATCAAAATCTCCGTTTTCTGATTTTACCAGTGCATTCTCATTAAACTCAAATAACTCTGATAAACGCATTCTTTTGTGAATGTAGTGTCCAAATTTGTCTACGTTCATGTTTAAGGTGTGTTGTTTTGAGAGGATGATAGTAAAATAAACACATTTTTAAATACTTATTTATTTATAACTTTACTTTCACGTAATTCTTCAATGATAGATATAATTTCATTATCTAATCCTGTGTTGCCAGCATCTCTAGACGCAATCAATAATTTCAACCTTTCCACTAATTCGTTAGGATCATCCCAGTACACTAAGTCTACGTTTTTTCTCCACCTTTTTATCAACGGTAGACCTTTTCCCTGAATTGTCTTCTTCAGTTGAAAAAGAGGTTTAATAACTTGCAAATATTTTTGTCCTTTGTTACTTTTTATTGGTTTACTTGGTTCATAGTCTCGACGATGTGCATTTGTATCAAGTAGCATCGATTTATAATTTTGCATATCACTATCTGTAACCAAACTTAGGTCTACATCTTTCTTAAGCAACAACTGTTTTAAACCAGGTGTATTTCGGTATTTACGTCCAACCACCGTGATGTATTGATCGTTGATCGTTATGCAAGCAGAACCTAACATCAGTTTCCCGTGGTCTGCTCTAACCCCAAATGGAATATCTACCAACGCTTCTGAAGATACTGACCAGGATGACGTATCATAGTCTTGATTCCTTTCAACTACTGATTCATATGAAGAGTTACTGTTGATATCGGATTCATATTTGTCTTCATCACCATTATTATCATTGCTTCCTGCACTACCAGTTTCGTTAGTAAACGGACCATCAGCAAAATCTTCACTAGCACGCAGGGGAGGAGTTTGCTTACTAGCATTAGCAATTAGGTTGAGAGGTTCTGTTACAGGTTTGAAAACAGATTCCAGTGCTTGTTTATTGTTAATCTCAGCATCTCTCATTTTTCGTATTTTTATCTTCACAGCTTCTGCCGCATCAACAATTTGTCGTTTTAATGATTTTTCCATATTAATAAAATAGGTCGTAATTGATTTAGCGTTGTAGGGTGAATAATAATGGCAGGCAGGTAATAACCTTATATATGCATTCGTGTTATTAGTCAAAGACTACAAACGTGTCAAATTGACTTCTATAACATCCTTTGTTTTTGGAACAATCTTTGTTAATTACAAGATAATTGAAAGGTATACTCCATATTTTTGAACACATTTCACGAAATTCAATCCATGGCATGTCAGTGTTGACGTGTTCTTCATAAACATGTCTCATATTTCTTTCATCTTGTTTAAAAAGTACGATTAGGTTTGCATTGTCTCTTACTAATTGCTTAGGGATTTTACTATACGTCTGATTTAGATAAAAACAATCGATGAATTTGTGTCTCCCCATAGCAAAATAATCACGCATACTACTTTGATTTTCACAAGCAACATCATCAAATACAATTACAGAATTCGGTTTTGCGGTCTGAACACTCAGTACTTGCTCATTTTCATGATATTTCTGAAATGAAACACCTGGTACTCGTTGCAAGACTTTTTCTAAAAAAACATACTTAGGTTGTTGCAAGGTTTTCGAATAAACATAAACATTTTGAAATCTTAAACCATTCTCGTGTATAAGAAGGCCAATTAATAAATTAGTTTTTCCACAATTTGACGGCCCGCAAATGATGCATCGTACCGATTTAGGTAATAATTCTCCATGGCGAAAACCAGTCTCCTGAGAATGAACACAAAGTTTGTTTACGTGTAACGATTGTGGTTGTTTAACAAATTTCATGACGACTGCTTGAAACGGTTATATTAATAATGAGTCAATAATTTATTACATTGACATTTATAACTCATTGTAACAAAGTATCAAGGTAAAATAAGGTAATAAGTTATCAAGGTAAAATAAGTTAACAAGGTAATGTTGAGTTTTAGAACTAAAATGGTGGAATAGGTGCCGAACTAGTATTTTACTGCACTTAGGAATTCATACTCCTCCTTCCGCTCCATCGGGTGGAATAAGCATCGAACCAGTATTTTACTACACTGTTTAATCCACCGGGTGGAATAGGCGCCGAACCAGTATTTTACTGCGCTATGTAGGATTTCATTTATATTATTGGGCATTCTACTCCACCGAGAGTGACGAGGCGAACGGAGTGAGCCGATGGAACGGAAGGTGGGGTAGAATGCCCAATAATATCCTACTTAGCGCGTTAACTAATGGCATTTGCGTGCAAACTGTCCCATATAACATACCGTCGGCCTGACAAAAGGCATCGAGGTGGAAAATGTACAATTAGAGGTGTTCGGTCAGCGTGCAATACGAGGTCTCATTTCCCTATGTCATTTCAGAGCGGCAGCGGAAATGACTCCAATTCCTCCATGTCCAACGGCTCGTCGGCTACTTCACCAGCTTCTAGCACTCCACCCAGTATACAGAAGGTGAATATCTTTTTTTTTTTTAGAAATAAGGAAATAATGTTAGATTTTATATATACAAAACTAGTCGCTAGCCACTTATTTATTACTGTAAAACCGTTTTGAGAAATTAATGTTATTCTTGCCAAATATTCTTTATTGGAATAACGACATTTTGTCTAAAGTCCATAATTATTTATAAAAACTTAATCTTTTATATAGACGTTTTTATAAATTCCACTAATTGCATATTCGTGTAGATCTCGAAAGCTCTCACGTAGTCGTTAAGTGTTAATTTATGAATAAGTGTTATATTTCATCCTTGCACTTTTGTGATGTATCAAAAAACAAACAAAAACGGTTTCACGGTCATTATTTATTTTTTATTTTTAGTCCTCATTTTATACGTACACATGCCTTTTGCATTTTGGGCTCTCGTGGCACTTAAAAAGATTTGTGGAATTCTTGCGCTCCATGTTTCAAATGACTATGTCCTGCTCAAACTATTGTGAGAACACAGACATGCATTCTTACTATAATACAGGTACCTGTAGTAGGTTACTAATGTCTACCCAAAACCGGGTCTCGAAGCCATTTGGCGACTATATTTAGACTAATGTATCTAGTTCCAAATGTAGTCCTTATCTAAATCTTTGTTTTTGCACTTTTTACACCAAACCAGCAACTTGCACACAATTAAGCACAGGATGAATAATTTGTAGGTTTCCTTTGACCTCGTATTCAAATTAGCGTTATTAGTACCTATTGAACGAATCGACCAGTTTTTTCTTGAGTAATTTATGTAGGCACAGTTCCAAAGGCTAGCGCAGCCGAGTCTAGACAATGGGCGGACGTTGAAAATGTGAGAAAAACAAACCACCTTGATAATTAATAATTGTAATATCAATCGTGTGTTTATTTTTTCTCACAGTTCAATTGGAATTGCACAATTGTATAAAATGGTAATTGCACTTCAACATTCTCGTAATACTTCACTCGTATTGAGAATACATCTTCAATTGTGACCTTGAGCTCGTAAGGAGCCGTGAATCATGTTCATTGGTGAACAGGTGAAGTGCAACACATATTAGAATTCTTTATATTGTACTCGTATAATAAGTCACTTCTTGTTAGGAACCTTCGTCAAAACTTAATTTAAATTGGAGTCCTTGAACTTCGTTAAGCTCCCGCAATGTCATCATTTCGGGCAAATTACTCGTTAACTAGCTAGCGTCTCCCCCACTGGTAAAGTTAAGCGATTATAAATGTAAATTATGTGCGTCTCCATTTAAGTAAACTTGTTAGAATCTTGACGATACTTTAGATACAGATGCAGACCGCGTTCCAGTTAAAACTTAGCAGTCAAGATTTTTGTATGCACATACAACGATAACGCTAAACTAAGCAAAGATAGTGGAAGAGGATAAAACTAGAACCTATTATTTTTTATCACGGCAGGAAATGAGATTTCCTTTCAATAATTAGAACTTCAATTCAAAAGCACTTAGTAGTAAGAATGAATGAAGTTTTAATGCAGAAGCATTTTGACTGCAAACTTAGGTTGAACTTTATTGAACTGCTCACATATTACGAAGATCCCAGTCAAAGCTTTACAATCCTTTTAATCACCATTGTTCCTTAATTTTCTTAAACCCTCCAAAGATTTCTGAAACCCACATTTTCATTTTCCAGACGTGTTCGGAACTAATAAAGGCTGGTCTGAAGTTGTCGATAGAGTCAAAACGGAAGATGTCTGGGAGCGACACTGATGCATGCAGCATGAAGCGGATGAAGAAGGAGGAGAGCGATGACGACTACGACAGCAGTCACACTATGACCAACAAATCTGATGGCGTAAGTATATTTACACTTGTTGATAACTTTGACACGGAAGCAAAAAACAAAAGAATACTCCTCACTAAAATTAAATGAAGAGCAATAAAATTAGGGAGTGTCCGGCTACTTGTCTTTTGGTTCGCGTTGAAATGCCTCAAATATGCAGTAGGAACATATAATTATTCAGTAGGTAATATTCCAATTGTGAATTGATGCCTCGCATATCACAGAAGGTGTGTTTTAGGTTAATCTTAGACGTCACTGATTTACAGTAAAGGAAAACCTTGTCTGAAATCGCTAACGCCGCAGTGAACAAGCGTGGTTACGGTTACCCCGGCCGTCGGGCTACGGGCTGTTCTAATATGACTAAACTAAATAATAATTGGCGTGAATTCCAAACAATGACAGGATAAAGCCTCTCTTATCTTAATAAAAATGTAAAGATAAGATGCACATCCTACAGGCGGAAAAGCCTAGTTCGTACAGCGTCAATCATTTCACAGCAGTCGGGGTTTTAGATTTTCTAAGAGTGTTTATTGCATTAGAGCTAACCGCAGTGATACAGCGAAGTCGAATCCTGAGGAAACTGTAGGTACTTATCTACCATTCAGTCACGTAGCCATTGCTAAGGAAAACGAGGGACACACGTGTTTCAGTATAATACATAGAAGAAATACATGTGATTTTTGACTCCAATGTAATATAAAGTGAACTGAAATTATTCTATTCGAGTATTCTGCATTTTTAAACGAAGTCGACTTTGATATGCATATTAAATATTCGAATAATAAAATCATTAGTGCCACTCCCTGAATTGTTTCTATCGTTCAAGGGTCACGCTATTCATTCACTTATATGTGAGTGGAGGTATTGCTAGATGCATATTTTTACGATCAAGTTTATGACTAGTGCCTCTACCGCCCAACGGCTGCACTTCCCATGTACTGGCAATAAATAAAGATGTGTGCGGAAGATTGCAAATCGTATCTAAACTAACTTTTATTGCGGCTGCGCAGCATTGTAATTCAACGGCTTCATTGAAGTTTTATGAGCTTACGAAGAAGGCATCGCAAATGTGGCGGCGGTCGTGACTTCACTTCCTGATGTTGAAAGGCTGCGTTATGGCAATGAGAAATGATCGGCGTATCGAGTAGCCGCACTTAATGGATCGGGCTTTGGATTGATTATTCTTTTGTTTAGTCATTGTATTATGCAGATTTTTCGGGAACGTGGGCAGTTGTACTCATTAAGTATTATTACAACGGACTGCGTGACTAAAGGGATTGGTAAAATACTCCTTGGCTGATTTATATCAGTTAGAAAGTCATGCGTTTTTTTGTTGAGTAAAAATATATTTCATGATGAATTGATTTTTTCAAATATTTTTTTTTTTGCTATCCAAATAAGTATCTACATAAATAGTAGGTCAGCTGATCATTATATCAGCTGTAAGGTGACTTCAACTCAGCGAATACTGCGACCGAGCTTTCATTGTGCTATGGCGATTTATTTCAGACTATAAAAGTTATTGGTCATGAAGTTTTCATTTACCGTAGCAAAGTCAGTGATAGGTTCTAAGGTAAACTTAGAAATGACAAATGCAATTGCAGAAATCACACTGATACTTCTCACTCCAAGTGTACTTCAACCAGAAGCTAATCAAACATGTTTCCTTCCAGTTAACTCCAGAAGACGAAGAGCGAAGGCGGCGTAGGCGAGAAAGGAATAAAATAGCAGCAACAAAATGCAGGATGAAGAAACGAGAGAGGACCGTAAACCTGGTCACCGAGAGCGAAGTGTTGGAGAACCAGAACATAGACCTTAAGGCGCAACTTAAGGTAAGTCAGGCGATAACCCTTATGGGATAGACAACCTTACTAACCAGGATTTAAGACAGCTCGACGAACTGACGAACTCCAATGGTGCAAGTTCATCTGGATTCGCCAGTGCAGGCCAATAGAAAATGCGAAGAACTATGAAGTGAAAGGAAAATTTTCAAAACATTTTTATGTGTTTTTGGGACATACAAATATTTACTTAGAGTTTCTTTATACGGGCTAAGCCATTGGCTTAGCATTGGTAAAATTGTTCCAAGATATATTGATATCTTGGAACAATTTTACCAAAGGATAACATTATCTGTTATGACTACTTATGACGTTCGGGGCGACGATAACAAACGAAGCCAAACACTTATTAGTTTTAAGTGTAGTGGCGATAGAAAGCACGATAAGCAGCCCACACCTTCACTTGAAAATAAACAAACATGCTCATAAAATATTCTCTACTTCCTTGCAGGACTTAGAAGTTCAAAAGCGTCGGTTGATGGATATGTTGACAATCCACGCAGCGTCGTGTGTGAAGTCAAACAATCCCAACACGAGGCAGTCTCCAACAACGCCGTACAACATGATCGGGCCGTACGACTCTCCGAGCACATTCCCCGTGTCCTTCGACGCGCACTCGCCCTACATCCGACCCGAGTCGGCCAACATACTCACGTCCAGCTACACATGCGTCACCCCACTCAACGGGGACTCGTCTATCGACACCATCTCGTCCCTAGACACTATCTACGTAGCGCCTCAGCTCGCAGACGCCGAATACAATCGACCCGACAGTGTTCTCAGTCTGCCTCCTACTTCGGACCGCAGTTACGTGACAACGGATGGCTACCTCCCCAAGTCCACGAATCTTCTCGTCCCGATCGACTCCGAACAGGACTATTACGATCCGGAGGTGAATTACAACCTGGGGAACCAGCAGTGCCACACGTACCCCAACACCATGCCCGAAACGTCGAGCAAACTCAACAACGGCCTTAATGACGGATGCCTCGTGTAGTTGGGAACATCCACGTTATCAGTAACCTTTTTTGTCGGGTCCAAATTTATTTTCGACATGTATACGTATAATTTAAGCATTGGAGTTATTAAAATTCGAAATAGAGTGTCACCGTTTATTATAAATCCATACTATCTTCCAGACATAACTTCATGTTACATAAATGCATCCACTTTTGAATTTTGTTACATAAAAACTTGTATTTTCAATTCGGTGGCAATTTTTTAAAGAATTATTTTTGTTAAGTACGAATTACCAAAATATAACATTTTTTTTAGACTTTATTCAATCATCTTCTACCGTCAAATCACTTTTATAATATCTACTATACTGTTGTGATAAAATATTTTAAAATCTTTTTGTATCTCATAATAAAACTTCATAAAGTGCCAGAAACGACAAAGGGCGGGGAAATTTATTTCGAAACGAAATCATATGTCTACTGTGTAGAACAACAACGTAGAGATAGTTTGGTGCCTGTATAACGTAGCTAGTATGTATGTTTAAGAGATGGAGTGACATTTAGAGTCAGGAATGACCAGGTTAAAAAAAGTCAATAGAAAAAATAATTCAAAATTTCCATTCTCGAGCACATCAAAAAAGGCGTATATTTTTCAATCAAATAAAAAAGAAGGTTACATTTTCTTTCAAGTGTTGTGAATTTACAATCCTCAAATTCGATTGTATAATAATGACTACGTTAACACGAAACAGTAACTGTGAAACAGTTCTTTAGGTAGGTATTTCACATAATATTTTATTTTTATCTAAGTGTCTAATTCTAACAATTACCATTCGTTTTAATTTTTTTTAAGTTCTATGATTTTGCTTTGATCTGTTTAAAATATTTATTTATTAAGATCTGATTTTAACGGTGCAATGATATGAAAGAAAATTTTGGTATTACCATTGGTGTCTAGTCCACATCGGTAACTCCAAATTATGAATGAAAGTCCCAAATACATCACATAGCCTTTAACTTCCAGTACAATGATAGATATAGTAATACAGTACCTCCTGTTGAAATTCCAAAATTATATATTTTTTGTTACAGAAGTATATTCAGATTATAATGAGATATATTCCACATATTATACATGTGTTACAATTCGTGTAAGGTAATATTAGTTTTAAGGTGCTTTAACTCAGAGTAAGTCGTGATATACCTAATACTGTTGTTAGTGCAACAATCGTTACTTGTTACGATGATAATCAATTAATTTTAAGAATTTGACATTTCTATAATTAAGTATTGTACATGTAACGAAATGTATGTGCACACAAAGCATCATGACGAATTCTACCATTTGTCAAGTTCAAACGTCCTGCGTCTAAAAAAATTATTGCATATTACACAAAGACAAAATTAATAAAAAGTAATTTTAGCATGTGACTTTGACAAATGGGCAAAATGTATTTTGTGTACGCTGAGCCGCTTGAAGCGTTCACAAAAAACACCATTGTAAAGTACCTGTATTTTAATTTCGGACTAAAGCGATTTTGTTGTTCTGTTAATATTTTTGTATGGAGTTAGTAAATAACGATAGGAGTAGACGTTTGGGCGGGATATTATGGTGTAAATAAAAAAAAAATTGAAGTGGCCATGGATTTGAAGCACGATTATTTAGTTTATGTAACAACTGGAGTTGTACTGTTGCGTAACAACAGAATAATGTGCAGAGTTTCCATGGAGTAACGTTGTCGCCCAGACAGTTATGCAGACCTATTGAAAGACAGTGCCTTCTGCATACCAGTGATCCTAGTCTATGTGGCTGCCTTACAAAGCAGTCAGTCGTGCGAGCATTTATTTTTATACTGTTGGTAATATTGTGATAGCAAGAAAAAATATATTTATTAACACAGAGCACAATTCGAACTTAATGTTCATTGTTAATTCTTGTCTAACAAGAATTTCAAGTCTCCACAATCGTAGTTTCTAGAAAGGCCGTCATTGTGCGAAATGTAATGGACTTCCCTTAGATTTGTAGTTTTCTATAATACTTCATTATCTTTGGTCAATGTTATATATGAATTTCGATTGTTTGAAAGTTTGTAGTATTTTGTATTTCGCTTTTGTAGTGTGATGGTACCGTCGTAGTAATCTTGCGCATAAGATTAACTTAAGAAGGTATAGTTTAGTGTTTCTGGAAGGTCTGTTCGTTGTCACGCTCGAATTGATCATCAATTTATTACATCACGACAAGGGAATAGTTACCTACTGCCTGTTATAAAGCCACCAAAATAATTTCATGTGAGCTGGAGTGAAAGTTAATTCGGATATCAAGTATCAACCAGTTGCCACGTTAATACCGGTTTCAATAATATCAAATATCGCCTCTAAATATTTATTAATGATTCAATAATTAATGAAATATCTTATTATTACTGGTTCTACCATTACTGGGTACCATTACTGGTTCTATCCGTTTTAGCGTGCATGTAATAACGCTGCTTGATCAATTGGTGACGTCATCTTCTACTTAATTTATCAGTGTATCTCTGCTGGCTACCGCGTGGCCGGTTGTGATAGTACATTACTATTGCATAACGTTCGGTTGTAAGTTATAAAACGACTAGTATTACATTTGTTTAACGATTTATTGTTGTTACAAAATAAGATTTAACTTTATAATTTATATATGAGTATTCGAATCAACTTTTATAATCTGTTGTTATTATATCTCTTGCTATTTAAGTCTGCTATGTACTAATGCTTTGATATTCAAGTTTGATTAAATTTTCTATAGATTTATAAATAATTTGAACACTCATATTCGTTGAAAACTAAATTTTTAATTAAGTCACAAAGTGATTAAAATGTAATCATATTGTATCATACTCATCTAGAAACCGTTGTTTGTAATAATAATATCAGAAATAATAATTCGTATTAGGTTTTGTAAGTGTTGTAAACATCACTTGTACCTGCTTCATAAATATAAATATTTTGACAGTCAAAGCAAAATTATTGCGCTTATATATTGAAGAATAAATCATTATATTGCATACAAGTATGTTTGATTTCCCGCACGACTACCTGATAAAAACTGTTTATAAGCAACTGAAAGCCACAAAAAAATGTGTGAATAATTTATTCGAAAAAACATTTATCACTTTGAAGTAATTTGTGTAGGTAGTGCTTGTTTGAGAAGACTTATGTCATGATCAAGGATTTCCATAGAGCTATAAAGGACTAATATTGCATAGCAATAAAACAAATAAACTTCGAAAACAATGATATTATTTAATATCACAATAAGGGCTTACATTTCGAAATGTATTGAATTATCTTACTTGGCTAATGTAGCGAGCACTTTTGAACTAAATTTCAATCATACCTCACAATCTCACATATTTTTTTCATTGACATGAACCGGTCTAAACTGAGACTAGAAATTATTATCTATATAATAACTGCAGATCTCAAAAAGTGTAACTTTAAGGAATGGGCGAAATATTACAAGATCACAAAGTAAACATTTCTAAAACGGATGACATTGCCGATGATTACACACATTCAAAATGTTGATTAAACTAGACTATGAAATAAACTCTCAATGAATGAATTAAAAAAAAACATCTATTTGTTCCTGGAGCCACTATCTTTGAAAATGGTTTAGTGGTAGAATATAGCATAGGCAAGCCTTTGACAAAACCAGAATTAAGCGTTGAGCGAAAATAGTATAAATAATTAAATGAGATCGGAACTTTGCCAGAACAAAGACGAAAGACTTGCTCTCTAATATATCGAGAGACAAGGCCAGATACACAGAAACCGCTACAAATAAATCGTCACGGCATCGTACCAGAAACATTATATACAATTTACTAAATGAAATAAGAACTACTATTTAACTATGTACGAGGTAGAATATACAATACTTCAATACATTTGTACTACTACATTAATCATACAACTCTAAATACATACACTTTTTGAGAAATGCCAAATTATTACTATTTTATAAGATAACTACAGAGCACGTACATAGTTGAACGAGTTGTTACCAATGTACGTCGAACGACCGGCGGAAGCGAACGAGGCTGGACACTACCTAGAATTGTAGAAAAAAGGATATTAGAAAAACATTTTTTGTAATGACACGATAAGTATTTGAAGATACTATATACAGGTGTTACAGGAATTTCGGGAAGTGTTGTAGCAAATGTAGATCGCCAAGGCGATCGTCGCGCGAATATGTGACCGTCGCTGTCTTCATTTTGTTCGGCGAATAAGAACGCGTGGTCGCGCTTTTCGGTTCCAAACAAATGAATGGCACACGAACACGACGTTCGTATTTTCGCGCGACCGATCACTTAAGTTAGGAGGCGAGGTTCGAGTGTATGAATAGTGGGATTGTAGCGGAAAAAGTGGTAAGAACGAGGGATAAAATTGGCAAAATCAGAGCCACGCGAACTGATTGGATGGTTTTAGATTAGCCGCTAATGCACTAGAGATTACAATAACTTGGATGATTTTTTTACAATGTGTTATAGAAAAGCTGTTATGCAATGACAACGATATGATTAACATAGTATTGAGAGTGCTGATGATATTTGCTGAACCAGCCAGTATTATGTGGAAGCTAACAAGCAGATAATGTGGAATTTAGACGTGCAAGTTATAATTTATGTAATTCGGAAACGAATGTTGTGTGTCGCATAATGTGTTACTGAGAGTGCTTGCCCAAAGCTTCGCTTTAACATTGTAGGTATTTTTTATTAGCTTATATTAGGGGTTAAAGTATGAAATTGCCGATTTATACTAAAAAATATTTTAATTTATATTAAAATTCGTTTTTTTCCAAGATGTAACATATTTATTTATTCAAAATATTTACCCTCATTGTCTATACATTGCTGCCATCTAATCGGACGTTCATTTATGCCTTTGCGATAGAACTCTGGGGATCTAGATGCGACAAACTGTGTGAAAGCATTTTGTACTGCCTCCTGGGAAGAACATTTTTTACCACGTAGAAAATTGTCCAAATCACGAAAAAAATGGTAGTTAGTTGGAGCAAGGTCTAACGAGTACGGAGGATGACCTATGGTTTCTAACTGTAGCTCCTGTAGAGTTACAACGGTGTCCCGTGCAGTATGAGGTCTTGCGTTTTCATGGAGCAATAATGATGAAGATCGATTCACGAGTTTAGGCTGTTTTACTGCCAGTTTCGCCATCATTGTTCGAAGTTCGGCACAGTAAACATCTGCTGATATTGCTTGACCAGACCTGAGAAAGCTATAGTGAATAACACCATGAAGAGACCACCAAACAGTTACCATTGCTTTTTTATTGGTAAGCTTTGCTTTAGGGCACAGTTGAGGCGTTTGACCTGGGGTTAACCATTGCATTTTTCGCTTACGCTTGTCGTAAAGAATCCACTTTTCGTGACATGTCACAATTCGATCCAATATTCCTTCATTTCTGTACCGATTCAACAAGGCAGCGCAAGTTTCAACATGCGTTTCTTTCTGCAGATCAGTCAAATCATGAGGCACCCATTTTTCACATTTTTTTATCTTATTGATTTGATGCAAATGAGTCAATATTGTAGGTAAGATAACGTTAAACCATGGTGCTAATTCCTGGGTAGTTTGACTCGAATCGGCTTCCACCATGTCCTTTTCAATTCAGCGTTATTCACCTGTGTGGGCGGTCTTCCACGTGGTTCGTTCTTTAAGTCGAAGTTTCTGTTACAAAAAAAAGCAGTCTCCTCTCCAAAGGCAGCATTGATATTGCGAGCCGTTTCTGCCGCGTTAGTTCCGCGTCGGAACTCGTATTAAAAAATTACTCGGATTTTCGAAGTAACCATCTTTTCCGTCTAAGCTGAATAAAAAAATAATTGAAATTCGAAAATCGAATGTTGCACATTTTTTAAAGTAAAATCTCATGTAAAAAAAGTTTCACTCGCACCATGAAGGTTTCATTTCAATTCAAAGTATCTCTCTTACTATAAAACTGCAATTTCATACTTTAACCCCTATTATTACTACTGTTATAAATGCGAAAGTTTTTGAGGAAGTTATTTGTTACTACACACATCAAAAGTATCTAGGGATCAACATATATTTTTGCAATAACTTTTCTCCTGATTGATATTAATTAAAATTTTCTTTAAGGATTCATCAAATAAAGTGTTTTCGTTTGTCACAGTAACGATAAACCAAGTCACCTTTGCATTAATAAAGAAATTTGCCATTTTCCTAATAAAGGGATTTTTGACATTTGAACCACTAACATTAAAGTTCGAAAAAAAGACTGAAATAACAGTTTTCTTTAAAATTTTATTGGGTAACTTAAACAATTAATAATCCGTGTTTCTACCGCGAACACTAACAACACAAGAACATCGGTTTGGCATACTCAAAATGAGTTCATCCAAATCACGCTGTGGAATGGCCGCCCATGTTCGTTGCAACAACAAAAAAAGGTCTTCTTGCGACTGGATACCCTCCATATTCGGCAGAGCTCTTCTCTGTAGCATATCCCATGCATGCTCAATCGGGTTCAAGTCTGGCGACTGAGCAGGCCAGGGCAGGACATTGATGTTAGCTGCGGCGAGAGTCTGTCTTACAACTCTTGCGGTGTGCGGTCGTGCATTATCATGCATTAACTGAAATAAGGGACCGATTTGCACTTGTAGAGGAACGATGACGTCTGATACAATCGTCTCAGCATAAATTTGAGCGTTGAGGTTGCCTCTGATCCAAATCAACTCAGTTCTTCCGCCGATCCAAATACCCGCCCATACCATGATGGTTCCACCACTATAAGGATGGACTTCCTGGCAGGATTTTAATCGCTGTTGGCGTCCAGGGGTTCTCCAGTGTCGTATACGTCTTGTATCCGGTCTCATACCAAAACGAGACTCATCAGAAAAGCACACGAAACGCCATTGTTCTTCTGCCCAATTTCTGTGTTCAAGAGCCCATTGATATCGAATCCTACGATTGTGCATTGCTATAGGTGGTACCCGTAGCGGTCTTCGGGAATGAAGGTTCACTTCATGCAAGCGGTTTCTGACTGTTTGGTCGCTAATTAAGTTCCCTGAAGAGTGATGAAGCCTCACGGCTAACATCATGGCGGTTATTGTTGGAGCTCTTCGAGTTAAGATTTGAATGTATCGGTCTTGTCTCCGTGTGGTGCAGCGATACCGTCCTCCATGGCGCTCAGCCACGGTACCAGTGCTTCGGTAACGTGTCCAAAGTCGACTGATAACACTCTGACTTGTATTCAGAGCTAAAGCCACAGTACGTTGCCGGGAACCAGCTTCTATCATTCCCACGGCTCTGAGCATTTCTTCCCTGCTTAAATGACGTCGCCGCTCCATAATAACGTTGGTTTTAATCAGTAGTAGGGAAACAGTAGCACTAATAATGTCTTCAATTCGTTGTATGTTTTTATAGGGAAAATATTGACAGCTTATTTTCATCTTTTACTCGAATTTGATTGAGAGTTCCTGATTCAAATTATGAAATGCACCAAAAAGGATCCATATAAATTTATAAAATCATAAATTTATTACAAAGCCACATCTCAATCTCAAGAAATCCGCATAAAAATGCTTGATCCCTAGACACTTTTGATGTGTGTATTTCACGCAAAAACTACTGAACGGATTTGGACGAAATTTGCCACACAAATAGTTTATAACCTGGGAACCTTTGCATACTCTCTACATTGGTAGTACGATCCCTTGGGACAGTTGCCGAACACCACGCGGGCGGAGCCGTGGTTTTTTAATTGTAAAACAGTTGTGTTTTAATTAGGTGTACAATAAAGTATTTTCTATTCTTCCAGAAAGCGAGGGCTGAGTCACTTAATAGGGCTTTTATGGTTGAATAACGACAGTTGGTTGGTATAATGTACGGATCGTAACGGTAGGGGGGAGGATAATGTGACAACCATGTGTATTTTTTCGTGGGACGAAAAAACTATATTTAACACATTACTTAAAATATTTTTTACCAATAAAAACCCAAGCAAGCGATTTTTCGTCTAAAACCCGAGGAAACAGACTTTATTAAAAAAAAAAATATATATCTTAAAACAGATCCTATAACTATCTGATCCTTTCAATACTAAAAAATAAACATGCTGGGCGGGGTAGCCTAAAACCTCACGACGTATCACCAAGTGGTATTCATTGGGGGATTCATCACACAAAAGTGACCTAAACATTCTCAGGTGATTAAAGGATGCCCCCTTAGCTACTGCATCCTCGAGTCCTTTCAGCTGACTGCCGGCTAGTCGGCCACGGAGTGGACTTTGACTTTCAGAAATAGGTACCTACCTATCTCGGGAATATTTATTAAAATAGATAAATGATAAATATATAAATGCATTTTTGGCGACCATGGTTTGGTTAGTATGGAAAGATGTATAACATAGAACAAACACCATTGTTATTATTACCTCAGGCTCCAAAAAGTATTTTTTTGCGGAAAATATTGTTGTCATCATCTATTTTGAGGAATAAAATTGTCATTTGGCAGTTTGGTTTTGGAAAACTGATAAAAATTCAAATTGTTCCTCGGAAAAATATTTGGACCTTTTAAACAGGAAAAAACGTTCGTTAGTCCTTTCTAAACAATATTTTCCGTCAAGATAATTTAATTCCAATGTATCATAACAAATCCTTATCGTAGTGTAAACCATAAAGTTAACCATTACCTAACATGCATGATTATTTCTCATATGATATTTTAACCACAAACTTATATGTGAATATTACATGAACTTAACCCAAGCCTGATTGTTAGCATTGATGAACGATTAGCATGAACGAATGAATGAATGAGATTAACATAATGTTAATGTTAGATACAAAATTAACAAACTGCGTACGTTTCGGAAGCCAGTGTTAAATAGCTCGTGTCTCCTTACTCTATGCCTTCAAACACTGGTGACAAAAGAAAATATATTTACTTCACAGTTTTATAATGATGCCTGTTGAAGTTTCTTCTTTGTACCTGAATGTTATTAATTAATGGCGACATGATAAAAGTGATGATGTTTATCCATACAATAGATCAAATGACATCCCGAGTTGACATACTGTAGCTATTGAGCATCCATTGTCTCAAGAAATAAATGTATAGATGATTTACTAGATGTTAACAAAAATACACAACCTCTTCCTTTTTCTGAAGTTGGTAAAAACTAGCCTCATTTAAACCGCAGCTTATATATTTATGGACTTGTCAATATTCAAGATGGTGATCTATTGTATGGAGTACTCAGTTACATTGATGGCAGTTGTGATGTGTAACAATATTATCTTACCATTTCGCTCGTTTCGACCAATCTTTCGGCGTCCAATGTAGGCATTTCGGGTCGATACGCAGATTCCTCTTCTCCATAGCTTTTTCGTGTTGCTGTAGGATTTTCAACAAACGTTAGCAAAATAAGAGAGAAAAGGGGGGATTATCAAATTAAGGGAGAAAGCATTTTGTGTCTTAAGGCCAGGTGTATTAATTATATTTTACCTCGTTGACCGATATGATGTATTGTCCCTTGTAGTAGTTTATTAAGTTGAGGTTCTGTAATGTGCTGATTACGTCTTCCTTCTTTATACTGGTTAACTCGCAGATCTCGCTGGAAAATATCAATTAACTTCATTAGATTTGTCACTTTAAACAATTATCGCCTTTCTTCCCCCCCAAGTTTTCTTATGTTTTTTGCAATTTGCGTCAATCAGGTCAGTGTCATACAACCCTCCAAGTTCATTTGATAGTCCTTGAAAAGGATTAAATTAACTAAGAGGGTTGTATTGATGATTTTAATGATAATAACTCTGTAAATACGCGTTTTTTTGAGTTTCTGTTCTGCACCAGCAATTATATAGTCAGGTACCTCAATTGTTGACCAGATTGACGAACTATAGGCCTTCCAAACGAATAACAGCAGTTGTAGTTGAATTTAAAGAACGATTCAAGTTAGTAAACAATGGTGTTTAGTATCCGGTTTTCAGAATTTCGGACTAAATATAAATGTATGCTACTAAAAGTATTTAGAACTAAATAACATTCAATGTAATCATTAATAGCTTGTTATCAAGCTAGAGATTTTTACATGCTCTGAAAGATTATCTTACTTGATGGTTATAATCGGTTTCTCATTATCGCCGACTGGCTTGATGTGTGTGAGAATATCGAGAATGGTCTGCGCCCAGTAACTCCTGTACGACAGTAATCCAAGATCCGATAGGGGCTTCTCAGGTGAACCTGTCTTACCTTCAAACTTTGATAATTCGTAACCTGAAAAATTGAATAAGAAAATGTTTTAGAATCGTAACATAAAATTAGACATCCAAATAAAACGTACAATGATTCGCTAATGAACTCAATAATAAAGCAAGAGGTGAAAGTATAGTCAACCTATTAATTGCCATAATTAATTGGTCCATTAATTGGTATAATTATGTATCTTTATGGCATTTAGAAAGTTTCAACCTTCGTGAAGTTCAATTTTAATTGGCTAGGGCTATTGTCAAATGTGGAAAACTAATTAGGTACGAGGTCAGCTATACTTTTACGGTTAACCAACTGTGGTAAAATAAAATTGGCACTCCCATTTTTAACCGTCAAGACCGTCACCGTCATGATCGGTGATTGGTCAATACGCAATCCAGCCAATCCAAGGTATACCGTGACAGTTGGACATAAACTAGCTTAGCAGTACGTGTTACAGCAGGGTTAGCAGGCCTATCAATTGACTGGGACATACTGCTGCGGACGGGTTCTTGGCGCCAGGCAACAGGCGAACGACTGCGCTGATCGACAAGTGACCGCACCGCTCCCGCACCGCCCCACCACCTCCGGCACCGCGTACTAGGCGTGCGTGCCTTTACTAGGTACAGCAAATATCAACGTGATGTCGAAGTTTAAACAGATTGTAATGTACTTACTAAATTCTATAAGAAGCTTTCCATAACCTTTTCTTTGGTATGGAGGTAGTGTCAATATACATGCTACGTTGTAGTCTTCCGTACTCTCCTTCTCTTTCGAAAAGTATCCTACTATGTGAAATCCTGGAATGGAGAATTATACATTTTTATTGAAGGAGTAAATATTGATAACAGTTTTTTTAATGCTGATTGTTTTTGTCTTTTCTTCAAACCACAATTTCAAGGCAGATATTTGTTAAAATAATTTAAATATATATATATTTATTACTAGCTGTTGCCGCGACTTTGTTCGCTTGGAAATTTTGATGTGTAAGTGTAAGAACAAATAAAGTATCCTATGTGCTATTCCAGACTATAATCTATGTATGTGCCAAATGTCATACAGATCCGTTCAGCCGTTCTTACGTGATTGAGTTCGTTTCCCGGGTCGGGCAAATTGTTATTGGATTTTTCCATCGGGAATTTCTCAGTAGCAGCCACGGGGTCTGGATTTGTGCCCGTTTGATGGCAATAGGCTCGCCCACTATTGAATGGGATTTAAACATAGCTGGCGAAATGTGGGTGTATTACAAGGTACACCTCTGCCTAACCCTTCAGGGTTCACAGACTTATGATGTTGTAATTTTAATTGTTATGATAACATAACATCTAAATCTAATCATTTTGGAACAAATGTTATCGTTAACGAACACAAAAATTTAGGTAATTAGTATTTTGCCCTAATAAAATATTTGAATTTGAATATTTTATGCCAAATAACAACAAAAAAAAAATCCACAAACCTCTTGCATCAAATTCCGTCATCACATAAAACAGGAAGGGGTCCGTATCGTAGTACAAGGTCTTGTGGTCTAAGAACAGTTTGGCTAGTAGACAGAGATTCTGTGCGTAGCATTTGTTTTTGCGGCCATCGATCTCAAAGAACGATATGCTGCCTTTACGGTATATTTCGTTGCCGGGCGGGTGTTTTAGTTTACATTTGATCTGCAAATTAATGAAGTAAAAATATTTAAACCATTAAGGTGCTGATGGACTTGAGCATTCACTTGTAACAGAACATCGAGCATTCGTCGTTTTTAAATTTGTCGAACTGAACAACGGACAGCGCCAAGCATAGAGCCAAACATTCCTTCTAACATTTTCACGATCATTCTAACGAACGCTCTAGTCAATGCTGGTCAAAAAATATTCTTCACAAATATGTCAAACTTGAACAAACAATCAGACTGGCTCGGCTCGGCTAAACAGCTCGAAGCAAATTTACTGTCCTATCGCTAGAACGCTCGCTAAAACGCTCCCGTTTATTTTCTGTAATGCGATGTTCGTTTTTAAATTTGTCGAACTGAACAACGGACAGAGCCAAGCATAGAGCCAAAAATCCCTACGAACATTTTCCACGATCATTATAGTGAACGCTCTAGTCAATGCTGGTCAAAAATAATCTTCACAAAGATGACAGACTTGAACAAACAGACTGGCTCGGCTCGGCTAAAAAGCTCGAAGCAAATTTATTTTTCTTTCGCCAGAACGCTCGCTAAAACGCTCCCGTTTACTTTCTGTAATGTAACATTCGCTAGAATGCTCCTTACAAGTGAATGCTCAAGTCTATCAGCACCTTTAAGTCCTCAACATATTTTTTTTTAATCAAAAGGACCGGAAGATCGTATGAATACTTACCAAATGTCTTTCTAGGCACTTTTTACTTTTTCTGTACTTCAAACAGAATTCACAAATGTAAATACAAGGTAGATTAACCATTTCCTGAAATGGAAAAAATAAATGTGTTAAAATATGCACAACAGTTAACGATCTGTTCTAATTTATAGGGAACACATTTGAGGTTCTTTTCCAAACCATGTTATTATGTGATACTAGCTTTCTTATTATGTACTTGTGGGCCGTAGTGAGACTGTTTAAGATGGCTTCAAGTCAAATGCCACTCATAGCATATTCCTGGATGGGACATTAATCTTTCTATTGTGAACCAAGATCCCATGAACGCTAGACCTACGTCATTTAATAAAAGCTGAAACTTTTTCTGTGGAAGTACCTTACTATAGGTAAGAACAATTGGATATTATGAAAAGTCGGTTGTGGTGACTTAGGCAGATATCAGGTAAAAAAGTGTGCTAAAATCAAAATCAAATCAAAAATCTATTTATTTGCCAGAATGTAGGTTTACAAAGTATGATCTTAAAACTATAATGGGCCATTTACATTCTACCATTACATATGGTGTGCAAAAGAGCTGCTAAGTAACGTCATACCATAAAGCGTGATTTTTATATTACATAAGGGCTAGTATGATGGATGATTCACCTCAGGGAAATGTATACGAACTATCTATCTGGCAGCTTAGGAAACCGTTTACCACGGTCGTATCCGATACATTCCGAGCTCGATCATTTCCTTATTCTTGATCCAAATGATCAGGTCATCATGGCCATGTACGACCATACTGCCCGACTGCCACTGCCTAGTAGTGGGGATAGCAGTACCACTAGCAGTGGTCTCACAGCTTTCAGTTTCCTCTTATCCTGCATAATTGGATATCACAGACTATGTATTTTCTACAAACCTGCGGATAAGGCGCGAAGTACCACGGTCGTATCCGATTCCTTCCGAGCTCGATCATCTCGATATTCTTCATCCGAGTGACCAGGTCATCATGCCCATGTGCGACCATACTCCCCGACTGCCGCGGCCTAGTGGTGGGGGTGGCAGTACCACTGGCAGTGGTCTCACTGCCTTCGGTCTCAACAGACGGAACGGGTTCCGCCTGAAAAGTTTTAGAACTGTGCTTGGGTTCCTGTAAGAAATTGTTCTTAAATATGACTGACGTTGTATACGCAAATCATGTTACTGATGTTGGGTTTTTGAGCATTTAGGTACTCAGGGAAGAACTTGGTTCATATTAATACTACTTTTTCAAATCTATAGCTTTGAAAGTTTTTAAAACAACCAAGCAATTTGTGTAAAATTCCTATGTAATTTGTCAAAAAATCTAAGATTAAAGTATTATTATTATAAGCCTGTATTGTCCCACTGCAGGGCGAAGGCCTCCCTTCCGTCCTTCCATTTTTCGCAATTAAGTGCGATTGTAGGCCAATCCTTTGAGAAGGAGTCCAAGTCATCCCGCCATCTCATTCTTGGCCTGCCGCCTGAGAGATGGAAAAATCCTGTGTTTTATTTTTCTCATTCATCCTTCGCCAGGCGCATAACCAACAAAAAACATGTCATCATACTTCATTGTCTATAGACGGCGCTTTCCGTTTCCTATTCATTTTCTTCTGCAAGGCGGCCGCGAGTACAGCACCCCCATTGACGAGCGATGACGAATCATTGACCAGCGTTGGACTAGCCGGGCGGGATACCAGCTGACGCGGCTCCACGGCAATAACACCTTGTATCAGGGTTAGATGGAATATGTGAGAGGTATACAAATATGAATGAAGAAAATATTCGCTTTAATAATTAATGCGTAGTGTTTTAAGCTTTATGGTTTGCTTTAGTCGATTGTTTTTAAGATCGAACAATAATATACTTAGAGTATATAAAGCATTAAGCAAATAACTTTTTATAAAATAAAACATAAATATTGTATTGATGAAACTTACTAGACTGATCCAGAAAAATTGCTTTAGATTAATAGAAGGGATATTTTTTTGAGCTACTACACTAGGCCTAATTAAAGTCTAACGTTTTCAAAGCATGCACTTCATGGGCGCTATTGGCTTAGTTCCAGAATAAGCGTTCGTTGAACGTATGGGCGGTGCCGATGACGATTGAACTCGATAAACAGTCAAGGAATGCAAATGTAATATAAGATAAAGTTCAATTTCACTTGCCCCTTCACCTTAGCGACGGATTGCTAACATTTTGAATGCAAATGAGAGTTGGAAAAGCACTATTATGGAAATAAACGGTGAAAATGAATGTGTTTGAGCGTTTGTCTAATATTTTCGCCAAACGACCACGACAGCAATAAATGATCCCGTGTTCGTAAATTGCATCCTTTCAACGAACACTTTCTGGATATTTGGACAATCACTACTACAAAACATCTTCAAAAGGATATAACCACTGTCATTGTAATATCTGATTTTGAACCCTATAGGCAGTCAGACAACCATGGTGACAGTCAAGATGCCTTTCGGAAGTTGCGCTCAGGTTATTTAGCCTATGAAGCATCATCATCTGCCTAGCTTTTAACCAACATGTAGGGGTTGGCTTCCAGTCTGACTGGATGCAGCTGACCATCACAACCCAGTTACTAAATGGCAAGACTGATTGTCTTTCTGGCTTCTGACTACCCGTAACGACGTATTTAACCTATCAAGCATATTCTGCCTGTAATGACTCTGGCCTGGAGTGTAAATGTGGTGCTGTTACACAAACGATGGGGCACTTAATATCGTGTCCTGCGTTGTTTGTTTATTACAGGAACTGATGGACGCTGCTGAAGGCGCATAACTCGCGGCTGCACTCTGGGCCGACATGCTAAGATGTTCCCGCTCCTGGGACAAGGCCTCCTCTCTAAGAGAGCCCAGTGTGGATTGGTACATGTCACATATATTTAAATTTGTGATTTTAGGATAATTATGCCGGTTTACTCACGATGTTTTCCTTCACCATTTCAACCTTTAAAGAACTGACTTTTCATTATATTTTGTTCGCTGCTAAAGGAGACAGCGGGTCCCAAAAAAAAATTACATACCTGCAGCCACGCCCCGCCCCTTATCCACGGCACCCTTGCCTGAGCGCAAGTCCTGAACGTTCACGTTAAGAGGTTTGAGGTATCCTGTTTAAATTGTATTGGGCACATAATCAGATACACAATCACTTTGTTCCAGCATGCTTGAGTTCAATAAACTCCACTAATACAGGGCAACACTTATTTTATAGCTATTAATAAAAGCTTTTATAGACATACTCTCAGCTGCATAAATATGTGGTACCTAGGTACTATCAGAACAAAAGTCTTGTACATATTTATGCAGCCACCTCTACCTCAGAAGTAAAATCAAAGGTAGTAAAAGTATCACCAGAGATCAAGAGAGAGTTTATTTGCCTAAACTTCTATTTTTTATTAGAGAAAACAAAATCCCCGAATGATTTTCAAGTTCCAAAATATAGCTGCTCTGTTAAATTAGAGGGAGGTATTATCCACATATTATTTACTTCTTTGAAATTGAGGCAAATAAACTATACCTATTCTGATCTCTGGTAATCACTCTCGTTTATTTATTGCTTTACCATGATTTGAATGTCACTTGCAAATCATAAAATACCAAAGTCCATTTTTTAAATACTATAATGATAAATTGTTACTTTTAAGGTACTGATTTTTTGTCAAGTGTTAAAGCAATCACAAAGTAATTAACTCTACAGGGAAACTTTATTTTGTAAACACATGTACTATTTCAATGCAATACAGTTGCATTTAAATAGTTTGAAATATTTGCATAACTTAAGTTGCTGTAACGCAAAGCACACACACAAACAATTGTATTATAAGTTTCAACGTACCAAGTGCATTTTTTGGTGTGGAACCATTGAGTGCATTAAAATGGGCTTTTTCATGAACTTTAGGTTGGGGTGGTAGACTTGGCTGAACTGGGTTCACAATAGTGGGTCTACTCGGTACGGTACTAGACTTCTGACTTTCGTTGCAGACAGTGTCATCTGCAGACAAAATGGTAAAAGTTTATGGCCAATCGTCACGATGATGAGTTTTAGTGGTGTTATTACGATGGTAAATTGTAATTATGAAAATTAGGTTTGTTAGCATTCACAGTTTACAACAATAATTGACAACATTAAAAACACAAGGTTTCATAGAATGACATGAAAAGTTTCAGGAGTAAAAGTTTAAAGAAGCCATTTCTGCAGTCCAGCACATGCATAGTTTTTAAAAAGAGCCAAAGAGAAGTTTAACAAAATACCATCATAAACAAAATAATTTAGAAAGTTTGTAAGCCAATTGTAGTCAAAAGGCTAGTAAATATTTTTTTAGAAATGAGCTACCAGTCACATTAAATATCTTTAAATAAATAGAAAACTATTGAAATGAATTAAATAATTTTGCTGTACCTTCAGGCGTGCTACACACTTTGTTGGTCTGAATAAGGCACAGGCCAGGCGGCAAAATCAAACATTTACTTTGTCACCTGGCTGTGACAAATCCAGCCAACTTGAACATGATTAGTAGCACCCCACCTAGAAATAATTTACCCATAATCCTAAAAAGGATTGTCTGAAAAGTAAATTCCAACAAGTGATGAAATAAAACTGGCCACATTATAATGATTTCTAGATGAGCTGTTTGACAGATTACTTTATAACAAAATACCCCATTAGTGTAGGAAAACCAAGCATGTTATAAATTTTAAAAGTTATCTGAAAATAATCTGTCCAACCATTTTCATTTCAATGTACAGGCAGTGAAAGTGTGAAGTAATGAACATCTAAAATCTAATAACAAAAACACATACTAATAAAATTAGGCATGATGCCACCTCCTGATCCAATATGTGTCTTCTTCGGTGTGGTTGTTCCACCCGTCGATACTCCATCTCTTCTCGGAAACTGTACCTTTCTCGTGTCCAGCCATGACTCACCCACCCACTCATCCAGACGCTTGTTGACTGAAATGTAGGTAAAATATCAAGTTATTTGTAACTATGTGGTACTTTAGGGTACAATCAAACCCTTTACTTGATTTAAACTAATATTTTAGTGGTGCACTGAAAAATATTAATGCCTACTATCAATTCAATATCTTCTTTCGCCTTAAATTAAACAAAAAAATGTTTGGTAGTCGTTGTCTGTTCACATTATGACATTTCAATGTTCTGAATATGCTTACACTACTTGCTAGCTGAAAAATGGTTTTGCTTTTTCAACACCAAAACAATCAGTACTTAATGTTTTGGTAACTTATTGTTTTGAAAAAAACAAGGTCCTGAGAGTTACATTTTATTGTCATGTATCATACTTACAGTCAACATAGTGCACATAATAGCCCCTTTGTCCACGTATTTCTTTAATACTGATTATTTCAGCTAATGGCCAGTCATCTCCTCCCTGCATTCGTACTGGAAGGCGACATCCTTCAACAAGAGATGCCTAAAAAATACCACAATCACAAGTAAAATAATTGTCACATTTTGTAAGTTTTATGGTTTCTATGGGTAGAAAAATTACCGCCGAATCACAAAATGTAGTCAGCTCATCCTCGTTGTCGTTCATTTTCTAGAAAAACGAAAATAAGTTTCCAGAAAATAAAAGCTTGTTTCTGGACTGTCAATGTCAAAATGACTGCTGCCAGAAAATGACGCCATTGTTAGCGTTCCATTATTATAATAATTTGTTCTGAAGCATAGAGAATCTGTGCGCTAGTTTTTGATTATCTTTTGATTAAAAAACCATAGACAAAAAGCTGGCAGAGCTAGTCGGTGGTTCAGAATTAAAAGAATAAGGTTTAATAGTTTATTGAAACTCAATTTAAACAATTACAAAATGTTTATTGCACTGATGTTCAGAAAAAGTTATTTAGATTAAAATAATATATTTTTTCCAGTAATCAATGTTGCCACAATCTAAAAATAATCCACCTTTTTTTAGTTGACAGCCCATGCTTTACAATTTTTAGTTTGTAACGCATACAAACTAAAAATTGTAGAGCATGAGCCACAATCATATTGTATTACTAGCTGTCCGCGGCTTCGCACACTTGAACGCGCGCGAGTTCTTTTGGCATTGTCAGGGAACATTACCTGGAAACGTGCAGTTGTTGAATATTTTTAACATCTTCTACAAAAAATACACTAATAAACTGACTTACTGTTAAGTTAAACTAAAACCTGTCAGCACAACTTTCTTTTAAGTATTATAGGATCTCGCAGTCAATTTCTGGGGGAAACAATTGAAATGGACATTGGCATGCTCAGAAGTTTAAAACGAAAACAAATAGATGCAATTCATGATCTATCATAGGTCCCGACGATTAATATATTTCAAAATAAAAAAATAAAAATCTTTCAACTCTGAGAGCCGATGGAAAATAAAAGTAATACGCAAAAAACAAGTTCCTTACTGAAAAACTCTGTAAACGGTTGAATTTACTTTATTTAGTAATACAACCAGAAATAGTAGGCGCTTCGGTAATCTTCAAATTTCCGAGTTAACACGAACGTCGCGCCGCATTGTGACCCCCCTCAGATGCTAAACTTCTAAGTTTGGTTTTTCATCGCATTGTCGTATATTCATTGCGCACTTATGAAGTGTCTCCACGTAGGTCACACTTAATCATATACTGGGTGGAAGGGACACCGTACTGAAAACGGAAACCACATACTCATTCTGAAACCGGACGTAGAAATGTTTCGTTAGTTATTAAAATAAAAATCAGCTGTTTCCTACAAAGGGCAATACCTACACGATCAAAATGAACAGTTGTTTTTTTACCATTTGATGCTTGTTAAGTCGCGACATTGTTTGGTATTAAAGTGAGTCGCGCCGATCCGTATTTGAAGAGAAAACTAGAAATGAAAACGATATCAAAACAACAACAAAAATGGAAATCAGACAGCATCAAAAGATATTCAATCAAATCACAAAAAGTGATATTCAACGTTGGGGCTCGAACTTGTGACCCTGTAGTTTACGCAGCGGTCATGAAACCGCTAGGCTGTAAGTTTACTTCGTTGACATAGGTTTTATTATAGCCTTTCTCATGCACGTCATGACTGAAACGTCAAACAATTTAAGAATACGGACATAATGCAATATTGCTCAACCCCCTAAGCAGGTAGCTAGACTTAAATTATAATAATGGAAAAATAAAAGAAATTTGTTTTCAGCTATTCCGAATTCACTACAACAAAAACCTATTTACGTAAATTATAAAATTTATCATAGAAATCGCGTATGAGCTTACTAACTCAATGAGTGGTTTTTATGTGATGCGTGCTCAAACGAACCAACAAACCCACACTGTTTTTTACGTTCTATCACCTTCCAGTATTTTTTTCGCAAAAATCTGTAATGTGCAGACACGGACAGTCTACGATTTTATTATATTTATAGATACCTAGATAGAAGATATCTATACATATAGTAAAATTGTAACATGCCGATATCTGTAGGTACATAGAAGATATTGAACAAAATAAATATCTAGGGGGTCTTTATTAGAGCAACAGAAGCCAAAACAACAGTTTTTAGAATGTTTGTCTGTCTGTCTTTCTGTGTGTATGTTTGTACGCGCATCATGCAAAAACTACTGCATGGATTTGAACGCAGGTTTCACCGCTCTACTGCTAGATGCCTAACTTAAAATATAGACTACATTTTACCAGAGTACAGAAATGATCTTTTTTTTTATTCTAAGTACCACACCTACGAAGTCGTGGACAAAGGCTAGGAGAAGTTTCACTGCACTGGCTATAATCATAAACATTGTGTCGCTGCCGTATGGGCCCGTTTTTTGATCGCTGGCATTGTCATGTGCTACCGGGCTACCCCATATCAGGGCCACGGTAGTCACTGATCAGGTCAGGTCAGGCCTAGCTGTGGCAGAGGCCCAACTGGTTTATAGGGACGATCTCAAGCGCGATTGATGCTTAAGAGTTCAATACCAAGATCAGGCAAAGTAGTTATTTTTTATAAGGAGCAATCACCATGAATAAATTCCCATCTGCGGATAAGATTCGCCTTCTAAGTATTTTTAGTAAACGTAGGAATGTAAACGTATCTTATTCTTTCTTTTCTTATATCTTATTCGTATCTTACATGCATGAGGGTTTGTTAACTGGGCCGTCACTAAAAAAATGGTAGTTCCTACAAGGTATAATATAATATATAATAAATAACCGCAGATTATTGTAATAACTAATTCGTCTTATAGACAGCTTGATGTGCGTGGTAGATACCTACAAGTAGGTAAATAATTACCTGCCTACTAAATAGCAAATACACGTCTTTGTTATCAAAGGTGGAAGTCTAATGATTACGTGATTGATAAATTATTTATTAATGCGGGTTTAACACGCGCCATTCGGGTTTTTACAGATTTCGTTTATTAAATGTACCTACTTATACAAAAACGTAAGTAGATAAATGGCAACGATTATAACGACAATAAGTGTTTAGTGATTCCTGCTGGGCTTTCGGGAAGCACTGAAAAGCCTTGATTTGTAACCGGCTAAGATAAATAGACTTGCTCCTATTCCGTAATAACATGCCCAAAATAATTATGGATGGACTAGTGTGTGTGTGGTAGGTATTGACAGAGGCTGAAATAAAATGGGAACCCCTCGCCCCAAGGCCTTAATAGACAACAACCTATGAGAAACACAAGATTGCAAAAAATGGAGCTTATTACTACTCTGTCAAGAAAGTACCAGGAATCGATCAATAATGCACAAAATGTTAGTTATTCATCCAAAGTTATTTTATCGCCTTCAAAGTATGCTCCTTCAGAAACGATAGACTGACGCCAACGAATAATTCAATCATCAAAACTCGTAACCTTCCCCCCTTTCTGGCCCAAAAGCTGGCCACGACCTTGTCACTTTGACTTGTTTATAGATACGGGTGTAGTGAATGAACAATGGATGCCTAGTGAAAACGTGCACTAAAATTGTCCCGTCATGTGCGACATCTATTACTTACAATCTTGGCTAAATGGAAATAAACTGTTCATTGATTAAAATGACACTTAATTATTGTTTATTATTGATTTATTTCATTTTATTTTATTTATTATGATTAGCGGATGATCTGTTATCAATGTTATCATGTTTATGAATAAAAAGGTCACAAATGTTACAATAGTCATGATGACTGTGAGAAAATAAATATTCTATTTGGTCCGTCAGTTAGATAGTCAGAAAATATTGGACACGAATTTTTTGCTTTGATAATTCAATAAACAAGACTTTATTAAATCATCAAAATATTTACCACGTTGGATGGCAATGCTGATTCTTTGGCAAATAAAATGCCTGACCTCTGGCCACGTGAAGAGTCGACCAACCGCTTGGCGATATCCCGAAATAATAGGTGGGCACTCGGACCCCATGGCCCTAGCGTTTCAACCCCAAACGGCTCAAACACATAATTACCAATTAAATTATTGTATTTGCGGCGTTTGAGGTTTTCAGTCCCTGCAGCAGCCGCCGCAGCGCAGCCCACCGTGCTAGGAAGATGGGATGGTGCAAGGGTGTCGACGCAAGTTGCATCCCACACCAAAGACCAACCCAACTTCCATGGCATTATGGTCATACCATCTGGTCTCTTCCCATCGACGCGTGCCAAGCCATTGGGTTCTAAGACAGCTGGCACCCCGGCGGTGGCAAGAGCACGACGGATGAGATCATTAATGCTAGCGTGCCGCGCAATTCGATCTGCACTCTTACAGCAGGATAGGCCATGGTGTCCGAGGCAATCGACTGCTTCACCGCATTGACAGCGATGTGGAGCCCCCACAAGGAGCGCCCAATCGCAGCAAGTAGCGAGCCGGAAGGTTGCATAGTGCCTATGTTAGGTGAAGGTAGTGCTTGAAGCCAGAGGCCCGACTCCCATTCACCCACAGCCAGCAGGCGGGCACGCTCAGCATTATTGGTAGACGTATTAATAAGTTTATTCCGTACCAACCTGCATAGCGGCTCATGAGTTCTCGGGCCGATCCGAATCCGGGCAAGCCACTTTCCAGGCGTCCACTGCGTTGGTCAAGCACGGTACTTCCGAGTCAACCAGGGAAAGAGCTAAAATTTTTCTGGTTAACTTTTCAGTGCTGTGGATAGAGGACAGGAACGCTGGTAAGCTTACAGTAGAAATTTTGCATACGCCGAGGCCATCAAAACGAATTAGCAGGGTGGCTTGCAACCACGCTCGGTCGTCCAGGGCCACATTAAGACTGGATGTTAATGTTTAAATAATAATTTATTATTTTTGTCAACATACCTATTGATGCCTTTACCCAGCAGTGGGACTGAATAGGCTAATTATAAAAAAATGCCTAATACTAGATACTTCAGTGATATTTACGGTACTTATTTGATACAGCTAATACCTTAGTTACATAAATATCTACATATCATATTTTTTCCGGACTTATTTGTTTGGATTTGTAAATTTATGGTATTGACCGAGCTCGCAAATAAGTGATGAGCCCTAAACTACATTCAAGACCTTGGTGATTAATCTAGCGTAGGTCTTCAACATGTCGGCCTATTTTGGGTAACAAGTGATGGAACTCTAGTGGAGTGTTCAGAACATCTGGCAAGCTGCAAAAGGAGCATTGCATGGTGCAGACATGTGGAGCATGGTTGTGCTCGAGTGACGTCTATGAACTAGGAGAGGAAGTGTATGTCTTAATATTAAGTAGACCAGGTACATAATGAAAACAGTAATTTATAAAATTAAATTTTATTAATAAACTTAAAATATAAAACTTTCACTGATAAATCAGATCATTTTGGAATCTTCTTTGGTTTAATCAAATTATCTTCACCGTCGTCCAGTGAATAATTATTTAATCAAAATGTTTCGAAGTGGCTGCGTCTTTAGTAAGATTAGCACCCCTCAACACCCATCCATACCCAGGCTGCTGTCTCTGATCTCCTATTGGCTTATCATCAGCCGAAGCGAACTGGGCAAGGAACATACGACGTGGTCTATCAGACAGGTTCTGTGTGCTTCCATGGATAAGGAGGTAAGAGAAGATGACGATGTCTCCTCGTTCTGCGATGACAGGCGTTGCTTTTTCATAGGGCCATTTTTTCTGAAAGTAAAAAAAAAGAAGTGTTTAGAGGACAAGTGACATTCTATTAGCGACAACGGTGATGGAAAAGTAAAAAGTGTATGGGACTGAAATGACGTAAGCTACCAACCTCTGGAACTGTAACAGATTGACGTTAACAGCGATCTCGTGAATCATAATAATTCTTATCGTCAGCACTACCGTTACTTACAACTACATAATTAGTCGTAAATAATAATAATTATATTACCATATTTATGTTAAGTTACTAGGAAGATAAATAACTGAAAAACAGCTGTTTCATAAACGTTGTTGGTGCCATTTCTGAATTTTGCAGTCGTTCAACGCATTGTGTCCAAGGCAGTCAGTTTTGCATTTAGGTAAGTAGGTACGACAATCTGAGTTAAAATAAAATCTTTATAGTAACGTGCCGTATAGCTCGTGGGCTAGAGGCTCGTATACAAGAGAGAAAATATGTACCTAGATAAAAAAGAAAACTGAGGAAAGCCTTACCTGATCGACATAATGGAAGTTGCCCTCCAGCTTGCCGACGTCTTCCTGGGGGCCAAGTTTGTGGGAGCCAGGGAACACGAATAACCCGCCGTTTTCAGGGTTAGCTGCGTCTAAGTGCATGAATAATGCCACCATGGAATCCTTCTCGTAGGGGAAGTAGGGATAGTCCTGAAAGTAGATTCAAATTATATTATTGGAGAAGTGTTACTTTCTAGGCAAATAGGCCGAAGGCACATCATCATCATCTTACTGCCCAGTCCACGTAACCTGGGTTCGGCACAACACATTTTTCTCTTCCATTCTCCCCTATCATTTGTCATGTCACGTAATCATCCCGGAATAGATCTGTAGATGCAATGCTGCCTATAATTTCTGACAAAAGTAGTTGCTGGTAAAGCATCCGCTGGACAAACTGGTCCACAAGGAGCTCTTGTTCTTATCAGCTTGAAGGAAATGTATAAATTATGTAAGGCCAAAATTTAGCATGAGCACTGAGTATAGCCAGTCAGTAGAGTCCTTAGGACCCTCACACGAGGAATAATGCCACGCAAGACATGAATATAGTGGCTTCATTAAGTAGTTCATAGTTCTATCAGTAGGTCACCTGGTGCATGGGGTACGCAGCACCCTTCCCTGGGGGCTTGTAATGTGCCTTGGTGTGGTGCAGCATGATGTTCTCTGTCTCCATGATATCTTCTAACGCATCTAACATCTCATCATTGTACAGCAGCTTTCCAAATACTGAGTGATGGTGTTGTAGGTTGTGGACTCCTTTTACCTATAATAAAGGTTATAATTCTATCCAATTTTTCACTTACGTATCAATAAATAGTTTTATGAAGACTGCTTATCTATTTGAAACATCGTTTTGTCTTTGTCATTTTCAAACGATTAACAGAAACAGGATGAAAAAGAATAAGAAACATACACAGGTCGTCCTGTGTATGTTTCTTATTCTTTTTCATAAAAGACGACTTCTTGACTTTGTTCTAAATACGTTTAGAATTCAATGCATTGAGTCATTTGTGGTCTAAGTGCGATTCGAGGATAGCAGAAAATACTATACAGCTATGCAGCTTTGACCTTCAAAAGTGCCTGTAATGGTCTACTTGAAATAAATGCTTTGAGTTTATGCAGCTATTTTATGATTGAAGTCATCACAATATCATTAATATCTTTTATATTTCGCATCGTTGAACATGGTGTAATTGAAGTTGATTATTTATTAATTACTAGCTGTACCCCGCGACATTCGTTCGCGTGAAATTATTATACAGTGTGGCGCCGACAATACGACAATAAATTAAACTGCGTATACCTCATGTCATTCCCAGTTTGCGTACAAAAAATCAATCGAATTTATCCAGTAGTTTAGTCACAGGATATTATTTTTCATTTTCACCATTTTCTACATTATGTAGATTATTAGGCTAGCACCGACAGGTTGACGACCCTCACATCGGTATAAACACTAAACACATGTTGCCATTCCTTAAATTTTATTTCTAGATGTGAATTAGTGCAAATTATACCTAAGATTAGTAAACCAATCGTTATAAATGGTGTTCTACTTTTTTTCACAGTTTTATTCTATTTACTTTGTTAGATTTTATTTCTATTTTTTTTCGGTGTTAGGATGTCTTTGATAGTTTAAAAATATTGCTATGAACTGGTATGACCAGTGTTTTAATTTATCGTCGTATTGTCGGCGCCACCTTGTATAAATATATTTGTACATATATTACTTACCTATTAGAATCGGAATTGTCAAAATTTTCAAGGGTTTTATTTTTATTAAATAAAAGTAACTCCCTAAGTTATACCTTATAACATCAGCTATACTTGCAGCTGGACTTTCACTGGCAAATACCAGTGAAAGTACCGTCAAAATCGGCCCGGCCGTTTCGGAGATTATCCGGAACAAACAGACAGACAGACAAAAAAATTAAAAGCGTTTTTTCGTTATTAGTACCGTATATACTTTCATATGTATTCAGTTTATTGCTTTTTTTTCGAAATTACAAACAGACACTTCAATTTTATTTATTTGTAACTAAATACTACTTGTCTTTAACTTACCGTGTAAGGGCTGTCACTTTTCCTGTTGTCCTCGTTTTTGCCAACCCACGAGTTTTCCATAGTCTCCTGGTTCTTCCTCTTGAACAACTTTTCATATTCGTCTATAACTTGCGATAATTCATTCTCAGAAATTAAGTTTTTGAGTAAAATGTAACCATTATCTTTGTAGAATTGTTTTTGTTCTGGCGTTAAGCGACCCATGGTGTTTGATCAGTGTTCTGAGAAAGACTGAGTTATAAATAAGAAGCTGGATGAAATTATATACCACGGGACCATAATATTATGTACCTAAGTATGTGCTCGTAATTGATGACCAAGAAGCAAGCAAAGGTTAAATTGTCGGTTAGATAACCATAGCGTAAATATTTTGTTTTATTGCAGATAACGTTGCTAAAATTGAAACCGATGACAACTTATTTTTAACCGACTTCAAAAAAACGAGGAGGTTGTCAATTCGGTTGTTGTTTTTTGTGTTTGTCTTGTATATTTTCGTCATTTATGAACCGATTTGAAAAATTCTTCTTCTTTTATCTGAAAAGTTTCTTCCCAATTGCTCCTATAGAAATTTCGTCAAAATCGGTTCAGAAGTTTGGTTTTTAAATCAAAATAGCTGGACAACATATGAACATACGTCATCCATGTAAAAGAAATTGCGAAATTGATACTTGAGAAGGGTTTGTGTGTGATACGATAAGTCCATGGCAAAAAAAGTCAATGAAACAAATAATAGTCACCGACTTCCGACGGTAAAGCTATTTCCCACTTATTTTTGTTTTTTTTTGGAAGTCTGATATTTTTTGCAAAAAAGTTTTTCATTAATGCTATTTATCTTTGAATCTGCGATTGGTGTTAATTATGTTTTAGGTATGCTTGAACCCTTAAAAAATTAATAATTAGATAATATTACAATTACATTTCAAATATTAAGGAATTTGCTGGCAGTCTACTTCACACGATCATCATCAGGTTAATTGGTATTTTTATACATGGCGTGTTTTATGTCTGGCCGAATAAAATGTTTATTGGTATAGGTACCAATTGCATAAACTCAGGTCCCGACTTATTTTTTTTGTTAAAAAGGTTCACTGATTTTTTGTTTTAAGTCCTACGCAACTAATAACTCATAGGTATGTACATAATTATGTTACCTTTAGGTTTTAGTCTAGCCATTTTCAATCCAATTTAACATTCCTCAAAGACTAAAAACTACTAGAAAAAGTTTGAAAACACCGGAATCAATATTTTATCCGATACGTGGGTACGTATAGATTCTACCCAATTCTACACAATTATCAGCCACATATCCACTTATCAACAAATGTTATTTTTGACCTACAATATAATTGAAGATTTAATAAGTGACTGCAAAACAATTGGAATTATGATTGTAGATAATAGGTAATTATGGCAACAACTGCAAAGTGCAGAACCGTGTATCAGATATTTAATCAGTAGATAGGTAGGTATACTTAGCTTGCTTCTGTTTATACTTGATACTTACTTCTAGTGGTCGCAAGTGCAACTGCTGAGCAAAGGATTCTGGGTTCATTTTCCGGCAAAAGTATTATTGGGTTTTTCCATCAGGAAATCCTCAGTAGCAACCTAGAAGTCTGGATCTGTGTGCGGTTGATGGCAATAGGCTCGCCCCTATAACATGGGACTGGCGAAATGTGGGTATACCTAATATTAGGTACTTTTCTGCCCAACCTTTCGGGGATTGCAGGCGTGATGATGTTATGTGAAACGAGCTCTTATGCAAAATTTTATGCTTTAGAAAATAACAATTACAGTTCTATACCCAGCGGTCCAGGCTGGGCGTTGTTTAGCAGTGGAAACAGGCAATTACGTAAATAGGGCTCATAGAAAATCACTAATAAATAACCGCTACTTATCTATTAAAAGGGGCGAAAACATAACTATTGCACCTAGACTCCTAGGCCTTTTCCTTCATTTTCCATAGGCGTGTTTAATAATAATAAAGATACTTCCTTACCAATAACATAATTTATGTAAGTAATGGAGTTATTATTTAGGTAGGTACTTAACTCTAACTTCCAACCGATGAAGGCGTCAAAACACTCTATATAAGCCAACTTAAAGAAATAGACAAATAAAGTAGGAACTTATTTTATCCACATACGGCTCTGGATAGGCAATACGGACAATTTAATAAGTACATTATTAAATATTGCTAGAGGAAGTCTGAAGTTCGTCTATTTCAGTCGCACTTATTGAAATTCCATTTTGTTTCATCTCAATTCCTGCTGAACGCTAGTCGGGGCCGCATGCTACTGACGTTTAATAAACTTGCACGCCGGATTATTGAGTTTACGGTGATACGTTTTTGTGTAGCGCGATCAAAAAGTCGTGATACTTTCTGTTACAAAGATTAAAAAATATAACTAGCCAACCCGCAGTAGCTCTGCCTGGAGAGTGGAGATGGATTTCAACACTTATTTCGTCCGCTTGAAATTTCCAAAATCCTTTCTTTGCAGATGCCTTCGGCATAGTAGCTATCTGTTTGCCAGTTAGGCCGAGACAACCAGTGGTTTAGCTGTACGTTGATAGTCGATACAAACGATTTTATAAGCATATATTGCACTTTGTTACTTGTAGGTATCCTTGAAAACCTAAAAAAGTCTAACACTAGTACCTATCTATAAATAAGTCAAAGTGTTTACTTGAGTAAAAGTCGATCTACAGAAAATAATGACGTTGTTTGATAGTAATCATTTACATTAATTTATTCTAATGTATGTGCCATTATCAATAATACTAACTCTGACATCTTAATTTGTAACTTTATTTTAAGATATTTTTTTAAACATGTTTTATAAATTTTGAGTGCCTATTTCTAGGCAAAATGTACATATCTCACTCCTTTATTCTCCATCTGTATTTCATTGTAACCTACATTCATTGCACATAAATGATTTGATTTTATCATTCAATGCAATCAATTTTCAGCCATATACCTACCGAAACGAGGTGACTTATTTAACCGGTAATTTACTTGCCTCCTAATCTAATCAGGAATAGAATGGACAGTTCTACTAAAACAAAAACAGTTTTTAGAAAATCCAAAGTAGATAGGTTATCTTTTGCAATTAACACTGATTGTGTCTTGTGGTATGATTACTTATTTAAAATATCACAAACACTGATTAGGTGACAGATTTCCTGAATTTTATTCATCAGAATCAACTGGTTTAAAGATAAGAGATAAGCTTCTGATATACTATTGTGCGTAACAGAAATTGAGCTAAAAGTAAGTCGCTCATGAATATAAACTAGGAACTAATGAGTGATACCAAATTGCTCCTGTCATAAAAAATATCCTAAATGCTGTAGGGTTGCATTTTCGATTAAAATTCGACATTTACGTTGCGCTCGTGTTTTTTTGCGCGTGCCTCTTATTGCTTCAACATAGGTATTCTGTCTCTACAATTGCTAGGATATTTTCGTCGGTGATCCTAGTTGTCACGTCAGCTTTTGCTAGACTTGCGTCAATGCAATGGTACTAGGTTTCAAGCACTGACTGAGTAGCGGGCGACCTTGGAATATCTGACCGAATCGGTGATCAGATTTCAAAGATAACCTAGTACCAAACAAAAAAAAAAAAACTTTTTTGCAAAAAAAAACCGACTTCCAAAAAAACACTAAAAAAGTGGGAAATAACTTTACTTTCGGAAGTCGGTGACTATTGTTTGTTTCATTGACGTTTTTGCCACCGACTTCCGAAAGTAAAGTTATTTCCCACTTTTTTAGTGTTTTTTTGGAAGTCGGTTTTTTTTTGCAAAAAAGTTTTTATTTTACCCTTTTTAGTTATCGCAGCACACACAAATCCTTGTCAAGTATCAATTTCGCAATTTCTTTTACTTGGATGACATATTGTTAACAGCTATTTTGATTTCAAAACGAAACTACTGAGCCGATTTCGATGAAATTTCTATGGGACCAATCAGGAAGTAGATCCATTCAGATAAAAGATGAATTTTTCAAATCGGTTCATAAATGACGAAGATATGAGGTAACAAACACAAAAATTTCCAGCTATTTTGATTTCAAAACCAAACTGCTGAACCGATTTTGATGAAATTTCTATGGGACCAATCGGAAAGTAGATCCATTCAGATAAAAGAAGAATTTTTCAAATCGGTTCATAAATGACGGAGATATGAGGTAACAAACACAAAAAAAAAAAAAAAAAAAAAAAAACATACAACCGAATTGAGAACCTCCTCCTTTTTTAGAAGTCGGTTAAAAAAAATACAAAGTTCCGTACTAGTTTGTTTTATTTTCTTCCTACTGGTACACTCGTGCCTTTTCACCATTGAAATAAGTGAATTAAAACTAATATGGTATCTTTAATTACGTATTACCAACTTGTGCTTGGTACCTACTTTAGATTATTCAATGGGTGTCAAGAGTACCATTACCATTGACGTATAAAATATGATAAACTTGTTTTTGTAGGTATACATAAACGTGATTGGAAGAACCTTTCATTAACCCCTTAAAATATTTTCCATAATAATTTTTGTTAAAACTCATAACCGCGTTATCTATTTTAGATAACCTATGGAGATACTGTTGAATAAGAAGAAAATAAGTGAATTAATAAAAACATACAATCATGGTAATGATAATAATTGTCTTCAGTTTCATGAAAATACTTTCTTAATAAAAACATTACTTTTGTGCTTCCCCACAAATGGGTAAGTATAGTGACACATCTCTTCACCACTGATACGTATTTAGATTGATAAAGTATACTTTATTGTATTGGTAGATCATCATTTCTGCATTTTTGGCTCTTTATCCTGGTCAGCACACAGGCCTTGACTTACGTAATTGCCAGAAGGTTACCATATACCATTTTGGTCTAGATATTTACAATCGCATTAAAGTATATAATCCTTCTTATCAATGTACAGCAATTAATCTACTCTGCTTTAGTAAATCTGTTAGTAATAATACCTAACATGACTTTTCATTTCCGTTCGTTTTCTTTAATCCAAATAAATATTATTTAATTGCACAACCAATTGTAACTTACTGGGTTTTCCATTAAATTTCCAAATTTTTTAAAATATATAATTCCTTTATCATGATTTTGTTTTCACACAAAAAAAAACTGCAGATTGACTGTTTATGTGAGTTGGAATACTATTTAGTATAGATAAGAGTAATTATTAGGTGTGGTAAAAGTAGAAACATCAGACATGTTTTACTTGGTTTAATTCACTGAGTATCTTCCGATACTAACTTTTAAACGCTTTTTATGAGACCTATTTAGGTTCGACACATCATCACGTACTAGCTAACTACTCGTATTAGCATAATAGGCATAAAAATTAATAGGAATAACGGAAACAAATTTAAGTTATTTTTTCGTATTTATTTTAATAAAACAAAAAAAAATAGGATTCAAGAGCGAGCGAAGCGAGCTCGCGACTTGTGGCACTCCGACTCGGACAGGCTAGATTAGGTTGCGCGGTGCTCCTATTTCTGTTTGCAGGGTTTAATGTAACCTTACACGGGGTCTTAGTTCACACGCTCACTAGACCCCGCCATCCCCTTCGAACCTAACCTTTCCGAGTCAGGGGTGCCCCAAGTTCCAAGCTCGTTTCGCTCGCTATTGAATCCTAAGGTTTTTTTTTTGTTTTATTAATTAAAATAACCCTTGAGTGAGTTAAATTTTTAGGAAATTGCGTAATAATGCAATACATAAAACAAAAAGAAAAGGTTTATTTACGATATAACTTGAATATAAAACGATTTTTTTTTTGTCAAATAGTACTTTATCAAATAAAAGTTTATCGGGTAAATATTTTTTAAAGTGAATAATTTGCCAAACTTGTTGATATAAACTGATGAAACGATCAATCATGTTTTTGCCAATCGTTGCGCAAATGAAAATTTGTAAATTATCGTCCTCTAAATCTTTAAATAATCTATAAAAATGCTTTCTTTGAGAGGCATTCGGCACCTACTCGCATTAGTTGGCGATTAACGGAGCGACCTCGGTGCGACAATTATCACGCTAATTAAACTTACGCTGTGTTATGACTAATTTACTCCACAACAACAGCTCTTGACTCCACTACTAGACCTATGGGCTAAGAAGGCGCTTTCAAACGATTTGGCGATGGTTCCGTCTTCGAAATACTGCATCGTAGTTTTAAATTAAACAATCATTAAAGAATCGTCGTAAATTCTCACACAGGATATAACACACTTAATATTATCAGTTCATGACATGAATTTAGATAAATCGAAATATTTGGCTCGTTGGTCGAGTCGTCGCATGCGCAAGTGCTGAGCATGAGGTTTATGGTTCGATTTTTGGGTCGGGCAAGGTGTTGTTGGGTTTATCCAACAACCCCCTTTTTGACGGAGTCTGGATTCGTGCCCGGTAGATGGCAATATCCTATTACATACATGGGAATTAAACATGACTTTCGAAATGTGGATGTACTATGAGGCACACCTCTGCCTTAAACTTCGGGGATTAAACGCGTGATGTTATGCATTTTATGAAAATTTGTTATTTTCCGACCTCCACACGAACGAACTCAGTACAGCTAGTACTAACTACGCAGATGAATAGCAAGAAACTTTCAATACAGTGTACTACATTTTACACGAGAATACATAAACTTAACAGAATATATGTATTATAGATATGATGGTGATATAAAAAAAATCGCGATAGATATTAAATCGCAATTTTCCTATGAGTAGAAGTGTTTATTTTAGATTTCTAGAATATGACGTATGTAGAATCGTACCGTGTATCGTTGATATTGAAGAAAACTTTTTATTACGTTCGCCTTTCGATATCATTTTAGTGGCCCTAGAAGTGTGACGTAGCAATGATGACGCCACGTCATATGCGCTGATTCTAATTGGCGTCGGTGTTCGACGGCGTCGGTTCATGAGTCGATTTGACTTTTCCCGAGTGCTAACGAACGCGCTTACGAGTACTTTGTTTACAGGCTTTAGGCGTGTGACGCACGGCAAATTAATTCAACTTTTTTTTTTAGGTTGGAAGGTCCGAGCTGCTATAAAAATTGAACTAGTTTACTAGTATGTATGGTGTCGAATGTGTTGTGGCTTGTGCATAATATTTGGGCAGATAGGGGTTTGTGGAGAGGGGTTTACATCGGCGTCGAGTCGACGATGAAGTACTTGGGACTCGTCCTCGACAGCCGGTGGACTTTCGTGGAGCATTTCCGACGTTTGGCTCCCAGACTGGAGCGAGCCGGGGCTGCGTTGAAACGGCTCCTGCCCAATCTAGGAGGTCCACACGCCTCCTGCCGGAGGCTCTACGCGGGGGTCGTGCGGTCCATGGCCCTTTACGGGACACCGGTATGGGCGCGTTCCTTGAAGTGGCGACCAGTTCGCCGGTTGAACGCGTCCCAAAGGGTCATGGCCATCCGGCTGGTCCGGGGATACCGCACGGTCTCCGGTGAGGCGGCGAGCCTCTTTGCCGGATTATCGCCATGGGACTTGGAGGCAAAAATCCTCGCACACGTTTGGGAGTGGCCCGAGAAATCACGGCACAGCGGACAGAGCTCCGGCGGGATCTCATGGCAACATGGAGAGTGCGCCTGTCGCAACCCAGCGCTGGGCACGCCACATTTGCGGCGATAAGTCCCCTCTTTGAGGAGTGGCTGGAGAGGTGCCACGGCGTCCTCACCTTCCACCTGATGCAGGTCCTCACCGGACACGGTTGTTTCGGGAGGTTCCTGTTACGAAACGCCCGGGTGTCACCACTGCGTGGAGCGCCCGGAGGACACGGTTGAGCATGCGGTGGAGGTCTGCCCAGCCTGCCCAGGGGGAGGCAATCTCTGCGCCCTCACGTCCCTAGCCACCGCAAGAGACGCCCCGGGCGTCGGGAATCTTAAGCAGATTCCCGGCCACCGTAGGCGTGGGCTTGCGGACGGCGAGCACTGGGTAGCTCGCCGTCGTAAGAACCAGGCCCTGGTCGATTACGCGTTATGTTCCACGCGCGCCTCAAAGAGATGTCAGCACAAACTAACGGGGTCCATTAGGACCGATGCCTGCCAGGGTTGCGGATTTGTTCGAAAGTTACCGTGGCCCTTGGCACAGGTAACTGAAGGAACACGGGTGGGTTTTAGTCAGTAAGAGTCTGACACGCCCTCCCGCTCCACCCAGAGCGGGAGAGGTCATTTGATGATTTCCCACCCCAAAAAAAGGGGGTTGTGGAGGCACGTATAAAACCTTTTGTGAATACGTGCGTTACTATAGTTATAGGTCAAAGGATGAAGGTGTGGGTTAGGGGTGACAAGTCATGTATCAGAAAAAGCAAATCAAATACACGACTTTTTTATATTAAGAACATGCTCTCACTTCTACATAAAAATACGCATGCTTGAATTTACAATGATGGATTCCGATTTTAAATAAAATTGAATTTACTTAATTACCTAAATATCAAACCTGATTATTTTGACGTAATAAGGTGATAATAAAGTTAATTAAGTAGACTTAATTAGTAATCAGAATATCCAACTGAGGATATAGATAATGTTATAAGACGAGGTGTGTACATTAGTGGGTTTTTTACATTAAGTGCGTACTCAACAATCACGCTGATTCAACAGAAAAAAAGCTAAAACTCAATAGTATTACCTACAGTGTCAGTCAGGACCATCATTATATTCCTTGCCTTTTCTGGTGTTGTTGGGTGCTGTCAATAGAAATAAGTACCTATTTAGTTCTCGTTTTCTTGTTTTGAATGCAACTAGTCTTTACAAATTGTTTCATGCGTTAGTGTAAACGCGCTAGTAAGCACTTTTTAACCGACTTCAAAAAAAGGAGGACGTTCTCAATTCGGTTGTATTTTTTTTTGTTTGTTACCTCATTTCTTCGTCATTTAGCAAAAAAGTCAATGAAACAAAATATTTTCACCGACTTCCGAAAGTAAAGTTATTTTAATTTTTTTTGTGTTTGTTTGGAAATCGGTTATTTTTGTTTGCACAAAAGTTTTCATTGAAGCAAAGATTGCTCCGAAGAGAGCGAGAGAGAAAAATTAGAAACTGTTATCGATCGCTTAGCTTGGAATATAATGAATTAAAAGAACTTCATAGTTTTCAATAAATATAATCTTGTTTTATTGTAAGCATATTTTCATGAAAATTGTTTTCGACCATAATCATTTAAATTTTCTGCTAACAAATTTACAACTGTCCGTTGATCCAGCTGATGAAGGAGGTGACCCTGGCGAAAGCGGCAGGGGAACCCACCTGGCAACCGCGGGCTGATCCGAAGGAAGTCACACCAATCTGTTGGAATAGTTAAAATTAGTACTTACTAGATAAACTCTCACGTTATAAAATATTAAGAAGTAAGCTTTGGTAAGGACGATTTTATGATTTTAAGATGAGACAAAACACGTACCAAGAGAGGTCTGCCATTCCTGTTGACAGTGAGGGGGCCACCGGAGTCACCCTGGCATGTGCTCCTGCCACCAGCGCCGCTTGTGCAAATGTTGGAGTTCTGGATGATGAGAGGGAAGGATGATCTGCATACATTGTTCGTGATCACAGGCAGGGTAACGTGGCTCAGAGCTTGATTGTTTGAGATGCTGCCACCTGGAGAGTTAAACGTTTTATACTGGGTTCGGAAATCGAAGTTAAAACCTTAAACTTGAAAAACGTTGTAAAATACTTCTTACCATCCCTGGTGAGACCGAAGCCAGATGCGATGGCGTTTTCCCCGGCGAAGTTCTCGTTAATCTGGTTACCGCTGGGCAGAGCGATGAGGTTGACGATGTCTGTTGGTACATAGATAAAATATTTATTATTTCAAATGACGACGGTTGTTGTATCTGCACGAATCATTTAATTATCCTGAAACTAACAATTATCATAAAAATGTTTATTATTTACTTACTGTTAAGGCCAACGTTAGAGATTCTTATCATAGCAACGTCGTTGCGGATCAAACTGGGGTTCCAGCTTCCGTGCATAACAATGTTGGAGGTAGACACCCTGGTGCCACCAGAGAACAAACGGTTTGAGCCAAGGACAACGGTTATGCTGGAGCCCTGGTTTTGACCGTCGAACCAGCAGTGAGCAGCTGTAAGGACACGGTTAGCTCTGACTAGGGAGCCTCCGCAGACACCCTGGCCGCCACCGAAATTCACGAGAAGACCGGCCTGCGAAGAAATGTCGATATTAAGACGGGGATTTTGTTGGAGACATCATTGAGCATAAAGAAAAAGATGAATTACCTGGTGAGGGAACTGTCCGACATTTGAGTTGGAACCACCGACAATTCTGACATTGGCGTCTTCCTGTTCCTCAGCTTGACGGATTCTGTCGGCAGCCGCGACACCGATCTTAGACAAGTATCCGTAAGCGGTGATGTCTTCTAGATCGATGGCATCCTCAAGGTTGATGTATTTAGCGGAGGCGACCGCCGTTAGGGCCAATAGTGCCAGTGCCAAGAACTTCATGTTGCCAATATGTATGTAACTAACTAAATTAAACTGGCCATGCTGTGTATTTATAGTGCATTTTTTGATAATATTATAAGATTAAGCCTAATTAGTCTGATAACTTTGGATTTATCAATTGGAACTGTTATTTGAAACCCCAGGATTAAAACGTGCAGGCTGATAATAATTATGTAAGCAGCAGTAGTACGAACTTCTTCTTTGTACGATATTGGTCTTACGGATAAAGTTGTTCAGTTTGCTAGTCTTTATCATGCCCTTAAATATGACCACGCCTTCCTGATACATGCTGTATATCATAGTACTAGCTGATCGGCACAACTTCGTCTGCGTAACGTTTTTGATTAGTGGTCCGCTCCTATTAGTCGCAGCGTGATGTTTTATAACCTATAGCCTTCCTCAATAAATGGGCTATCCAAGACTAGCAGAATTTTTCAATTCAAACCAGTAATTCCTGAGATTAGCGCGTTAAACCAAACAAACTCTTTAGCTTTATAATACTAGTATGATGCACTATGCATGCATAGTTTTTTCTTCAACGCACTGTATTTTGATTTACACTAACTCACTGTATTTTACCTACAATAAAATAATCTAAACTAACAAAGAACTAAATATAGCAGCAAAATTCCTCTTCAAGTGTGCCACATCGTGGCAATAGGTGGCAATTCCACATATTACCGGTTGGCAGTGTTGAGAAAGAATTTTTTGATGCTATATTTTGTAGTATGTTGTTTAGTTAAGATTATTTTACTGTATACCTACGAGGAGGAGGTCAGGGCTAAATAAATTATAACAGCGGCTCGGAGAAATCTTCGACAGTCGTTACAGGTAGTCCGAAAGTCTGACAATCAGTCTTATCGAGGGGAATCGTATTACCCAGTACTAACTGGGTTATGGAGGTCAGATACACTCACACTTACATTTACGTACTTACCTAAATGAAAACTGACTGCCTTGGACAGAATGCGCTGAACGAATGCAAAATTCAGAAATGGCACCAACTTTTATGGGACAGCTGTTTTTCAGTTATTTATCTTCCTAGTAACTTAATATAAATCCTTACTAATAATATAAACGCGAAAATTTGTATGTATGGATGTATGGATGTTTGTTACCTACTCTTTTACGCAAAAACTACTGAACGGATTTGTACGAAACTTTGCATACAGATAGTTTATAACTTGATTAATATACATATAGGCCACTGTTCATCCCGGTAGGACGATCCCGTGGGTCAATTATCGAAGTTCACGCCGGCGAAGCCGTTGGCATATGCTAGTTATCAATAATGTCAATAATCCATGGGCAGTTTGTAAAATTTCTGAATTTATTTGATTTTTGTTGCTGTCATATTTAAGCATTTTGAATGTAAGTCGTATGCTATAAACAAACAAGAAGTTTCTTTTAAAAAAAACCTGAATAATTATTACACAAGTTAATGTTGATACACAGTTTTTGTTTTTAACGATAGGTCTGCAAGATGTTAAAGGATTTATACCGCAAATAGCTTTTTTAGTTGTTGGTATAGTGGTCGGAAGCCAAAATGAAGTTCTAGGTTAGATTCCCGGGTCGGGCAAACTGTTATTCAGTTTTTTCACCAGAAAATTCTTAGTAGCCTACACGAAGTCTGCATTTGTGCCCGGTTGCTGGCAATAGCCTCGCCCCATATTTCTTGGGGCTCCAACATAACTGGCGAAATGTAATTGTAATATCAGATACACCTCAGCCACACCCTTCAGGAATTACAAACAGGATGTTGAACTAACATAACATCAGGCCTGTGGAGATTGAGCTCCACTCATCTGGCTACCGAATGAAAAAAATATTTTTAGCAATCTTAATATAATATTACGAATGGGTTACCTGATAAAATTAAGTCTAGGGTACCGGAACGGAACTCATGTTTTTTTCATACCAAACGAAATCAGAATTGAATGAGAGTATTATAATTATTAGGGCCAAGAATCTGTTTGGTTGTCTATGTTTTTGTGCCTACTACAGTGTTGTAAGGTATACATGAATGAGTTGATACAGAACTCTACTAAAAATACTGCAGCAACATAGTTCAGAAAGTACTACAGGGCCATCTGTATGACATAAATGTTACATAGTTAAAGTTATCCGCGACTTAAGACTATGTACAAAAATCTGAAAATTATTATCGTGCGGTAGCCCACCAGACATAAAAACCGTCTGGTCGTATAATCCTCCCTTTTTAATGGGGGATGAAGAACTTTACACCCCTATATATATATATCGCTGGACATTACACACAGCGCCATCTAGTGCCACACTAAGCAGCAGCCCTATTCTTCATACCCTTATAATACTATATGTTGATTTTATCTTTTTACTCTGGACGCTCTTACTCGCACGTCTTTCTACATCGTTCTCACATGTACATATGTATAATCTCGACATGAATGATGTAACCAAGATTTTGTAAAAACATATTGATTTAAAAGAGTGTCCATGGAGTTTCTTGCCCATTCTTCTCCATAGGATTTACGCTTTCGAATGGGCAACTACAGTACTTTCACAAGTTATAATGCCCTGTGACAGGGACTGTACCTTAGTTTATTTTTTGTGTTTTGACATTCAAAAGTGCCTGTAATGGTCTAATTGAAATAAATGCTTTGAGTTTGAGTTTGTACACTCATCTGTTTTCTTATTATAAAATGTATTAAAAAAAACCAGTTATTTCATTTTATTACGAACACGATGGTATAACGTTGTCTAAGTGAAATCTCTTAAGCCTCACGGTTGTCACAATTTTAGAAAGGTAGTCTTGACTTAATGGTACTGATACCATTAGGGAATATAACGAATGGGTTGCCTGAGCAACCCATTCGTTATATTCGCTCTGCAAACAGATGAGATCATTAGGCTTTTTTTCGGTACTAGAAAGGCTTTATTTACAATTGTGGAGATACCTCAGAGTGAAGAGGAATTATATCCTTAAGGGCAACTGTTTCACTCGCGGTACGTTTTTACGTCGCTACGTTTAAATGTGACCGCACTTGCATAAAAACTTCGGAGCAAAATATTAATAACAGTCAACAAATGTGAACACAGTATTTGTTACATCGATCTGCGTGATACTTGCGACTACGCTTCAACTTTTTTTTGCCCGTTCATCAGAGTCCTTGGAAATGTATACGCTTCGGCAATGATGGTCTATCTTCGAAAATAAGAGATCTAATATTTTTGCCCTGTTCTTCTTCTTCTTTCTTATCGTTACTCGGCTACGGTAAGTAGCGTTTTTGACAGTCCTCTTTTTTTCCGTGTGGTTAGTGTCTAACCTGATGTCAGAGTTTTTATGCCGCCCATGGGCTTCTGACTTAGCTGTACATGCCGTCGAGAAATATCTCTCAGGCAGTAATAGTAGGTTTTGACAGTAAGTCTTTTAAAACGTAGGTGTAGAGACACTATGGACACTTCAGCAAGTCGGCCATGGTCGGTCGGTGGCGGAGCTCCGTATTCACATTGAGATGCAACACCCATGAAAGTGCATGTCTATTATGTATAACCATAGTAAGAATACAGATACAATGACAGATTACAAATTTACGACTTAAAATCTTCTCAAACTTCTAAGTAAAATAATTATAAAACGTAGTGCGACCAAAGTAAAGATGTGCGCAATGAGTGCACTACAATGCGTTGAAAAACCAAACTAAGAAAGAAGCTTTGCATCTGTGGGGTGGTCACACTGCAGCACGACGTTCGTGTTTATTTGGAAACATGAAGATTATCGAAGCACATACTCTTTCTGGTTCTATTACAAAAATTAAATTCAAGAATTTACAGTATCTTATAGTAACGTGTTTTTTGAATATTCTCACTTTGGTTTTCTATCGGCTGATAAATTGTCTGAGTTGAAAGAGTTTACTTTAATTTCTAAGGATATTAACCGTCGGGAACTATGATAGATTATAATTTGCATTTAATTTACTTTCGTTCATAAACTTCTACTTAGCGTACTTCAAACAGAGATTTACTAGAACTAACAGGTTTTAGTTTAAATAAACAGTAAGTTAGTTTATTAGTATGTTATTTGTAGAGGATGTTAGGAATATACTACGACTTCGCGTTCCCATATAATGGTCCCTGACAATGCCAAAGGAATACGAGGTCACATGAGCGAAGCCGCGGGCACAGCTGGTAGATACTAAAATTGGGCATAATTTCCTGTGAACAGACCAAATCACTCCCTACACTGGATCGCAGGGTAGATGGGTCATCAGCTCGCAATCATTTCAGTTCGTCGCACAGGAGTTGCAGCCTTGTAGCGTAAGTAAAGTTGTCCTGTAAGTTCATCGTTGACTGGCACCACGCGGTCGCATCTTCCTAAGATCTTCTAGTTGATCACGTCGACGAGTCACCAATGTTGGGGTGACTTCGATTAAACTCGGCAATAGGTTTCTTCGACGTATAATATTAGTACTCTTGACATAGCTTTACAGAAGTAGATTAATTTAGTTAAAAATAGAAAATTCATGAGAGTAACATGCTCGCTTTGGTCAGTTGTCAGATTAAAAGGGAAGAAAATGGCCGCCACCGACCCGTTACGTTCCATCCGTGACACATCTGAGAGTGCTACACTATCTGAGAGCGCGTCGGAGCGTTCCAGCTCCGTTGCCAACAACGATTAATATCTAAATAGGACGAACGAAACCGTCTGTCCTTTGCACCGCAGAAAAATTATCAATTTATTTTAAAAGGTAATCTTAAATCGTGATCTAGTATTCAATTTAATAACGTTCGCATAAAAAGCAGTCCGTGTGCTACGTTGGTTTGGTCTTAGGGAGGAATTTTTCATACATACATAAATCATTTAAAACTGTTGGTGAAAAACCTAACTATAACTTTTATGCCTTAACGAGAATATCCGAATCTACGTGGGGTCTGTAATTTTTAACTCTAAAAGGGTTCAACGATGATAGTTTTCTTGAATAATTGGAATAAATCCCTTAATAATTACAATTAAAGCTGTTTCTATGAAAATTTGTCCCTTATTTTGCGTTCTTCTAAATATGCCCATCAGTGTAGATACGAATTGCTAAATGTATTTATATAGTAAAAACTAAATATTTTTAACATATTTTTAATAAAATAATTTTCATGATAATGTTATTTGGTTACATTTCAGAGTTGACCGTTGATCCAGCTCATGAAGGAGGTGACCCTGGCGAATGCAGCAGGGGATCCCACCTGGCAACCTCGGGCTGACCCGAAGGAAGTCACACCAATCTGCAGGAATAGTTACAATTATTACCTACTAGATAAACTCTCACGTTATAAAATATTAAGAAGTAAGCTTTGGTAAGGACGATTTTAAGATTCTACGATGACATAAAACACGTACCAGGAGAGGCCTGCCGTTCCTGTTTACTGTTAAGGGACCACCGGAGTCACCGTTGCATGTGCTCCTGCCACCAGCGCCGCTTGTGCAAATGTTGGAGTTCTGGACGATGAGAGGGAAGGAGGATCTGCATACAGCGTTTGTGATCACAGGCAGAGTAACGTGGCTCAGACCCTGGTTGGTTGTAATGCCTCCAGCTGAGCCTGTAGAATTAAACATGTTGATAAGTCAATTAATTAAATAAACAAAAACTCTAGATCCATTTAGATGTTAAATTTTCTTACCATCTGCGGTGCGACCGAAGCCAGATGCAATGGCGTTTTCACCGGCGAAGTTCTCGTTGAGCTGGCTACCGCTGGGCAGAGCGATGACGGCTATGTTGTCTGTTCACACACGAATGAAATGATTTTATTATAATGATGGTAGTTTTATTTTGTGAAGCTGAAATTGCTGCAGAAACTATCCAATTTTATTTGTACGAAACATTAAAATCCCGAAGAGAATTATCAATAAACAAAAAACCATTGTTTAGCTGCTTTATAATTTACTTACTGTTAAGGCCAACGTTAGAGTTCAATCTGATGACGGCGACGTCGTTGCGGATCATGCTAGGGTTCCAGCTTCCGTGCATAACAACATTGGAGGTAGTCACTCTGGTACCACCAGAGAACAAACGGATTGAACCAAGGACAACGGTTATGCTGGAGGCCTGGTTTTGACCGTCGAACCAGCAGTGAGCAGCTGTAAGGACGCGGTTAGCTCTGACTAGGGAGCCCCCGCATACACCCTGGCCGCCACCGAAATTCAAGAGAAGACCGGCCTGCGAAGAAATATCGTATTTAAATTAATTGGAGTTGAGCAAGACTTCAAAGTGCATATTGAAACTGATGAATTACCTGGTGAGGGTACTGCCCGAGCTGTGCGGCGGAACCACCGACGATCCTGACATGGGTGTCTTCCTGCTCTTCAGCTTGACGGATTCTGTCGGCAGCCGCAACACCGATCTTAGACAAATATCCATAAGCGGTGATGTCTTCTAGATCAATGGCATCCTCAATGTTGATGTATTTAGCGGAGGCGACCGCCGTCAGAGCCAATAGTGCCAGTGCCAAGAACTTCATGTTGCCGATATGTTACGTATCTAACTAAATTTAATTGTGTGTAATGTGTATTTATAGTGTAATAGTTTTTAGATCATTTAGAGATAACGCCTAATTATTGTGATAGTGTATAGTTTTAACAATCGAAACTGTTTATTGTAATCTCAGGATTATAACCTGCCGGTTGATTGTGATAGTAGTCATAGTCTTCGAAAAGCACAGGTTCAGAGCGGCAGAATTTTAAGATACCTACTTGTAACATGATTAATGCTAGTCATGAGTGTAGTTTGTTTAGAAACCATATTAGATTGACTACGCCTATGCCTGTAGATTTTGTAGGAGTAGACAGAGGTATAGCGTTTGCAATTTTGTTCCGTGTAATAATGATAAGAATAAGTCAGCATATGAAAGCTGATTTATTAAATTAATATTGACATAACCAAGAGTTCTTGAGTAATCCATCTATACATTCATACATACTAAGTACATACAAAACTAGTATTACCAGTGTTTTCATTTATTGTCGTACTATCGGCGCCACCCTGTTGCATGCATTCAGTAATAAGCTGTTTTTTTTTAAATGACAAATAGACACTTCAATTTTATTTATTAGTATAGATTTCACAAGGATATGAGACAGATGGTTGAATAGAAGGTCAAACGAAGTACGTAAGTTCAAACGATTTTAACAGCAAATACATGTTTCGCACATAATATTTTATGCATAGTGCGAAGATTTCATTAACATAAACGGGAGATGTTTATTTGCTTGTCGCTAAAAATAAGCGAAAATGTTTGTATCCATTTTGTGCCACGGAGTTCGACGGGTTCTCATTCCACGTCCGCTACAATTATTAAATTATCGATCCCTTCGATATGTCGGAAAAAGGTGAGTTAGCTGGAAAGTATTCCGAACTTAATGGAACTTTAACAGATTGTTTGGGGATACATTAGGAAGAGTATCCTAATTTTCGACGTCGAGGACCCTGTGCTTACTTGGGGGCGGGACAAAAACCTCTGAATTTTCTGACTTTTTCCAGATTTTCAGTTATATCTCTTAAACTAAGCAAATTTTATGTACCATATTGTATGAAAAAGTTGAAGATCATTATTTTCTAAATGTTAGTTGATAAACCGGATTTTTAAACCGAGATAAACGGAGATACAGCCGATCAAAGTTAGTCAAAGTGTCTTAAAATGTAAAAATTGCAAAACTCTTTATTACCAATCATTTCTAAGTTAATTAAGTTGATCAGTAATCAATATCAACGTCTTGGAATACCCATTATACCCCCCTCCCCCCAAACGTGACGATGTCCCATTATAATGTAAGAAACGTTTTGTTAGGAACCTTATCTCACATCAAGAACCCCATCGTTGTACACACAACATGCTGTCATATGAGGAGGGGAAGGAGGGGGTAATGTTGGGGTCCGTTGTCCGAGAACCTGTTGTAATCTTCTTCTTTATCGTGTGGTTAGTACCTAACCTGGTGTCAGAGTTTTAATGCCGCCCATGGGCCTCTGACTTGGCTTGACATGCCGTCAAGAAATATCTCTCAGGCATGCTGGTTTCCTCACGACGCTCTCCTTCACCGAAACAAGTGATAATAATACAATAGGCACATGAATCCGACAAATCAGAGGTGCGTTGTCAGAGGTGTGTTGTAATGTTATTTCCACATTTTCATGCCTTTTCAGCACCCTACTGTTACTACAGTATGTACAGTAATTTTTTGTTTATTCATAATTGACTAGCGGATACCCGGCCTGTGCTACTACGCTATAGTGCTTAAGAGGCTTTTACAAAAAAACGCGAAATTTTGCAATTTCGCGTTTTTTTGTAAAAGCCAAAAATATTTCGTTTCCTCTACTACAATAGTAATAAAGCGAATTTTAGATAAATTATTATTACTTTATTCAGTAATAACCGTTCACCCGAAAAAAAATATTTTGATGGTCTATATTCAATAGAATCTACAATTTAGAGCTCCCAAATCACGTCTCCGTGAGTTTATGTCTAAACATGCATCGGGAGAATGATTATTACTGAATAAATTAATAATTTATCTAAAATTATCTTTATTATTATTGTAGTAGAGGAAACGATCTATTTTTAGCAAGTAATTGTTATTTCAAAAAACTAACGGATAACATACAATTTCAACGAGGAAACCTTGCAATTTCGCGTTTATTTGTAATACGCCTCTTAATGCTTGTCTAGGTCGTCGCTTCGTGGTTAGCCTTTAAGTATTTCGTATTCAAAAAAACTGACTGAAACTTCAAAAATACTGTTCTGTTACAATTTGTGACTTTTTATCTCAGTGTTATAATTTTTAAATACTTAAGTGTAGTTTGTTTAAGTATTATTGGAACTCATTGTTTACGAAGTTAAAAGTCATATTAATATTTTTTCCCTATAACAGGAAGGTTTATTTTTGTGTACATACCTACCTTGTATGGGTATTAACGGTAAGTTAAAAATAAATAGTAGTGTACGGAATGTTAATTGTGTTATTTCTTAGTAGTTCTGCTTAGTCCTAACTGTAACTGTACTTGCCGAACAAAAAGTTTACCAAACCGGAATGAATACACGCATACTCAAAAGTTTACAAAACGAGTCTCAAATGTATGAAGATCAAAATAGTTACGAAACGGCACTTTTGTGATAGTATTATGTTAAGTTGACCAAATTGGAAAGTTACCAAACGGGATGGGCTAAAAAGGACAAATATGTGCAAACTGCTTAATTGAAACAGAATATGTATTTGTTTCAATATTTTCTTTTATTAAAATGCTTTTCACGAAAGTGTTATTTTTTTACATTTCAGAGTTGACCGTTGATCCAGCTTATGAATGAGGTGACCCTGGCGAAGGCAGCAGGGGATCCCACCTGGCAACCTCGGGCTGATCCGAAGGAAGTCACACCAATCTGTTGAAATAGTTAAAATTAGGACCTACTAGATAAACTCTCACGTTATAAAATATTCAGATAACGTTGTTATAAAATAAAGAAGTAAGCTTTGGTAAGGACGATTTAATGATTTTACGATGAGACAAAACACGTACCAAGAGAGGTCTGCCATTCCTGTTGACAGTGAGGGGGCCACCGGAGTCACCCTGGCATGTGCTCCTGCCACCAGCTCCGCTTGTGCAAATGTTGGAGTCCTGGAGGATGAGAGGGAAGGAGGATCTGCATACATTGTTCGTGATCACAGGCAGGGTAACGTGGCGCAGACCCTGGTTAGTGGTGATGGCACCAGCTGCACCTATAGAATAAAACGTGTTGAAGTCGATTCATACAATCAACAGAAACTCTAGATTTATCTAGATATTAAAAACTTCTTACTATCTGCAGTGCGACCGTAGCCAGATGCGATGGCGTTTTCCCCGGCGTAGTTCTCGTTGATCTGGTTACCGCTGGGCAGAGCGATGAGGTTGACGTTATCTGTTGGTACATAGATAAAATATATTTATTATTTGTTGTATCTGCACGAAGCATTCAATTATCCTCAAACTAACAATTATCATTAGCAAAAAAATGTTTATTATTTACTTACTGTTAAGGCCAACGTGAGAGTTCAATCTTATCATAGCAACGTCGTTGCGGATCAAACTAGGGTTCCAGCTTCCGTGCATAACAATGTTGGAGGTAGACACCCTGGTACCACCAGAGAACAAACGATTTGAGCCAAGGACAACAGTTATGCTGGAGCCCTGGTTTTGACCGTCGAACCAGCAGTGAGCAGCTGTAAGGACGCGGTTAGCTCTGACTAGGGAGCCTCCGCAGACACCCTGGCCTCCACCGAAATTCACAAGAAGACCGGCCTGCGAAGAAATATCGATTTTAAGACGGGGATTTTATTTGAGACATAATTGAGCATAAAGAAAAAGATGAATTACCTGGTGAGGGAACTGTCCGACATTTGAGGCGGAACCACCGACGATTCTGACTTGGGTGTCTTCCTGCTCCTCAGCTTGACGGATTCTGTCGGCAGCCGCGACACCGATCTTAGACAAGTATCCGTAAGCGGTGATGTCTTCTAGATCGATGGCATCCTCAAGGTTGATGTATTTAGCGGAGGCGACCGCCGTTAGCGCCAATAGTGCCAGTGCCAAGAATTTCATGTTGCCGATATGTATGTAACTAACTAAATTAAACTGGCCATGCTGTGTATTTATAGTGCATTTTTTGATAATATTATAAGATTAAGCTTAATTAGTCTGATAATTTTGGATTTATCAATTGGAACTGTTATTTGAAACCCCAGGATTAAAACGTGCAGGCTGATAATAATTATGTAAGCAGCAGTAGTACGGACTTCTTCTTTGTACGATATTGGTCTTACGGATAAAGTTGTTCAGTTTGCTGGTCTTTATCGTATGCCACACCACACCTTCCTGATACATGCTGTATATCATAATATGTACTATGTATGCATAAGTTTTTCTTCAACGCACTGTATTTTAATTTACACTAACTCACTGAATTTTATCTACAATAAAATCATCTAAACTAACAAAGAGCTAAATATAGCAGCAAAATTCCTCTTCAAGTGTGCCACATCGTGGCAATAGGTGGCAATTCCACATATTACCGGTTGGCAGTGTTGAGAAGGAACTTTTTGATGCTATATTTTGTAGTATGTTGTTTAGTTAAGATTATTTTACTGTATACTTACGAGGAGGAGATCGGGGCTAAATAAATGATAACAGCGGCTCGGAGCAATGTTCAGGTTAAGCAGCGCTTGCATGTTAAGCCGTTGGCCCCGGCTGTCATTTGAAGATCTTTGACAGTCGTTACAGGTAGTCAGTGGCCCGAAAGTCTGACAATCAGTCTTATCGAGGGGAATCGTATTACCCAGTACTAACTGGGTTATGGAGGTTAGATACACTCACACTTACATTGACGTACTTACCTTAATGAAAACTGATTGCCTTGGACAAGATGCGCTGAACGAATGCAAAATTCAGAAATGGCACCAACGCTTATGAAACAGCTGTTTTTCAGTTATTTATCTTCCTAGTAATTTAATATAAAACCTTACCAATATTAAAAACGCGAAAGTTTGTATGTATGGATGTATGGATGTTTGTTACTCTTTCACGCAAAAACTACTGAGCGGATTTAGATGAAACTTTGCATACAGATAGTTTATAACCTGATTAACACATAGGCTACTTTTTACCCCGGTAGTGCGATCCTTTGGGACAATAACCGAACTCCACGCGGGCGAAGTCGCGGGCATAAGCTCATTGTTATGTCCGTTGGTCCTGGCTGTCATTTGTAGATCTTTGACAGTCGTTACAGGTAGTCAGTGGCCCAAAAGTCTGACAACCATCCTTACCAATGGGTTTCGTATTGCCCAGTACTAGCTGGGTTGTGAAGGTCAGGTAGGCAGTCGCTCCATGTAAAATACTGATATTCAGCTGCATCCGGTTATACTAGATGCCGACCCCAATATAGTTGGAAAAAGGCTGGGCAGAAGATGATACATAATAGATACGAGCGTTTTTAGTAAAGTAAAGTTTTATTGTTCTAAAAATGTTTCTAAAAATCTGCCGATTCCATTATAGTTGACCGTTGATCCAGCTGACGTAGGAGGTGACCCTGGCGAAGGCGGCAGGGGATCCCACCTGGCAACCGCGGGCTGATCCGAAGGAAGTCACACCAATCTGCAGGATTAGTTAAAATTCTCTTTATTTATTTATAATCTCATTTTTTTACATTTTTAAATATTTCTTAATAAAAAAGACATAAAAAAAACATTTAAAAATATAAAAAAATAGTTGTCCGCCGGTATCGGGAGCAGGGTCCAAGCTACCGGTGGTTAGGGCTCCAGAGACAGGAACCTCCTCACAATGCGAGCCGTATCGAGAAGTACTGCCTTCTGAATCAGGCCCATTAATCAGTTAAAATTATTATTAGAATATCTAAAATATTACGATTAGGAAAAGTAAGCTTTGTTAAAAATGATTTAAAGATTCTACGAAGAAAGAAAGAAAGAAAAACGGTTGTTGGCATACGCCACAAGTACACAATACAAAAAGCAAATATAAAATAAAATTTAAAATTAACCAAGAAATTTAATATTGTGTGACTCACGGCTGCGCCAAATAGGCCCAGTTCAGCAAAATGCCGCACAACTAAAGTGCCCGACGCTGGTTTTCAACTGAACTTATATGGTGATTGTGCGGATGTCAATAGGTTTCAATAATTATGAATAAATATTGTGAAAGATATGATAATAACAAATAAAAATAAAATAAAATGATGGTAACGGCGGAATAACAACTACAACCCAACCGCTAGTCCGTAGCATTAAATTACGCCGCACGCAGCCGAGTGTGACGCACGAGTTACCGGCGACGGCGGCATTTTTAAATAAAGAATAGCTTGTAGCTGCGAGTATTTTCATAAGTACATATATATGATGAGAGTTAGAAGCGAACATGATTATTTCAAAAGTTAATAACAATTAATGAGATAAAACACGTACCAGGAGAGGCCTGCCGTTCCTGTTGACAGTGAGGGGACCACCGGAGTCACCGTTGCACGTACTCCTGCCACCAGCGCTGCTTGTGCAAATGTTGGAGTCCTGGACGATGAGAGGGAACGAATTTCTGCAGACAACGTTCGTGATAATAGGAAGGCTAACGTGGCTCAGAGCTTGGTTGGTGGTGATGGCACCTGCTGCACCTATAGAATTTAACGAGATGATTCGTTAATACATCACCTGTATTAATCAAAACTGCAAATCCAGAACGACATGTAAAAACCATCTTACTATCACTGGTGCGACCGAAGCCAGATGCGATGGCGGTTTCACCAACGAACAGTTCATTGAGCTGGCTACCGCTGGGCAGAGCAATGACGTTGATGTTGTCTGTTGATACACGGATATAAATTATTTAATTAGTGTTGAAAAAATTGGTGGAGGTTTCTAACTCAGCATTTCTTTATGCAATGCAAGTAACATTAAAATGCTGAAAGTACAGTCAAAATCTGTAGTATAATGTAAATTGCTTCATTTAATTTACTTATGCTTAAAAAAAACCACTATTTCAGCCCTATAAATCTGAAGGATCAACCCTTGTTTTGTCCAATTTTTTTATTCTTTGTTGTAACAAATTATGCGGGCAAGTAGATACTTAACTAAACGTAACTTCTAACTAAATAGCGTTCAATTAAATTATTACAATTATTATTATTTGAAAATAAAGCAAGGAGGTGTCTGATAAGATGACAAATAATAGAGAAGTATGAAAGAAGATGACATGCTGCGCCGACCCCAAATAAATTGGGATAAGGGCAGGAGATCCTGATATAATTACGAAGATGGTGGTATTATCTATACATATGTATATTAATAACAATAAAATATAAAGTCATATAATAAATCTGTAGACGGTTAATTGAAAATATTTAGAAAAAAAAGGGTAACAAACAGAACCCATTACTATTATTTTTTGAATTTTTGTCTGTTTATCTGTTTCTCTCTATATCTGCAGTCTGTGAGTCTGCGGCTATGTTTGTTTGTTTAAATATTATGTGAAAATTACAAAATTTGAAACCTACATAATATAGAGTGATTGTTCGATCGCTTTCCATGCATTGTATTTTAGCAGTTTAACTCCGTGTTCGATAGATGGCGTTGTGCATTCGACGCCAGTTTCTGAATCTGTTTTTTCGTGAATGAACTAAGCTCGCGACAGTATGTGGTCGTAAATTTTGATTGATTAATCTCCTAAATCTATACTTAAACAATATTAAAATTGTATAAATTCACAACGATGTTCTGAACTTCCGAAATGGCCCAACAACTACTGCATGTGTGCTACTGTTAAAATTTTGCTAAATATTCCTTTCTTAAAAAATATTTTTACTTATATTCCGTTTCAGGCTACCATTTGAAGGCTTCTTCAAATATTAACCATTAAATATTATTATTATATGCCAGTATTCTTCAAATGTAAGTCGTATGCTATAAACAAACAAGAAGTTTCTTTAAAAAAACCTGGATTATGAGTAGACTAGTTAATGTAGATACACAGTTTTTATTTCTAACGATAGGTCTGCAAGGTGTTAAAGGATTGATACCGCAAATCGCTTTTTTAGTTGTTGGTATAGTGATCGGAAGCGAGCATGAGGTTCTGGGTTAGATTCCCGGGTCGTTCAAACTGTTATTGAGTTTTTTCACCAGAAAATTCTTAGGAGCAGCTACGAAGTCTGCATTTGTGCCCGGTTGTTTGCAATAGGCTCGCCTCATATTTCTTGGGACTCCAACATAACTGGAGAAATGTAATTGTAATATTAAGTACACCTCAGCCACACCCTTCAGGAATTACAAACAGGATGTTGAACTAACATAACATCATGCCTGTGGAGATTGAGCTTCACTCATCTGGCTACCGAATGAAAACAATACTTTTAGCAATCTTAATATAATATTACGAATGGGTTACCGGATAAAATTAAGTCTGCACTACCTTTTATTAACGGAACTCATGTTTTTTTCCATACCAAACGAAATCAAAATTGAATGAAAGCATTAGGGCCAAGAATCTGTTGGGTTGTCTATATTTTTGTCCCTACTACCGGTTGTAAGGTATACTGAAGCCGCACTACTCAAAGGACTGCAGCAACATAGTTCAGAAAGTACTACAGTGCCATGTCTATGACACAAATGAAGAACTAAAATCAAAATTCTAAATCGCGTAGTTAAAGTTATCCGCGACTATGTAGAAAAACCCGACAATTACTGTCGTGCAGTAGCCCACCAAACATAAAAACCGTCTGGTCATAGAATCCTCCCTTTTCTATGGGAGATGAAGAACTTTACACCCCTATTCTTCATACTATATGTACACTTATCTGTTTTCTTATTAAAATATGTATTAAAAAAAAACAGATATTTCATTTTATTACGGACAAGATGGTATAACGTTGTCTAAGTGAAATCACTCAAGCCTCACGGTTGTCGCAATTATACTGAGGTAGTCTAGACTTAACGTTATCAGGCAACCCATTCGTTATATTCACTCTGTAAACAGATTGGATCATTAGGCATTTATTTATTCGGTACTAGACAGGCTTTATTTACAATTGTGGAGATACCTCAGAGTGAAGGGGAATTAATCCCTAAGAGCAACTGTTTTACTCGTGGTACGTCTTTACATACGTCGGTTCGTTTAAATGTGACCGCACTTGCATTAAAACTTTTGAGCAAAATAATAACAGTCAACAAATGTGAAAGGCTTGCTTCAACACTATAACCATAGTTAGAATATTACAGATTTACGACTTATATGTTACTGAGGACTGGGACCAAAGTAAGACTTCATATGTGCGCAATGAATGCAATGCGTTGAAAAAACAAACTAAGAAGCTTTGCATCTGTGGGGTGGTCACACTGCAGCATGACATTCGTGTTAATTCGGAAACATGAAGATTACCAAAGCGCATACTCTTTCTGGTTCTATTACAAAAATTAAATTCAAGAATTTACAGTATCTTATAATAACGTGTTTTTTGAATATTCTCACATTGGTTTTCTATCGGCTGATAAATTGTCTGAGTTGAAAGAGTGTACTTTAATTTCTAAGGATATTAACCGTCGGGAACTATGATAGATTTTAATTTGCATTTAATTTGCTTTCGTTCATAAACTTCTTTTTAGCGTACTAAAAACAAAGATGTACTAACAGGTTTTAGTTTAAATAAACAGTAAGTTAGTTTATTAGTATGTTATTTGTAGAGGATGTTAGGAAAATAAAAAAAATTCCAAAAATGCCAAGAGAATACGCGGTCACGTGAGCAAAGCCGCGGGCACAGCTAGTTCAAAAATAAAACAGTGCTATAATTTTAGCTACTTTGTACAACTTTATTTACTTACTGTTAAGGCCGACGTTAGAATTCAATCTGATTACTGCCACGTCGTCACGAATCAGGTGGGGGTTCCAGTTTCCATGCATAACTACATTGGAGCTAGTCACTCTGGTACCACCAGAGAACAAACGGACTGAACCAAAGACAGCGGTTAAGCTGAAGCCCTGGTTTTGTCCGTCGAACCAGCAGTGAGCAGCGGTAAGGACGCGGTTAGCTCTGATGAGGGAACCTCCGCACACACCCTGACCACCAGAGAAGTTCACGAGAAGACCAACCTGAGAAGAATAACCGAAAATACTTTTAGAAAATGAGTTGTTTGGACATCGATGTAAACAATGAAAAAATGATTGAATACCTGGTGAGGAAACTGTCCGAGATTTGAGTTGGAACCACCGACGATTCTGACATTGGCGTCTTCCTGTTCTTCAGCTTGACGGATTATGTTGGCAGCCGCGACACCGATCTTGGACAAGTAACCGTAAGCGGTGATGTCTTCTAGATCGATGGCATCCTCAAGGTTGACGTGTTTAGCAGAGGCGACCGCTGTCAGAGCCAATAGTGCTAGCGCCAAAAACTTCATTTTGCCGATAACGAAGGATTTTTTAACTTACATATTGTATTAAACGGTATTCGTATTTATACTAGAGCAAATAGATCATTTTAAGATAAGCCTTCTTTGGTTTTAATTGTATGATGTATCAAAAGTATCCATTATTGTAAATCTTTTGATTTGAAGATTACGTTTTAAATAAACTGATAAATTTTTAACAGTCAGGCTTCGGAAAGTGTAGTTCTTTAGCTGTAAAAAAAAACATAGGAGACTTAAAATTATTATTTCATGATATTGACTCCAATAATCGACAAGAGTCACGACGACGGCTCATTAGAAGCATTTTTTCTAGAGAAAGGTGATTATCGAAGGTTTGTATCGACATTCGTGTGCACTATATAAATCCCAAGATAAGCGTTTTGATTACGCAGACATTTTGATATTTACGTTTTAAATACCACAATTTTAGGTTTGTATTGGGATAAAAGAGTTCAAGGCTTTCGGCATCTTGAAGATTTCCAGACCTTCACGTAGGCTGAAGTGTTAAATGGACCTTCAGCCTTCGTGAAGGTCCATCATCCAAGTTGACGACCTCAGGTTGCATCAACTTCACTTGTTATCTTTGCATAAGTACCGTCGCATGCATGAACAATTTCTTTCATTTGTTTTATCCGCAGTCGCTGACAAAAGACGCGTTTCACTTGAGCATATGCCTCGTGGCAAAATGCGATAACGATCTACTCATGCTGACAGTGCTTTTTAGACCATCAGTACCACCAGTGCCAGAACAAGGTGCCCTGCCCGCTGTCATTTCCGGTTGGTTTGGCAATCTTACAGGTGATATCAGTTTCCTTTGTTCTAGGAAATTCTGATATGGTAGGGAAATTTGAAAAAAAAAACCCAAAGTGGGTTTTCTATTACACGCCCGCAATCTTAATCCTGATGTGATAGTCAACAAAGTTAATTAAGGGAATTTGATAATTAGTGATACTGATTATGAATAGGTACAAGTTGGTGATTAGCCGGATTTTAATCAGTGTTTGTAAAAAACAGTCATTCATTCTTCGTTTTACTATTTTCTGATGTGTATGTAAATATCGCAGTGGCTGGTTGGTTTGGTTAGATTTGTTAATGCACATGGGTCAATCGAAGGTTAAGTTAAGGTAGAAAACCCGTTTTGCCATTGCAAGTTGTTCCTGGCTGTCACTTGTAGATCTTTGACAATCTTTACATGTAGTCAGAAACCCGAAAATTGGCTGTGGAGGTCAGATACGCAATGTTTCCATGTAAAATACTGGTATTTAGCCTCATCCGGTTAGACTGGAAGCCAACCACATCATAGTTTGGGAAAGGCTTGGTATATTTAAGACCTTTCTATTATTATTCACTATTGATCAGATAAGTCCTGAGGTCAATCAAGTGATTTATTGAGTAAGTTTGTAAATATTGACAAACAGGTTGAATTTTGTTGGGTGACACGTGATTTCGGCGATATCAATGAAAATAATATCTTATTGATACATTAATTTTATTGCGTAGACCTTAAAGTATATTATGTTATCTTTATATTGGGGTTCTGCAGTCAACCAAACCCCTTTTTGTTTTTGCCTTCTAGTTTTTTATTTGGAGAATTTTAGTGCTATTTGCGTGCATTTTTCAGACATAAGTAAGACAGATCATTTTTTATCCTACGTTTCCGCTACTTTTATATTTAATAGATCTTACTTGTTGGATTTTCATCATAACATTTTGGCGATACATTGATTTATTTACGTGTTTTTAAACTTTAACGTAGCTATATTTTAAAGTCTTTAAGGTTCACTCATCGTATTCAAAAGGTTTGACCAGAGGCATGATTTTTTTACAGCGGCCATTAATATAACTGTTGGTAACGTATTGTGAAATATATAATAATAATGACTTATAAAAGAATTTTGCCGAAAATAATATCGGAGCTGAAATATCTGATGTCGAAGTTGTACTATTATGTAGGGAACAATACCATAACTTTCAGTTTCTATGCAAATTAAATACTACATATACATTGTATTTATTTCTATGACTAGAATCAACCGAAACCAACGGCATAACGTGCTTTCCGAGGCACGGAGGAAACCCGGTATGTTATCATGGTCACCCATCCACAGACCGACCTTGGTAAGCGCGGCTTAACCTTGAAGATCAACCTGTGCGACTGGACTATTTAGCCACGTGCTCCTCCTAACCACTAATTGCGAGTTATAAACAGAAATAGCAGTGATCAAATGAATAAATTCAATAAATAGGCACAAATTATAGTAAATGATGACATGATTTTATTTTTTTTTTCTTTAAATATCTCGGCTCCGACGAATTTTGGAAATAATTGTTCGTAGAAGAAAATGAAACTTTTATTGTGTTCTTTCTAATGAAATACTTTACATCAGTAGCCGCAGACTTAAAAAAATTATGCCACTTTTACCCAGACCCCTTTATAATATAAGAATAAAAATAAAAACATGATCTATATCTGTTCTTCTATACTAAAATATTATAAATGCGATAGTTTGAATGGATGGATGGATGTTTGTTATTCAATCAGGCCAGAATGGATGAAATTTGGCACAGAGATAGATTATAGTTTGTTTTTCATCTCGGTAGGACGATCCCGTGGGTCATTTATCGAACACCACGCGGGCGAAGCCACTGGCATACGTTAGTATGAAATAAATTATTAAAATCAGAAACCTATAATTCAATGACACTATTTACAGGTACTTTTGAATTGTCAAAGTAGATATCAGTCAAGAACAAAAAGATTAAGCTACAGTCCCAGCTACAAGGCATAACAACTGTGAATGGACTGTAGTTACCTACTCCTTAGTTTTTGACATATAATGGGTACATCATATGAGTACAAGGTAACGAGCCGTGCAGGCAAAAGAGGTAAGAAAACTCAAAATAAAAACAATTCAAGATGAAAAGAACAAATTAAATATAAGAAGCCATGGCAACCTAAGAGATGAACAGTCCCTACTGATGGCACCCGATCACAAACATGATGCAGGATTCAGCAACATCTGGAAAAAAGTAGTTGAAGGGAACCGAATGACCTAACGGTTCAACACTTGCCACCATTAGCGAGTACCTACGGAACCCTACACTTTCCGAGGTAGGACAGGTCGAGTAGCGTAGGTAACACTTAGCTGGGTTTTTTTATCTTGCTATAAGTCATAAATGACGCTCCGGATAATACAGTTTTTGATTGTTTTTTTTTTTTATCTTATGATTAATTGTGCTAACAATATCAAAAGAATACTATAATAGTTTGAATCAGTTTGCTAGATATTGGTAAAGGTATGTGTTGTTTTTTTTGTACCAAACATTAACATACTAGTGAGCTGTTAGCCAAAATAAATTAAAATAGTATCGTACCACTACACAATATTTATGTCGGTACTTAAAATACAGAAATTACTAGAATACTAATTAGAGACAATTTTTAATTTAAATAATCACCGAGTTTCACAAAATTGTGCATTTTAATAAAATTGCGTAATTGATAATTAATTTAAAAACGTTGGTTGACCCAGCTCATGAAGGAGGTGACTCTTGCGAAAACGGAAGACACACCAGCCTAGCATGCACCTGCCCCGAACGAACTGATACCAATTTGTTGGTTTTAACAAACAATATTAGAAAAAACAGACCCAACCATGATCTAGTAGAATTTTAGACAGTCAAAAATATATTGAACTGAACGGACAGTCTATCCGCCCAAAAAATGCATCTAAAACGCATTTGCAAGTTTGATCGAACTCCTAAATAATGTAAATATTTGACAAACTAATAATACTTTAATTTAACACACATAGAAGATGACAATATTTGTTATGCTTACGTCGATGCCAGCATGTTCGGCGGCATTATTAAAGTGGATGCACTGTAAGTTATGGGTACGTACCAAGAGCCGCCTGCTGTTTCTAGTGACGGCGAGTGGTCCAGCGTCACCAGTGCAGATATACCCGCCACCAGCGCCACATGTACACACATTGGTGGAATGCACGTCAGACAACACCCTTGACACTTTGGTTAGCTACTATGCCAGTGACTACGTAATAAAGAACATTATGACATTAGGTTTAGCAGATGATTCAATTTATGCCTTTCAGGCATCTTTTACTTCTTTTTCTTTTATGTCAGTTTAAAAATTTATATATTTTACTTGTAGTGAAATTCCGAACACAAAATCAAAAAATCAAGAACATCACCAAAATGAATACCGTTTGGTAGATGTAGGAGATGTCCAGTCTGCAGAAAAACCAAGAATAAGAAATAAATTAAAACCACTGTGTGAGGATTCGTTAGTATTTAAATTCAAACTGTTCAAAGATGATGTAGATTGGTCAAGTGGAAATTCAATAGTTGATTTACGTCATGACTCATTTTGAACATAGTTTAAGTCGTCTGCGTCCAGCATCAGGTGAAACATAGTGTCTAGCCCAAATAATTGCCAATCTAAACTGGAATATTGAGCGGGCCAGAGCATACTGCTCTGAACTGATGGAGTGGTGACCGGGTCACTTAAACTCAACAGTAGAAAGCCCTCCGAAGACCTGATGAAAGTTACAAAATCTTCTGGATGCAGGAGAATCTGTGAAGGGTTTTTCGATAAAAAAAGTTGATGTTGAAGCCAGAAAGTCAAAGCAGGAAGTAAGTTTGAAATTTTTACTCATGAAAGCACATGTTAAAGTTTATGCGATTCCATGGTATACCAAAGGATCCCTGATTGAAGTGACCTCGACTCTTATCAGTATTTCTGACTTACTATCTATTTATGTAGGTAAATAACATAACATACCTAATGATAACATCCAACCGACAGGGTATATCTTGAATCAATTATTGTTTAAGATCATATCTGGAAAACTGGAAAAGCATATCATAACAAATATAATCATCTTATAATTTCCCCCGCAATTGTCTTTAGGGGTAGGTAGGGGGTAGGCACGTACACAAAAACTCTCATCACCATCTTCCTGACCTTGTCCCATTCTATTTGGGGTCGGCGCAATATGTTTTATTCTTCCATTCTCCCTTGTCAGACGTCACGGCATCATTTACTCCTTTCTCTTTTATGTCATTCCTTACACAATCCATTCATCTTTTCTTTGACCTTCCTCTCCCTGTCCATCCAACAACATTAATATCCATCACAAAAACTCTTATACACAAAATATTCGTCAAATTTCGCCAGTCATATACAATACAAACGCGAATCATATTTTAATCAACATAAAACCTGACACTGAACTGCAATTGCAAAAAACATAAGAAAAACTGAATTTCGTGGGTTACCCTGGCGTCCACCAATCGTGTTTCAGAAAGATGTGACCATCAAAGTCAACAAGTTTGTCAAGTTTAATTATCTGTACCGCACCCTTAAGTATGACCATGCCTGCAATGACATGCTGGCTGTATTGCCACTAACCAGACTCAATAGTGCCATTGCGATACTGAAAACTCGAAAAATATCCCTTAAAAAAATTAGAGTTTTAGAAGTTCCAGTGCATTTTTACCTACATAACTTTAGCTAGCAAACGCCTTCACTCATACGATGGCTATAAGAAAAGAGGTAGGCCTGAAAAAGGAAGGATTGCACTACTGATCATGGCACTTCAGATAGAATAGACTCTTTACTATGTAATACCATAAACCTACCTAAGGTGGTGAACACCGCATATGATGGTCGGTTTTGTAAACAAATTGTACTCATTTGAATATTTTTGTTTGTACATTACACGTCAGTGATACACTGCTATCACTAATAGTAAGGCACTTCTAATCCAACTATGAAAGACGGAAGCTTAGCATCACAATTCAGACTTTCCCTGTGGTGAATCATACCTTCTCGACGTGGACTCGTCTTGAGCCAATAGCTTTATGTCCATACAGTAAAAACAAAGACGATATCACTCGCCTCGTTTGTTGTCACACTGGAACTTGGCCGGGTTGTCACTACTTGGCCGGGTTGTCACATAGTTACTTGGCCGGGAAGTTTGGAACTTGGCCAGGTTGTCACTACTTGGCCGGATTGTCACATTGGAACTTGGCCGGGTTGTCACATTGGAACTTGGCCGGGTTGTCACAAGAAACTTGGCCAGGTTGTCACTACTTTGGAACTTGGCCAGGTTGTCACTACTTGGCCGGGTTGTCACATTGGAACTTGGCCGGGTTGTCACAAGAAACTTGGCCGGGTTGTCACTACTAGGCCGGGTTGTCACATTGGAACTTGGCCGGGTTGTCACACTGGTACTTGGCTTGGTCGTCACATTGGAATTGGCCGGGTTGTCACATTGGTACCTACTTGGCCGGGTTGTCACACTGGAACTTGGCCCGGTCGACACTACTTGGCCGGGTTGTCACATAGCTACTTGGCCGGGAAGTTTGGAACTTGGCCAGGTTGTCACTACTTGGCCGGGTTGTCACATTGGAACTTGGCCAGGTTGTCACTACTTGGCCGGGTTGTCACATTGGAACTTGGCCGGGTTGTCACATTGGAAATTGGCCGGGTTGTCACATTGGAACTTGGCCGGGTTGTCACTACATGGCCGGGTTGTCACATTGGAACTTGGCCGGGTTGTCACTTTGGTACTTGGCCAGGTTGTCACATTGGTACCTACTTGGCCGGGTTGTCACATTGGTACTTGACCCGGTCGTCACTACTTGGACGGGTTGTCACATAGCTACTTGGCCGGGAAGTTTGGAACTTGGCCGGGTTGTCACATTGGAACTCGGCCGGGTTGTCAATACTCGGCTGGGTTGTCACATTGGAACTTGGCCGGGTTGTCACATTGGAACTTGGCCGGGTTGTCACATTGGAACTTGGCCGGGTTGTCACATTGGAACTTGGCCGGGTTACACATTGTCACATTGGTACTTGGCCAGGTTGTCACATTGGTACCTACTTGGCCGGGTTGTCACACTGGAACTTGGCCGGGTTGTCACACTGGTACCTGGCCAGGTTGTCACATTGGTACCTACTTGGCCGGGTTGTCACATTGGTACTTGGCCGGGTTGTCACATTAGAACTTGGCCGGGTTGTCACATTGGAACTTGGCCGGGTTGTCACATTGAAACTTGGCCGGGTTACACATTGTCACATTGGTACTTGGCCAGGTTGTCACATTGGTACCTACTTGGCCGGGTTGTCACACCGGAACTTGGCCGGGTTGTCACACTGGTACTTGGCCTGGTTGTCACATTGGAACTTGGCCGGGTTGTCACATTGGAACTTGGCCGGGTTGTCACATTAGAACTTGGCCGGGTTGTCACATTAGAACTTGGCCAGGTTGTCACTTTGGTACTTGGCCAGGTTGTCACATTGGTACCTACTTGGCCGGGTTGTCACATTGGTACTTGACCCGGTCGTCACTACTTGGACGGGTTGTCACATAGCTACTTGGCCGGGAAGTTTGGAACTTGGCCGGGTTGTCACATTGGAACTCGGCCGGGTTGTCAATACTCGGCTGGGTTGTCACATTGGAACTTGGCCGGGTTGTCACATTGGAACTTGGCCGGGTTACACATTGTCACATTGGTACTTGGCCAGGTTGTCACATTGGTACCTACTTGGCCGGGTTGTCACACTGGAACTTGGCCGGGTTGTCACACTGGTACCTGGCCAGGTTGTCACATTGGTACCTACTTGGCCGGGTTGTCACATTGGTACTTGGCCGGGTTGTCACATTAGAACTTGGCCGGGTTGTCACATTGGAACTTGGCCGGGTTGTCACATTCAAACTTGGCCGGGTTACACATTGTCACATTGGTACTTGGCCAGGTTGTCACATTGGTACCTACTTGGCCGGGTTGTCACACCGGAACTTGGCCGGGTTGTCACACTGGTACTTGGCCTGGTTGTCACATTGGAACTTGGCCGGGTTGTCACATTGGAACTTGGCCGGGTTGTCACATTGGAACTTGGCCGGGTTACACATTGTCACATTGGTACTTGGCCAGGTTGTCACATTGGTACCTACTTGGCCGGGTTGTCACACTGGAACTTGGCCGGGTTGTCACACTGGTACCTGGCCAGGTTGTCACATTGGTACCTACTTGGCCGGGTTGTCACATTGGTACTTGGCCGGGTTGTCACATTAGAACTTGGCCGGGTTGTCACATTGGAACTTGGCCGGGTTGTCACATTCAAACTTGGCCGGGTTACACATTGTCACATTGGTACTTGGCCAGGTTGTCACATTGGTACCTACTTGGCCGGGTTGTCACACCGGAACTTGGCCGGGTTGTCACACTGGTACTTGGCCTGGTTGTCACATTGGAACTTGGCCGGGTTGTCACATTGGAACTTGGCCGGGTTGTCACATTAGAACTTGGCCGGGTTGTCACATTAGAACTTGGCCAGGTTGTCACTTTGGTACTTGGCCAGGTTGTCACATTGGTACCTACTTGGCCGGGTTGTCACATTGGTACTTGACCCGGTCGTCACTACTTGGACGGGTTGTCACATAGCTACTTGGCCGGGAAGTTTGGAACTTGGCCGGGTTGTCACATTGGAACTCGGCCGGGTTGTCAATACTCGGCTGGGTTGTCACATTGGAACTTGGCCGGGTTGTCACATTGGAACTTGGCCGGGTTACACATTGTCACATTGGTACTTGGCCAGGTTGTCACATTGGTACCTACTTGGCCGGGTTGTCACACTGGAACTTGGCCGGGTTGTCACACTGGTACCTGGCCAGGTTGTCACAAGAAACTTGGCCAGGTTGTCACTACTTTGGAACTTGGCCAGGTTGTCACTACTTGGCCGGGTTGTCACATTGGAACTCGGCCGGGTTGTCAATACTCGGCTGGGTTGTCACATTGGAACTTGGCCGGGTTGTCACATTGGAACTTGGCCGGGTTACACATTGTCACATTGGTACTTGGCCAGGTTGTCACATTGGTACCTACTTGGCCGGGTTGTCACATTGGAACTTGGCCGGGTTGTCACATTGGAACTTGGCCGGGTTGTCACAAGAAACTTGGCCAGGTTGTCACTACTTTGGAACTTGGCCAGGTTGTCACTACTTGGCCGGGTTGTCACATTGGAACTTGGCCGGGTTGTCACACTGGTACTTGGCCTGGTTGTCACATTGGAACTTGGCCGGGTTGTCACATTGGAACTTGGCCGGGTTGTCACATTAGAACTTGGCCGGGTTGTCACATTGGTACTTGACCCGGTCGTCACTACTTGGACGGGTTGTCACATAGCTACTTGGCCGGGAAGTTTGGAACTTGGCCGGGTTGTCACATTGGAACTCGGCCGGGTTGTCACATTGGAACTTGGCCGGGTTGTCACATTGGAACTTGGCCGGGTTACAGATTGTCACATTGGTACTTGGCCAGGTTGTCACATTGGTACCTACTTGGCCGGGTTGTCACACTGGAACTTGGCCGGGTTGTCACACTGGTACCTGGCCAGGTTGTCACATTGGAACTTGGCCGGGTTGTCACATTGGAACTTGGCCGGGTTGTCACATTAGAACTTGGCCGGGTTGTCACATTAGAACTTGGCCAGGTTGTCACTTTGGTACTTGGCCAGGTTGTCACATTGGTACCTACTTGGCCGGGTTGTCACATTGGTACTTGACCCGGTCGTCACTACTTGGACGGGTTGTCACATAGCTACTTGGCCGGGAAGTTTGGAACTTGGCCGGGTTGTCACATTGGAACTCGGCCGGGTTGTCAATACTCGGCTGGGTTGTCACATTGGAACTTGGCCGGGTTGTCACATTGGAACTTGGCCGGGTTACACATTGTCACATTGGTACTTGGCCAGGTTGTCACATTGGTACCTACTTGGCCGGGTTGTCACACTGGAACTTGGCCGGGTTGTCACACTGGTACCTGGCCAGGTTGTCACATTGGTACCTACTTGGCCGGGTTGTCACATTGGTACTTGACCCAGTCGTCACTACTTGGACGGGTTGTCACATAGCTACTTGGCCGGGAAGTTTGGAACTTGGCCAGGTTGTCACATTGGAACTTGGCCGGGTTGTCACACTGGTACTTGGCCAGGTTGTCACTTTGGTACTTGGCCAGGTTGTCACATTGATACTTGGCCAGGTTGTCACTTTGGTACTTGGCCAGGTTGTCACATTGGCCGGGTTGTCACTACTTGGCCGGGTTGTCACATTGGAATTTGGCCGGGTTGTCACACTGGTACTTGGCCAGGTTGTCACATTGATACTTGGCCAGGTTGTCACATTGGAACTTGGCCGGGTTGTCACATTGGTACCTACTTGGCCGGGTTGTCACATTGGAACTTGGCCGGGTTGTCACATTGGAACTGGGCCGGGTTGTCACTACTTGGCCGGGTTGTCACATTGGTACTCGGCCGGGTTGTCAATACTCGGCTGGGTTGTCACATTGGAACTTGGCCGGGTTGTCACTACTTGGCCGGGTTGTCACATTGGAACTTGGCCGGGTTACACATTGTCACATTGGTACTTGGCCAGGAAGTTTGGAACTTGGCCAGGTTGTCACATTGGTACTTGGCCCGGTCGTCACTACTTGGCCGGGTTGTCACATAGCTACTTGGCCGGGTTGTCACATTGGTACCTACTTGGCCGGGTTGTCACATTGGAACTTGGCCGGGTTGTCACTACTTGGCCGGGTTGTCACATTGGAAATTGGCGGGGTCATCACATTGGTACTTGGTGAGGATTCGTTAGTATTTTAATTCAAACTGTTCAAAGATGAAGGCAGATTTTTATAAGGTTTGCAGATTGGTCAAGTGGAAATTCAATAGTTGATTTACGTCATGACTCATTTTGAACATACCAGGCCACTCGGAAAGTATTGCGATAAATAGTTTTTATATATGGGAGACTGGCCAGTTAGAATCTTTTTCGAAAATATGATTACTTGTTAGTAAAAATGTGTGTTCCATTTTCAAAATTTCCCTCCACATTTTTTTGCGAGCCAATTCAAAGTATCGTGTCTTACTGAAAAATGGATCTGCGCCGGGAACATTTTAGAGCTATGATTTTTTGATTTCAAGTGTCGCCTGAAACCGGATGAATCGTTCGATAGACTTCAAATGGCATTTATGGATGAAGGCCCCTCCAAGGCAACCGTGTATCGTTAGTATAACGAATTTAGGCGCGGTCGACCAACCTTGGGGGATGAAGAAAGAAGCGGTCGCCCTTTGACGGCTATTACGGAAGAAAACGTGCTAGCAGTGAAAAATTTAATCCAAGAACTACAATCAAAAAAGAAATCAAAAAAAGGAGAAAGAGAGAGGAGAGAGAGGAGGAAAGGAATCAAGAAATCTGAGGCGAATTACATATCAGGAGATTCAGCACATATTAAAGATTGGATCGGGAAGCGTTCACGAGATTCTACACGGGCATCTTCGCGTGAGGAGGATAGTATCGCGCTGGGTGCCGCACTACCTCACCGACGCTCAGAAGCAGGCCCGGGTGGAATGGTGCCGTGATATGCTGAACACATTTGAAGCAGGCTCGTCTCGGCGTGTTTACGACATCGTAATAGGTGTTGGATGAGTCCTGGATTTATCAATACGATCCAGAAACCAAGCGCCAGTCGACAGTTTGGGTGTTTCAAAATGAACCAACGCCTACCAAAGTGAAGCGATCTCGAAGCGGGGGGAAGATTTTGATCGCCAGCTTTTTTAATTTGACTGGCCACTTGGCCTCAATTCCCTTACGAGATCAAAGAAGCATCAACGCCGAATGGTATACTACCAAATGTTTACCAGAAGTTTTTTCTGTTGTGAGCAACAAGCGACCAAACACAGGGCTCCGCGGACTACTGCTCCACCACGACAATGCGCCTGCACACACCGCGCTCAAAACGAGGGACTTCCTGGACAGTACACCAGTCAAACTCCTGGGTCACCCTCCTTACAGCCCTGACCTAGCACCCTGTGACTTCTTTTTATTTCCAAAAATAAAAAATCAGCTCAAGGGGATACAGTTTTCGTCGCCGGAAGATGCGCTGGCTGCGTTCGAGCAGGCTGTAAACGAGGTGTCTGCGGCGGACTGGAAAAAGTGTTTTGAAAACTGGTTTAGACGCATGAATCTTTGTATAGAGGCTGGTGGAGAGTACTTTGAAAAGATTTAATAAAAATATATGTACCTGTAGAACAATTTTTTTTAGTGTCGCAAAACTTTCTGAGTGTCCCACGTAGTTTAAGTCGTCTGCGTCCAGCATCAGGTGAAACATAGTGTCTGGCCCAAATAATTGCCAATCTAAACTGGAATATTGAGCGGGCCAGAGCATACTGCTCTGAACTGATGGAGTGGTGATCTGGTCACTTAAACTCAACAGTAGAAAGCCCTCCGAAGACCTGATGAAAGTTACAAAATCTTCTGGATGCAGGAGAATCTGTGGAGGGTTTTTCTATAAAAAAGTTGATGTTGAAGCCAGAAAGTCAAAGCAGGAAGTAACTTTGAAATTTTTACTCATGAAAGCACATGTTTAAGTTAATGCGATTCCATGGGATACCAAAGGATCCCCGATTGAAGTGTCCTCGACTCTTATCAGTATTTCCGACTTACTATCTATTTATGTAGGTATTACCTAATGATAACATCCAACCGACATGGTATATCTTGAATCAATTATTGTTTAAGATCATATCTGGAAAATTGGAAAAGCATTTCATAACAAACTTAATCATCATATAATTCCCCCCGCAATTGTCTGTAGGGGTAGGCAGATACACACGCACACCACGTACACAAAAACTCTCATCACCATCTTCCTGCCCTTGTCCCATTCTATTTGGGGTCGGCGCAATATGTTTTATTCTTCCATTCTCCCCTGTCAGACGTCATGGCATCATTTACTCCTTTCTCTTTTATGTCATTCCTTACACAATCCATTAATCTTTTCTTTGACCTTCCTCTCCCTCTACATCCAACAACATTAATATCCATCACAAAAACTCTTATACACAAAATATTCGTCATGTTTCGCCAGTCATGTACAAGACAAACGCTTATCATATTTTAATCAACATACAACCTGACATTGAACTGCAATTGCAAAAAACATTATAAGAAAATTTGAATTTCGTGGGCTACCCTGGCGCCCACCAATCGTGTTTCAGAAAGATGTGACCATCAAAGTCAACAAGTTTGTCAAGTTTAATTATCTGTACAACACCCTGAAGTATGACCATGCCAGCAATGACATGCTGACATGCAGTGTATTGCCATTAACCAGACTCAATAGCGCCATTGCGCTACTGAAAACTCGAAAAATATCCCTAAAAACAAAATCAGAGTTTTAGAAGATCCAGTGCATTTTTACCTACATAACTTTAGCTAGCAAACGCCTTCACTCATACGATGGCTATAAGAAAAGAGGTTGGCCTGAAAAAGGGAGAATTGCACTACTGATCATGGTACTTCAGATATAATAGACTCTTTACTATGTATACCATATAAAGTACGGGAATGGAAAACCTACCTAAGGTGGTGAACACCGCATATGATGGTCGGTTTTGTAAACAAATTTTACTCATTTGAATATTTTTGTTTGTACATTACACGTCAGTGATACACTGCTATCACTAATAGTAAGGCACTTCTAACCCAACTATGAAAGACGGAAGCTTAGCATCACAATTCAGACTTTCCCTGTGGTGAATCATACCTTCTCGACGTGGACTCGTCTTGAGCACCTTTATGTCCATACAGTAAAAACAAAGACGATATCACTCGCCTCGTTTCGGTTCGGATGACGCGACTCGACACCGCATCGAATTGAATTGGCCTACCATGACGTCTTAAAGCAGTATTATTTTAATCTTATCCTAGTGTGGAAAAGAGATGGCGCTAGACATCCCGTATATCTCTGTCTCTTTCCTACACTGGAATGACATTAAAACAATACTGCTGTAAGACGTCATCGTAACTCTGCAGCTCAAGTCGATTCCAAGTCAATAAATGAGACCACTCCCTAAATAAGCGCCAGCACTGCCTAAAATGATTTAATTACGGGGCTGCAGCTTTCGTAGATATGAGCCGTTGATAGTGCCCGATGGTTGACTATATAACCTGTGTACTTCTAGGTAGGGAGAAATAAAATGCGAAATATTGTGATGATAATTATGTATGACCATCCACTATATGGCTACGATGATACCATCACTGTGATTTAAACTTAAGTTTTGTTTTCACTAGTAACTACTAGTGCTTCATTTCAATGAAAAGAGCAACTTTGAACTTCTGCTGTTACATAATATCTTTCTAGTTTTCGACTTTGCCTGTGGTAACAGATACGAGATACAATGGAAAATCAAGTCTGGCCATATTATGTAAAATAAGCGCCTCCCAAAACTAATTATCAATTTTAAATAGCAATAAAAAATAAAGAGCAATGTGTATCAAGTTGATACGTAAACATTAAATAACCTTTTGTAGGCACTTACATGAATAGTCGAATATGCATAATAATTATTTAGTACAAGCTTTGAGACACGGCAACTTTTAGTACGGCTTTCACATTTCTTATTTGATCCGCGCTTTCTATAGGGCAAAGCCAATTGGCCATACTCTACTTTCTAAAAAATTTTCGTATGACGTAGTTAGCATACAAGCTGAATACTAATCATCACGCAGTTGCGTTGGAAGAAAAGATGAAGCGATACCGAAACCTCTTCATACATGTCCGACCTAAGAGCGCCCATAATCACCAGGCAGAAGTAAACCAAACCATGTTAAAAGCCGAAAGTCATGTTGAAGCTGCCAGTCACTGTTCACCAGAATAGCTTACTTACCAGGCACACATTTCTCTTTAAGGGCCCCACAACAAAACCCCTTGCGGTCTTTGCGAGATCGACGAACGCCATGTGCTAGCTAGTTTGCGCGTCTTTGTATTCTTCGCATAGCTAGTGGATGACAAAAATTGCTTCCATCGTTCCCCGACCGAATTAGAGCTGTGAAATTTTGCTCTATTCTCTCAGTCGCCTTACAATAACTTTCTCCAAACATTCATACCATGTGAAACTAGCTCTATTCCTCTGTAGTTATTGCACTCCAGTCCGTCATCTTTGATTTAAAAATGGGTATCAAAGAACTGATACATCATTCATCACAATCAGGTATGACTTGTTCTAGTAACTTTATGGGGAAATCTAAGATTTAATTGTTTCTATGATAATATTAAGCCTTATCAAGGAATTATCATCAACGGAAGTCTCTTATCTGAAAATATATTATGTATACAACATTTAAATATCGCTATCAGAAGTTACTTGCATTTATTTTGCTAGAACCACCGACATGAAGTTCATGAAAGTGACTCTGTTTGCTCTAGTAGCGGTTGCCTCTGCGAGGCACATCGCCCTCGAAGATGTCATGGATTTGGCAAAGAGTTCCGCGTACGGATATCTGACTAGACTCGGTGTTCCGTTAGCTACTAAAATCCGTAAAGCAGAGAAGGAAAGCAATCGGGATCTATCCCGGATCGTCGGTGGATCCCTTGCTGCTCTTGGATAATTCCCGTGTCGGGTACATAATCATCCTTTTTTCATGCGTGAAAGACAAATCAAATTTATTTACAATTACTAGCTGTCCCGCGCAACTTCGTCTGCGTAACATTTTTGATTTATGCTCCGCTCCTATTGGTCGCAGCGTGATATTAAATAGCCCTCCTCGATAAATGGGCTATCCAACAATAAAATAATTTTTCATTTCGTTCCTGAACGCGTTAAACCAAACAAACAAACAGCTGAAGCTTACAATATTAGTATAGAAGTATAGATTATAATTTCTACATACGCCACTTTTGACCACTATTTGAAAACTAATACAAGCCTAAACTACACGTGTGGTTGTGGTGTGGCCACCAAGTGAATCATCTACAATTAGTATCCTTGCTCCCATCACCCTGCTATCTGGATCTCAGCTCGATGAGGACTTCGCTGGTGACGTTGTCCTTGTATATGACTTCGGAAAAACCGCTGATAGTAGAGACTCTTTTCTACCACTATACTTTAATACTATCCAGAATATTGTTACATGATTGTAACGGTGTTTTGTTACTACTCAGTTGGCGGCGCGCGGCGTAGTCCTAGAACAGCGGTTGAGCTATGTGCACTTACCTGTGATTACGAACGAGCAGTGTGTGCAGACTTTCGGCCCACTATTCGTCCAATTTTCCAACGTGTGCACCAGCGGCGAAGGTAGCAAGAACATCTTCACTGCTGACTCCGGTGGTCCTCTTGACGTCACCAGAGACGACAAACCTCTGTTGTTACGTACATCGCGTTTGATATAAATTAATAATGATATTTGTAGCCTTCCAAATTATTTGGAAGCCAGGCCTATTCTCATTTTAAAGTCAGATGCTTTTGAAAATATTTTTTAATTATAATGGAACTAATCCCGCCCCTGCATGGCACGGTTTTTGCCACTTGAAAAGACATTGAGATTCCTTTAAGTTTTACATCAGTTGCATATAAACTTTCTTATATCAAGCAAGGTACCGTAATTTATATTTTTTATTTACGTCTTCTATGACAACCTCCTGAATTTTGACGAGGTTGCACCTGTAATGGTCTAATTGAAATAAATGCTTTGAGTTTGAGTATGAGTTTGAGTTGCAAAACTACACACCTTTTATAAAATATAAAACGATCACAATACGATCATTGATACATCGTTTTATAAGTTACATTATTACATTATCATACATATTACATTACGTTTACACCGCACCCTCGTGCTAGGGCCTGAAAGCCCTCTGTGTCTTTGACATACCAAGAGTCACCACGATGCGATGGAACACACGTGAAGCCTTCACGTGAGTGGAACTCACGTGAAGGCTTCACGTGTGTTCATGTATTCTGTCGTAAAGGAAACAAACGACAAAAAATAATAAAATAATATCTCTGTTGCAATGCGCAAACATTGCAACAGAGATATAGGCTAAATTAAGTATGTACTACAGCAGAACATATGTACTTACTGCTCTAATCGATAGCGCGGCAGAATTGCGTGCGTTTTCATAAAAATTGTTTTACGGAGATATATCGCAGAAAGGAACCTTCAATATTCATCATTCGAAATAATAGAGAAAACTAAGTTTTGTCGAGTATGTTAATATATTTACTTTGGAAACGAGATCTCCCACCCAGCTTCCATAAATTTTTGGGCTAATTTCAAAAGTCAGGCCAGCAAGAAATATATCCCATTCTGGGTGATCTCAGAAATTTTGTGGTTGAATAACTTCTCGGTGCATTGATTTAAGACTTAGGTATAATAATAAAAAGGTTTATTATGTTATGCTCTATCCAAATAATAAGGTTATTTTTGTTGGCTAGTTACTTTTGAAATTAGCCTAATCTGGGTGAAGTCCTTTAAAATTTTATTAGTGTGATCTTCAACTAGAACCCTTATACCAGCCATTTATATAAACCAGAGATTCAAGTTTGCTGAAATCCTTATGAGTTTTTTGCCAATGACATATTTTTGTAGGAGCAGCATCCGTGAGACACAGCAGTTTTGACAATGTCATCGACTTCGAAAACATGTCCGAAAACAAGTACTACAGCTAGCTTGCGTCTCCAGTCACTCCATGTTTGATACTGTAATTCAGCTGCATCCGGTTAGACTGGAAACCGATCCAAACATAGTTGGGAAAAGGTTAGGCAGATGATGAGTACAAAAAAAGTAAAGTTAAGTTAAGTTTTAACTAAAGTTTGGGACTTACATTTACCTAAAATAAAGACCAGAAATAAATGACGATATTTATTTTTGTTTTAACCTGTACCGTCCCACTGCTGGGCGAAAGTCTTCCCAATTCCTTCCATGAGCACTTTTCCCGTGCCTTCTTGAACCAGCCCTCGCGGTACGCGTTCAGATCCTCTTGCCACCGCTTTCTGGGCCGGCAGCGGTCATAGTGCATGCGGCTGACGTGAACCGCCCTATCCCATTTTAGCCTAGCAGCCTTCTTGCTAACGTTCGCTATGCCCGTTTTGAAATGCAGAATGGTGTTTCGAACCCTATCGTGTCTTTTGACACCCAGAATGCTGCATTCCATTGTTCTTTAGCAAACTCCAATGACGATTTTACTCTTAAAAAAAACATCAAGTCAATGACATGGATTTATTAATTGCAATAAAAATATTAATAATTGTGAACAATACAAATTATTGTCGAGTTACAAAAGACGTTCGTTGACCCAGTCCATGTAGTAGGTAACTCTTGCGAAAGCAGACGGACCACCAGCCTCGCATTGACCTAACCCGAACGAAGTTAAACCGATCTGTTGGAGCAAAGAAAACTTGAAGTTAGGAAAAGTTCAAATTACAGTTCAGCGTGTACTCAAGTAAAAAGTTGACCATCATAAAATGGTTACTGCATGTCGACGTCTCTGCAATATTTTTGTTCAGAAAGCATTCATCTGGCGCTATGATGGTCGATGGCGTTCATGGATAGGAAAGTCAAAAGCGTTTCGCTTTTCATTGTTATTACAAAAATACTTTATTAGTTTACTTAGAAACATCTAATTAAAAAATGCAGTAAAATATTATGAAGGTAATTTATATATTTAGTTATGAGTCCGCCAAAAAGGAGATTAAAACTTGGATATTGAATTCTAAACCAACACCAACACCCGGCTAAGAAATATATGATGAGTATTTTTTTGCTGAAGGAAGTAACGACTTGGTTCCATGACGGATATAAAATTTGTTGGAAATGATGTACGTACCAACAGTGGTTGGCCGTCTCTGATGACGGCAAGAGGACCACCGGAGTCACCAGTGCAGACGTTCTTGCCAACTTCGCCGCTGGTGCACACGTTGGAGGTTTGGAGGAAAACTCCGAAAGTACGTGCGCACTCATCGTTCGTGATTACAGGCAAGTGCACGTAGCTCAACGGCTGGTTCGGGAGTACGCCGCCAACTGTGTAGCAACAATAACCATGATACAAAAAATACATTTCGGATAGTTTTCAAGTATGATGGTAGAAGAGAGTCTCTTACTATCAGCAGTTTTTCCGAAGCCAGATGCTACAGCAACATCACCAGCGAAGTCCTCATTGAGCTGAGATCCAGTGGGAAGAGCGATGGGAGCGAGGATATCTGAAGATTATAAACTTGTCAGTGATTAAGGCTTGTATTTGCGAGATTAAACAAATCACTGAGCGAGAGTGGTCCTTAATGCACGAGTCTGTAAGAAATAATGATTGTTTTACTCGTAAGTAAAAAATATGTGAGTCTGTCATCGCCTGCAACACAGGAATATCCAGTTCAGGCACAAATCATGGGTGCACTTGAAATAGATTTAAGAAAAACTGTATTTAATGTTATACCTTTATATTTTTCAACAAATTTAAAATTTTAATTTATATTTTTGTGCAATCACTGTTATTGATAATTATGTATGAATGCCTAGCACTTTTCCCAACTATTTTGGGGTCTGCTTTCAGTCTAACCAGATGCATCTAAATACCAGTATTTTACATAAAGCGACTGCTTATATGCCCTCCACAACCCAGTTAGTACTGGGTAATACGGCACCCCTTTGTGAGACTGGTTGTCAGACATTGGGGCCACTATCTATAACGACTGTCATAGATTTACAAATGACAGCCGGGACCAATGGTTTACCGTGCTTTCTGAGGCACGGAGGAAACTTGGTATGTGAACCAACTTAAGCAAGCGTGGCTTAACCTGAAGATAACCCGAGCAGCTGTGATAATTAAGCCACGTGTTCCCTGTATAAAATTATGTACATCAATTGCAGAAAATGCTACGTTACCTATTTTTTAAGAAATATACAGAAAATAAAAATACTTACTTGAAAAAATAACGTTTTGTGGCAAGTTGATCATGGCAATATCATTAATAGGAGGAGCAGGAATATAATTATGGTGCAAAATAATTTCGGTGGGAATCAACCTGGTACCACCAGTGAATACAGTGACGGAGCCAAGAACAACAGTCACGCCTGTAACTGACGATACAAAATCATGGAAGTTATGAGCTGCACTTAGTACCCTATTTGGGGATACGAGGACTGCACTGGCGAAAGCAGTACCGCCGGATGGTAGTTGCATCAGCAGCCCCGCCTGTGGAGTAAATGGTCATTGTTATTTTAAAACTAAGTACAGTGTGCGCAATGCAGGAGAACTTAATTAACGCATTGGAATACGGGTTGAAGAAGAAAGAGATGTTATTTAATATTTGCATGAAAACTATTGTTTTCCCCAAAGATACTTTAACAATTGTTGTAAAATACTGTTTGTCTGCGCACTGACTGGAAATGGTACTATAACAGCAAAAAAGCAAAGTGAAAACTAACGAACTATTAACTTGCCAGAATAAATAAAAACTTTAACTTGCCAAATCTCCACCATAGACTTATAGGGTAAATCTAAAGACCAGTAAGATATTTTGATTTGTGATTGCCACCTTTGGTTAAGGTTTTAAACCCACGGTTCTACATTGCAGCCCAGTAATGTTGATTTCAGTCTTTCACGTATAAATAAAAGATGACTATGTACCTGATAGGGGAATTGTCCGAGAGCAGCAAGTGATCCACCGACGATCCGGGATGCGTCTCGGTCGCCTTCCTCCTCAGCTTTACGGATCTTCTCAGCTAACGGAACACCGACTCTGTTCAGATATCCATACGCGAAGTTCTTTTCCAAATCCATGACATCTTCGAGGGTTATATGTCTCGCGGAGGCGACCACTGCTAGAGCAAACAGAGTCACTGCCAAGAACTTCATGTTGCTGGTAATAACAAAGTAAATGCAAATTATTTCTGAATGCAATATTTATATGCCGTAGTGGTACGAATGTTATGAGATAAGCCTTATTATCTTGATACTAATTCTGTAATTAAGCTTATTATCAAACAAATATTTATACTTAGGTTTCCCCATGAATATCGATAAAGTAATACTGTAGACATGAATGGTGATAAGATTACTGACGTCAGTAAACAAGAAATTTTAGGGCAATTCCGTGTTACACATGAGATGATTATAGGTAGGTATTATATATAACATTGATAAAATGCATTAAGCATCTGTGCATGATGCCATTTTCCCGATCAAAAGAATTCTTTCTGAACTTCTAAAATCACATTCTAACATTTAAATTCAAGAAGTAAGCAATACGATGGTTTTTTTGGGGTAGATACGGCTTGCCTTTCCTTGTCAGAGGCATTTGGAGTCATTGTCACAAGACACGTCGTAACTAACTAAATGCAAGTAACTACGTGTAGATCTAGATGGAAACATTTTATATGCTGTCTTAGATGGAATTCTTCGCTATTAGCTTTATTATGTTAGTACAAATAATTGTCTATGGTTTATTAAAAAAAAATGTATCTTATAAAAGGATCTAAAATTACAAAACAACAATGAAAAAAAAATGTTACTGTTTTCTCTAGATTTTTTTTACACGCCTTTAACCACCGGTTTTTTGTTCCGAAGATCAAATGATATTTTACACACATGAAAAGACGCGGTTCAAGAACTGCGTTTTTACTGTGACTTAGTACTACATAATATCCAAAGAGTGGCAACAAAAACATTTTGCTAAGCTAAAATGGTATTAAGGCTAGGCTTAATTTGATCGAGATTCATCTTTGGAGAGTTGTTTTACCAATGTACGTGAGGTCTAAGTGCGGTCCCCACTTTTAATTAATTGTAAAATTGTATTATAGATTGCTAATAAAGGCTATTTGAAATTGAATGATACTCATCGCAAGGATTTCCCTAATCTATTGGCAGACGTAGAAACGTACGTATGTGTAGACATGATTCCGTTTCATATAATACTAACATTTGATTTTATTCCTCATTATTTATTATCATAAATCCGTTAATCGAGCATTCAGCACTATTTTTTTAAAGCTTATCTCCAGAAAATAGGTGAATATTATGTTAAAGTATTGAAAAACACGTTGATGTTTATTTACAATATTTATTCATTGTTTATTATTTCAAAGTTTACTATTGATCCAGCTAATGAAGGAGGTGACTCTGGCAAAAGCTGCAGGATTACTGGCCTCGCAATTTCCAGTCCCGAACGATGTGATACCAATCTGTAATGAATAATAATTATTATGACAAATTAACAGAAAATAAATTATATTTTTGAAACCTTTTTTGTATGGTTTTTTAGATTTTATGTTTATTTAAATATATTTTAAGTGAATTATTTGCCAAGTTTGGCAAAGCGGCAAGCGCGGCTGTAAATCGTACATGTCATATTTCAGTATCAATTTGCTTGCTGTGGTTGATGCGAATTGTAACTTTTTACACGTAGACATCGGTTGCCAAGGGCGCATATCTGACGGTAGAGTTCTACGTAACACTACTACAAACATTAGAAGGAAGAAATACGCCAGTGTCTTTTTATTTTATCGGTGATGATGCATTCCCCATCAAGGAATACGAAACGACACAACTCTCATCGAAAGCCGTGATCAAACTGTTCCCCCGGTGCTATACTTGAAATACATATATTGTTAAATACTTATTTTATGCACTCGTAGTTTAGTCATCCGTGTACGTTCAAATTCAAATTCAAATTAAATTTTACTACAACAATTGCACTCGAACGGATCAAAGTGGGTTAGTTTGACTATAGCGCAAGAGAACGCGCCAGCGCTACGGACACAGTCACGCGCGCTTCTGTGTGCGTAAAAAATGCATTGAATTACCTAAACTTGACTTCGCGCGATAGACGTAAACGCTCTATCCACAATATCCAAAAACTGAATTAAATATTAGTATCTTTTTTAAATAATCAAAAAATAATACGTAGATCTAGAGGTATTGGGGTTGACGATGACTATAACTAAATAAACGATGATGAATATTTTTTTCAAGAATAATTTATGAACTCATTTCCCAAAAAAATGTGATAGATGGGAAAAGGCGCAAGTGACAGAAAATAATAATGAAAAGAGCGTTTATCTTGATTTAGGAATGTGTTGATGAGAGATGGAACTCTCATGAGAATTAGAAAGTTATAAAGAAAAGAAGAAGACCGTGGAACTAAAAAAAGACAAATGGATAAGTTGGAGGATGATGTTTGATAACGTGACAGCTGACAATGGAAATCGAAATCATTTTGCACCGACCCAAATAACTTATAACAAGACCAGGAAAAACATTTGACTGGCTAAATCATACCATGTTTATATTTCAGAACCATTGAACTTAAAATTGATGATTACGATAGCAGGATTTAGCCAGTGTTGATCAAATCAAGTTTTCGGACATTTATATCAGTGTCATTAGTGGTAGGACCAACTGGTAGGGTGATAAATGGAATATGGACGACATTTTTATGAAGAAAATAAATTAAGAAAAGGATGTATGAATATGGATGAGAGGCTATAGAATCCCCAAACTCTAAAATAATCTATTACTTTAGTGATAATCCAGTAGGTAACGCGTCCGCATCCCTAGCATGAGAATACAATCGAAACCGAGGAAGTCACTATGTGACAGGTGAAGGTAATACAACGTTATGTAAGTCTGTATATCGAAGGCTTATTATTATTATGCTTATCTACTGAAAGGCTGGATAGAAAACAAATAGGTAAACTATAATATCTAAACATTATAAATTAAAGTGTTTTTTTTTTGTGTCTGTTTGTGACCATGTTGTTATTCTAAACTCTTCCACGCAAAGGAGTTCTATACGGTAAAAAAAGGCACAGTATTTTGTAGAAGCACGTGTGAGTCACTAGGACTTAATAATTGTGACTCAGTAAACGATGCTCGAGATACAAATCTATACTAATCTTTATCATTTTGTTATAGGTTGTGGAAATATATATCTATGTCAGCATTAATCATTGTTAGCATATATAAATACTGACTTACTGAGAGAAGACTGCATTGTTTTCTTGTTGTCGGCACTATGAAGTTCTTGGTAGTGTCTCTATTGGCTCTGGTGTCGGTCACCTCCGCGAGGAACATCAACCTCGAGAGTGTGATCGATCATGAAGACGTGACCATGTACGGCTACCTCAGCAAAGTTGGTACTCCTTTGGCCGTGAGGATCCGCAAAGCCGAGGAGGAAGCCGACCAGAATCCATCTAGAATCGTCGGTGGTCAACCTGCTAGACTCGGCCAGTTTCCTTACCAGGTCGAAATTTTTTGTTTACTCTTAATCGAAGGATCGAAATTGGTTTTTACGAAAAACCACTAGAAAAACGGACAGACACAACTTCACTGTTGTGTCTGTCTTTTCGTTGGCTTGTTTTAATTTTTAACGCTGTTGAAATATTTTTTATAGGCTGGTATTATTGTTGACCACGACGGTCATCAGGCCCTTTGCGGTGGTTCCTTACTAAACTCACGAAGGGTTGTCACCGCTGCTCACTGCTGGTTTGATGGTCGAAACCAGGCCTGGAGAGTCACAGTAGTCCTCGGCACAATACATGTATTCAGTGGCGGTATTAGGTTAGCTACCTCTAACGTCATTCTGCACCCGAGCTACATTCCTGCTACTTTTAACGATATCGCCATGATCAACCTGCCGTCGGCTGTAATTACTTCAAGTAAGTCATTTCAACTGAAAATTCAGTTTTTGCAGTAAAACTGTTTATTGGGAAAAATATGATTGTTTAATTTTTATAATTTGTCTTGGGTTTTTTAACAGATACCATTGCTCCCATTGCTTTGCCCTCTGGAAACGAGATCACCAACAATTTCGCTGGTGCTACCGCTACCGCATCTGGATTTGGCTATACCAGCAACAGTAAGGAATTTTGTAATGTTACATGCACCTACTTATATTCATTCGTACAGTCCAACCTAAAGTTGTCTTTAAGAAATTACCGACTCCAACATGACTATTTTTTCATTTTTATTTTACTAGCTGTACCCGCGGCTTCGCTCACGTGATCGCGTATTCTTTTGGCATTGTCAGGGTACATTACATGGGAACGTGAAGTCATAGTATATTCCTAACATCCTATACAAATAATATACTAATTAACTGACTTTCTGTTAATTTAAACTAAAACCTGTTAGTACATCTTTGTTTTAAGTACCTTTAATACTTATACTCATAGTCAATTTCTGGGGGAATCAATTTAGATTGCCATCGACACGCTAAGAAGAAGTTTATGAACGAAAGCAAATACATGCAAATCATGATCTATCCTGGGTCCCGAACACAACGGTTAATATCCTTAAAATGGAAAAGACGCTCATTTGCAAATAGAGAAAGAAAAATACTTCTACTACAGAAAGTAAATGTAAACTTATCAGAATATGTCCCTTTTTGGATTTTGAAGAAAATCATCATCATCATTCTCCTGACATATCCCAATTTATTTGGGGTCGGCGAAGCATGTCTTCTTCTTCCATACTTCCCTATTACTTTATGGAGAAATTGTTGAAGAAAAATCGAAATGCAAAAGATATCAATGTAAAAAAAATATTGGAAATCTCACAGCATAAAAAAATCTTCAAACAAATCACAAAAAGTGGAGTTTATATTGGGCTCGTACTTGCAAACACGTAATTTACAGAGCGGTCATAAAACTGCTAGACCGTTTATTCCGTTGATATAATATATGAATAGCCGTTCTCATGTTTGTCATGACTGAAATGACAAACAATTGAAGAATACGGGCATAATGAATCTCTTCAAGCACATAGCGTGATATTGATTTGAAGGTTTCATGCACACAATGTGTGGCTATTCATATATTATATCAACG